>JAVUPR010000494.1:1200000-1800000 GCA_036785695.1 Gentiana straminea | reverse complement strand
GGATGAGTGGAGATGTTAATCAGGTAAACTAGTAACTCAAAGTAATGGGATTTCTATTATGCCCAAGAATTGAAAGAAGTCCACATTCACGGTATTAACCTTCACACTTCAGCTTAAGGTTTATCTGCTCTTTTAAAGCACCCAGGCCCTGACAAGACGTCGAAGAACACTCACCCAAACTTTGTTTCAATTTGCTTCTGAACGGGAGAATCGTTGATTTCATCAATTGTTGCACAATAGATCTTCAAACTCGATCATGCTCAAAAACTCAAACTACTTTGATCTAAAAGTATTGGATCTAAAAGTATCGGAAACCAAGTGATGTATTTAATTTTTTTTACGAATGGCCTTATATTGAGTTCTTGGCCGATAGAAAGAACTCCTAATTACCCGAGAGCCTCAAGATACGCGCTGGTTCAAAAGGTAGGGGCACTGGGTCCCGGTGCCAAGGACGGAGCCATGTAGTGGCCAAAATCTCCTTCTCCAAATTACGGATTTCCATTATCCCCGAACGGACTTTTCCCCATCGTAAGCCCCAGATGGAGGAATCAATAAGGAAAATTACTCACTTTTGGCCGTAAGCGCGAGATTGAGGAATCAATAAGGAATATTACTCACTTTTGGTTTGGCATTCCAATGTCGATTCTGTGCAGTGTAACATGGTTTATTTAATCCATGGTTTTGGGTTTGGTTGATGTGGAATGCGTTGTATACGGTCAATTTTACGGGTACTTTTGTTTTTTATTTGTTTGTAGTTGGTCTAGATTATTACATAGAGTTCAGAATTTTAGAACAACTTTTCAGTATGTTCATTTTCTCAGAAAATGTTAGAAGTTAGGGACAGCAATTTCAAGATACTGAAAGTGTATGTGCTCATGTAAAACTTGTTACTTGATTGAAGAATTAAATGAACCTTTTTTTTATTTTTTTAATAAATTTTTTATTATTTTATAAAAGGGCAAACCTCACAAGGCCGAGGTTCATAGCCGAAAAAGCTGCAACAGAGGAAAAAACGCGTGGTTGTCGCCGTATAGATCTGGATAGGAAAAAAGGTCGACTCCACAAAAATCACAAAGATGTAATAGATATTTAGACAAAATTAAACACTAATAATATTCGTAGCCAGCATCGTATTTGTGGTAACTCTTGTTTCTTGCCCATGTCGTTACTTCTTGATAGGGTGCCTCTGCCAAGTAGTCCTCATTCTCGGATGCCTCTGTCCATTCTTCATAGTTGTCATAGGATTTTGAATTTAGGTACAGCATTGATTCCTTATCTGAGGCGTCAAGTTGATCTTTTATTTTATCTATATCCGAGCTGCATGCAAATTTATCATGTTGAAACGAGCGCTTCTTGGGCGGTGTCTTGTCTTTCTTTCTAGCTCGTCCTTTCTTTTTTGTAACAGCATCAGGTTCACTTCCCCCCCCCCCCCCTTTCAAAGCCGACTCAAGGTAAGTAGGGGTCGGGGCCTTCGAAGTATCACCTGGATTAATCAGTGGGGTTCTTGGGTCTTTTTCTGTAATGTCAGAATTTATCGAGTCGGGTATAACCCCGGAAACATCAAAACGGGCCTGCAAGGTGGAGTGGAAAGCTCTTAAGCTGTCATGCGAAATCTGATTCCCAGTCCCAGTATTCTTCGAAACCGGAGCACTGTGTTGTCCCTTTTCAATCTGATTCTGTATCTTATTCTTCGGGTATTCAAACGATTTGGCACTAGGATCCAAAGCCACGGTCCCCTTAACAATCATAGGTTCCCTAATGCCATCAAGACCACCCGTCCCATCGATCACGGTTGAAGGCTCCTCGGCCACACTTGGGCGAACAGCCTCAACCACATCATTCGTGGGGCGGTGGGTGATGTTGTTCAGCGTTATTGGGATTTCTGTCAGTTGTTGGCACAATAGGTACATAGACTTTTTTAATTTTGCTTCCGCCCACGGGCTGTTTAGAAGGGTTCAAGGGAGGGGTGGGTTCAAACGACGGATATTTTCTTTTGCATCCCTCCTCCAAATGTCCCAATCTCTTGCAATAGGTACAAAAAGAGGGCCACGACTCAGCATGAACTTCCTGCCAAAAACCATCATTAACCCCCTCCCCGACCCAAAAACGCGTACACACCGGTTTGGCAACATCAACTTCGACAAGAACACGGGCCACCGATGGCCTAGTCATTGAACGGGTTGAAGCATCAACTTTTAAAGGCCGTCCAATAAGGTTAGCTAGCTTTTCAACATAAAATTCATTCAATAAAGGAAGCGGAAGATCTGGTAAAACAAACCAAACTGGGACCAAAGGGGAATCCTCGTTGAGGCGAAAATCTATTGTCCATTTGGTGAAAATCATGCGTGCTTTACCAACCTTCCAAAGACCACGAGTGAACATCCTATTATAATCATCTTGACAACCCGGTTGAACCAAAACGTGATGATTATCCAATAATCCTAGTTTACAGGGCAATTTCAATTCAAGGCGAGTAAAAAAACCCCTAAGATCATCAAGCCGGGGACGGTAATCAGGGAAACGGGCGACCAAAGTATTTTCAAAAGGTCTAGACAAAATCAAAAGAACCGCTCTTGAAATAAAAAAAGCGGGTTCTCCTCTACACGTGGAAAGCGTGCCAAGATCAGGGATTACCTTAGGTGTAGAGACAGCCGCCGCAGGAGTCTTAGCGGCCACCACCGCCGCATAAGAAGGAGCAGGTGGAACCGTATTTTTCCCCGACAAACCCCCGGTGGGTTCACCCATCGAGTAAGCCGATGTCAAATTGTGTATATGTATTTTGTAGGATAATAATCACCATAAAAATTAGATCAATCCAATATATCTTTTTTTTTTAATACAAATTATGATAGTAAATAAATTCAAAATACATTACAAATGTGTAAAAGCGGGGCCCCGAAAAAATTGAAGAGGCAATAGGCCATGGTTTATTCTCCTGGACCCCATTTGAAAATACTATCAATTCAAAAATATTGTCAAATTAATTTTGTAACTTGGTTTATTTAATTAGAAATTTAATCATGGTTTTACCTCGGTTACAAATTCGATTAAAAAACTAGAGGCCTAAGAAATGGAATCAATATGTTGTTATCTCCGCCTCGAGAAGGCGAGTTAGAATCATAATAAATGATATAAAAATGTATTGTTTAACCTGTTGTTGTTGTATTACGATCCTTGTAACAATATCTGTTGAAATACAGACGAGAAACTTGCACTTGAAGAAAGATAAAACAGATGCAATCTAACAGAAAAATAAGGCGGAAATTGATAAAACACAGAAACAAAGAGAACATGGTGATTTAACGTGGTTTCCGGCGTTGACTACTCCACGGACAGAAAATGAGATATTTTATTATGCACAGAATTACAAGGTTTTCACAAGTGTGTGAATAACACTTTGAAAGACACACTTTGCATTGATTACAACTTCGGTATTTATAGGCACAAATCTCTAACCCTAACCGCCATAAGATCTTTGTCAGAATTGTCATAAATACCCCAGATGTGGGCCCCAACTCCAGCTGTTATCCACCAGACGAAACTCAGCTCCAAACTGACTTTCCCAGAAAACTCACTTGTAATCAACAAACTGAGATGTAGTACTCAGCAAACTCAGTTTCCCTCAAAACTCAGTTTCCACGAAAACTCAGTTTCCACTAAAACTCAGTTTCCACAAAACTCAGTTTTCTTAGCTTTCCCAAAACTCAGTTTCACTTCACAAAACTCAGTTTCAGCTTTCAGATTAGTTTTACCAGTTTTAGAGATCAAGTCACAAAACTAAAAAATCTCCACCTTGACTTGAAATCTCATTCAACGTTGCCAGATTGCATAATTCAGATGTACTTGTACCAGATGCATTCGTCAATGCCAGGATGTACTTGTACCAGACTTCTCCACAGAATCCACTCAGCTGACCCGCCCTCAACTGAGTTTCCATAAAACGGATTATAAGCTTTGAATGTTAAGCAAGTCCAGACACAATTGAAACTTGCTTTGTTGAACTGGTTTAGTAAACATATCAACAGGATTTTCCTTGGTGCTGATCTTCTTCACTCCAACCCTCTTCTCATTTCTCAGAAAATGATATCTCACATCAATATGCTTGGTTATCTCATGATGAACCCGATCCTTAGCTAGAAAAATTGCACTCAAACTGTCACAATAAATCTCTGCTTGATCCTGATGCAGCCCCAAATCACTGACTAGACCCTTCAACCAGATTGCTTCATTGGCTGCTTCAGTAAGAGCCATATACTCTGCTTCAGTAGTTGATAAAGCCCCATTTGCTTACAGAGTTGATTTCCAGCTGACAACTGAATTCCTAATGTGAAAACATAACCAATCATTGATTTTCTACTGTCCACATCACCTGTATAATCAGCAGCACAGTATCCTTTGACCAAACTCTGAGTATCACCTCCATAAATGAGACCAATATGAGATGTACCCCTAAGGTACCTGAACATTCTTTTCACAGATTTCCAGTGTTCCTGTTTGCGGTTTTATGCAAAGCAGTGATAAAATATAATAAATAAAACCGATGTCAACCCCAAGTGCGAAGGTTCGCAGCTATAGTGATGAAACCGGGTCGTATCCGCAGGGACTTGTACGAAAATAGTGTTTTTGCTTTCGATTTCTTTTGTAAGGTTGATGACTACGATCTTGGATTAAAAAAACAAAGAGTTTGAAAATTGAAAATAAAAACTAGCACGTAACAAATCTTTCCGTAACAATTATAATTAAACAACTAGAAGCACCGTTGATCCACCACCCCACCGAAATTAACAAGAAAGACGCACATTCGTTTGCAAGCCTTGGATTATTATCTACTAAAAAGGCGTTTCCTCTCTCGATTTAACACCGTTAACTAGTCCACCTCTCGATGCAACTGACGAATATACGGAACAAAGATATGGATATAAAATCCTAATCTAACAATATTCTCCCTCAACTTTCGTTTGTTAGAAGAAATATTATCACTCTCCTTCACGGCAATCTATGAATTTATCAACTATCGTATGTCTAAATTCAATCAGCATGCAACACAAGTATAGTCATACACATTGCACATAAACAATTCAAAACATGAAGGAAGAACAAGAAACTTACTAGAACGAATAAATGCAAAAATCCTTGTTTATTCCGGCGATGGTGGATTCACATTGGTGGTTCTAGCCTCGGGCCTTTAGCCACTCATCTTCTTCAAAAACATCCTTATTTGCTGAATTGAAATTGAAAGAAAAATAAAAGAAAGACTATCTATGAATCTAATTTATTGCTAATTGCTATACTAATTTTCTGATGTTTATGGATGTCTGTTTCTGCTCGAATGGATGCTGCTTATATAGGAGTTTGTGGCCGACATAGTGAAGGATCTAGAAAACGCGTCGGATTAATTTCGCGGCCTCGGTAGACCGAACGTCCGGGCTCGGTCGACCGAATAGCACGGCTCGGTCGACCGAGCGTACCACTTGAGCGCGTTCACACCGTGCTTCGTATACCGTGTTCCCCACTCCACTCTTTCGCTCGATCGATTTATTCTTCAAATGCTTGATCCGATTTTCTTCTTTATTTTGAAATCCTTGATTGAATGACATAAATCTTCTCAATAAATAATATCCCCTTGCATTTCTTTATTTTCTACAAAATTATTGTTACACCAAGTCATCGAATAATAATAATAATAAAATGTGTAACAAAATAACATTTAATCCCAATATTTCCTCCTAATTAAATTATAACCTCTCAATGAACATTATATGAATTTATTGGTTAAAAACATGCTTTTCTCATTTATTTCCTTTAAAAACAAGGTAAATTGTTTAGGAATTAAGCCCGAAAATATAGTAAAATATACCCTAAACAACTCCCCCACACTTAGCTTTTTGCTTGTCCCCGAGCAAAACAAACAACGACAAACTATCAAAAACCCACATAATTTGACACGAGATGTAGTCATGCTCACATCAAGCTAGTATCTAGCAAATCGAACTCACTCGGTGATTGTGTGTCTTGAACCCGCTAAACTTCCACCGATCCTCTCTTGATGTATTAAATCAAGCACTAACGATCATCCGGTTAAATAAACGAAGTTCGTTCGTCTACTACACCCTTACCAAAGTAACCAACTACAAAAACTATTTATCAAGAACAAAGTAACCAACTTACATTTAAATTCCTTTACTTGGTGCCAAGAAAATACCTTTCGGTAAACCACACTCTCTATCTGGACTCGGGTTTAGATCAACTCGACTTAGAGTTCCAAAAGGCCTATATTTTCTTCCATCATCGCGTCTCAAAAGTATAACACTCTCCCTTGGTGCCAAGAAAACTTTAGAGGCGGTCACCTATATTTTCGAGATCACTCAAACCTATCAAACTATCCGTCCAAGGTAAACCACACTCCCCAATTGGGGCGGTATCCAAATGGACTCGAGGTGATAGTCACAAACAACCTCCGCAATTTAATTTTTCAAATTTTTCAATTTTTTTCAAACTCTTTGGAAACTCCCGGTCGGTATCATTTCTAACACATTCAAGACCTTTAAGTTTCTCAAGAACACTAAGGTACTTAGATTCTAACTCGCGTGAGTAGAGTACGAGTTCCCAACTTTCATCGGCACTAAGTAAGTGCTTATCTCAGCGAGAATTGGCTATCCCTTAACTAACCGGAGACTATTTTATATTTTTGGTTCCTCATCTAACGAGGTTCGTGTGCGAGGTTCAAGTGAGTATCTCGATCTACCAAACCTATTCTTAGAACATGATATGACTACGATAACAATTAAAGGTGCCAAATTACAAAACTAGCATGTCATTGAAGTTACTCGGGACTCACAAATTTTCAAAAATTTTATCAAATTTTTCAAAGGAGCAAAACTAGATAGCATGTAAAACAAACCAGTAAAACAAACCAATAAACCCTCCCCCACACTTAAGTTACATGATGTCCTCAGCATGTGCAAAATAAGAAAAACTTAGTATTCGAAAGTTGCAATTACGAGTCGGAAGCTCACAATCCATCCACCGGTAAACTATCGCAAATATCGCAAATATCCTGCACACATGGGGAAACAAGACGTACCTCGGGGATAGGGGCACAAAAGATGATAGACAAGGCAATATCATGGAACAAAGCAGAAGCAATGCAAAAATGGATAATAACCGAATCTATGTGAAATGTAGTGCACAAATGTAATATCGAGAGATACTTGGGGTACATGAGGAAATAAAAAGAAACAAACGGGGGTCATGATGTGGGCAATCGTCCAAGTACGGATCCATAGTCGAAACGCTGGGGTGGAAAACATTAGCAACCAACAAGAGAAACAAAGCAAAAATAAACTACAAACAAAAAGAAAAAGATATCTAGGTTACCGTCCTAGTAGGGCTTAATTATAGTCGGGAGCTCGACTAACCAATAAAAACTCAACCGGGGTCGGGCCGGTGAAGCCTCATCCCGGAATTATTCCCGACCTTCTCGGGGTCAACAGGCTGGAATCCACAGGAACAAAGTCTCGCCAACGTCTTGGCCATATCATCAAACTTCTGTATCCACTTCGTACCTATGATTCTTCTCTTCTTCTTTTTAGATTTCTGCTTCACAAGCCGAGGTGCAACTTCGGGGAGCACAACATCATCAAAGAACTCACGAGAGATGTAAATCATCGGGTGCCGAAGGATCGGAGCGGCTTGACTAGGGACGTCGTTCGGATAGAAGACCACCGGTCGTTCCTTTTGTTGACCGATATAGTGTTTTAACCGATGACCATTTACTCGAACAACCCGCCACCTTGTCTTTCAAATCAACCGCTCCACTAGGGAATACCCGAAAGATTTCAAATGGGCCGGACCAACGGCTGCGTAGCTTACCGGGAAACGGATGTAACCTGGTATTATACGATAAAACCCACTCGCCCGCTTTGAATTCCCGATCTTGATTTTCTTGTCGTGAAGCGAGTTTAGTCCTTTCCTTACGATTCTCGAGCTCTCATAGGCACAGTCTGAATTCATCAAGCTCCCGCAACCGCAATAATCGCTTTTCTGCATAATCGGCTATCGAAATTCAAGAATTTAATAGCCCGAACGCTCGTGCTCAAGCTCGATTGGCGGGTGGCGAGGCCTTGCCATAAACCATCCGAAACGGAGACGTGCCAATAGGAGTCTTGAAAGGCATCCCGTAGGCCCGAGCACATCATCCGGTTTCGACTCCAATCCGTCCTATTAGAATTCACCGTCTTCTCAAGAATGTTCTTCAGGCTTCGGTTACTCACTTCAACTTGTCCACTCGTCTGAGGGTGATAGGGGGTAGCAGTTTTGTGTTTTACCCCATATCGTTCTAAGATCTTTTCTAGTGGAGTATTGCAGAAGTGAGTTCCCTCGTCACTGATGAGGGCTCGTGGACAGCCAAACCGCGTGAAAATGTTTTTCTTCAGGAAGTTCTTGACCACCTTGTGGTCGTTCCGCGGTGTTGCTATCGCCTCTACCCACTTTGACACGTAGTCGACGCAGACCAGAATGTACTTGTTCCCATACGAGGATGGAAACGGTCCCATGAAATCAATACCCCATACGTCGAAAACCTCGCATTCTTGGATGGGGTGGAGGGGCATGTCCATTCGCCGAGAAAGTTTACCGGTGCGTTGGCACCGGTCACACCCTTTTACAAAGTTCTCTGTATCCTTAAAAATTGTTGGCCAGTAGAAACCGGATGAAAAATCTTCGCGGCGGTCTTCCCGGCTCCATAATGACCTCCCACAGGTCCACCATGGCATTGCTCCATAATGTCCCTCTGCTCGAACTCAGGGACACACCTACGGAGCAATCCATCCTTGCAACGCTTGAAGAGAATGGGATCGTCCCACACATAATAGTTCAAATCCGAAAAGAATTTCTTCTTTTGCGATATGTCGAGTCGGGGTCCGGATATACGCCGCTCAAGAAGTTTGCAAAAGGTGCAAACCAAGGAGAACCTGTTCCAGCACGGGCAGGAGCAACCTCGCACACATCAATGGTCATGAGTTGCTCAGTTGGAAAATCAATTCCAATCTCATCCGACTCTACCTGAGGATCGTCGGTCAGCCGAGACATGTGGTCAGCCACCACATTCTCGCTACCCTTCTTGTCCCGGATATGAACATCAAACTCTTGTAAAATCAGGATCCATCTCAACAAACGAGGCTTGGCATCGGCCTTGTTCAACGGATATTTCAATGCGAATGGTACGTCCGGACCGTGACCTCCGACCCAAGCAAGTAGCATCTAAATTTATCCATGGCAAAAACTACTGCCAACAACTCCTTCTCAGTTGTTGCATAATTTACTTGCGATGGGTTTAAAGTGTGACTAGCGTAGTAGATGGGTCGGAACCTTCCGTCCACTCTCTGACCTAGCACCGCGCCGATTTGCATAATTAGAAGCATCACACATAAGCTCGAAGGGAGCTTTCCGGTCGGGTGCTATAAGAATTGGCGAGGTAACCAACTTGTCTTTTAATTCTTTAAACGCTCTTTCACACTCATGGGTGAAAATAAACGCACGTCTTCTCTTAAGAGAGATGACAAAGGCTTGGCTATTTTAGAAAAGTCTTTGATGAATCGCCTATAGAAGCCGACATGACCCAAGAATCCTCTTACTTCTCTTGCATTTTTGGGGTATGTCATTTTTTCAATAGCTTCTACCTTCGCTTTGTCGACCTCAATACCTTCTTTGGACACCTTGTGTCCCAAAACAATTCCCTCTTCCACCATCAGGTGGCACTTCTCCCAATTTAACACTAAGTCCTTCTCTATGCACCGGGACAAAACTTTATCAAGATTGTGTAAACAGTGGTCGAAACTGTCCCCGAACACAGAGAAGTCATCCATAAAAATCTCCATCACCTTCTCCACTAAACCATCAAAGATAGCCAGCATACATCTTTGAAATGTAGCCGGTGCGTTGCAGAGACCAAATGGCATTCTTCGGTAAGCGAAGGTGCACGATGGACAGTGAAGGTAGTCTTTTCTTGATCAATGGGGTCGATAGCTATCGAAAGTATCTGAATAGCCATCCGAGAAAACAATAAAATTGCTTGCCACTAAGCCTCTCAAGGAGAGTGGTCAATGAATGGCAAGGGGAAGTGGTCTTTTAGAGTTACCTCATTTAGTCTTCTCGTAATCGATGCAAACTCGTACCCAGTGACTTGCCGTAGGGAAATCTCTTCCCCTTTTCATTCTTCTCGATGGTGATCCCTCCTTTCTTTGGCACCACCTGAGTGGGGCTCACCCATTCACTATCGGCTATTGGGTAGATGATACCCATGTCAAGCAATTTGATGATTTCCTTCTTAACGACCTCCTGCATGTGAGGGTTTAGCCTTCTCTGAGGCTGTCGCACTTTCTTCGATCCCTCAACAGTCCTGATCTTGTGCATACAGATATCAGGGCTTATCCCCTTGATATCTCCCACTTTCCAACCAAAGGCGAGGATATTATCTTGCAGCACTTTGATAAGATTTTCTTCCTCCTTTGGTTCTAACTTAGATGAAATAATCAAAGGGAGCTTATCACCGTCCCTCAGAAAAATGTATTTCAAGTGTTGAGGCAAGGGTTTCAACACTAAATCGACGGTGGCTCCTCCACACTTGGTCTTAATTTATCGCCCTTAAGCTCCGGATCTCCAAGCTTATCATAAGGGCTGCGAAGCATCATGGCCTCCCGGCGGACGGGGGTTTCATCCCCTTTTGCAAATACGGCCATGTCACCATGCCTCTTCCTCATTTTCTTTCTTACCATCTCCTGGTAATCGAACTTTCCTTTTCCTCCTTCTCAATCTCTTCTAAAAATTTCTTCCACTCCTCATCAGTCCAAGTTGCAGATTGTTTTTTGAATTCTTCCTCATCCCAACTGCCCATGAACACTTGTTCATCATACTCATCAGTGAACTCGTCCTCTATAGCTAAACAAGTGTCACTGGACGCGTGCTTCACTGCATTGCCCACATTGAAATTTACACTCTCATCCTCCAAATGTAGGGTTATCTCGCCACTGTATGAATCTAGTAAGGCACGGGCGGTTGCAAGAAAAGGTCTCCCAAGGATCAAGGGGGTTTTCTCATCATTGGTCATGTCCATGATTACCCAATCAGCCGGGTATATGAAGTTCTCAACCTTGACCAACACATCTTCTACAGTTCCCCTTGCATACTTCACACTTCTATCTGCAAGTTGAAGAGAAATGGGTCTAAGAGTAATAGATTGATCCAATCCAAGAGATTGGAAGATTGAAGTAGACATCAGATTGATTGATGCTCCCGAATCGCATAAAACATTGTGGAAGTCCCTGTTCCCGATAGTACACGAAATCGTGAATTTACCGGGGTCGGGACACTTCACGGAAGTTTAGTCGGCCGATTGCGGAGCATTCTTCATTCAACACTATGTGCTCGAGCTCTTGAAGCTTCTTCTTCGAACTCACTGCGTCCTTTATAAACTTTGTATACTTTGGCATCCCTACCAAAAGATCAACTAATGGAATGTTTGCCTCAGTATTCTTGAGCAAATCGATAACCTTCTTATACTCCTTATCGACTGTTAATGACAGCTTGTTCTTGCTAGGTGGGTAAGAGAGATCAGCAAAGTCCTCCTCAGTGAAGTTCTTCTTTGCTGTCTATGATTGATTGCTTTGTCTTCCCTATCTTTCCACCTCACATGCTTCCCAGAACTCAACTTAGAATCCGACTTCTTTTCAGCAGTATTCTCAACTCTCACATTTCTTTCAGAATTTCCTTTTTCACTTGGCTCAACGGCCGTCCCGGCATCCTTCGAGGAGAAAGAAGATCTTCCCCCCCGCCTCTCTGCTCGCGGGGAGGGGCTATTCGTTTCCCTGGTTGGCCCGACCGCCAACCGCTTTCCCACTCCTCGGTTTACGACATTCAACTCATCTTGACCATAGTTCCATGGTGCGCCGGATCGGTGCAAGTATTCTGGTCATTCTGGATCACGTTAACCCCTCGGGGGTTCTTCTCAGTAAAACTCGGCAGCTGACCTTGAGGTCGATTTGCTTGCTGCCCCGAAATCTGTCCCATTTGCACCTCTAAATTCCTCACTGTACTGGTCAGAGTACTCAATGCATTTGCCAACTGAGTGTTGGCCGTGGCTTGCTCACTCAACTTTTGTTCTAAGATCTGAAATGATTGATTCTGATTTTGATTTTGATTGACCGGTGGATTATTGTTCCATGCCGGTCGAGAGTTGGATTGAAAATTGCTCAGATTAGGCCTAGGGGCCCGAAACGATGGGGATTTGCTACCTAGAAGGGTCACTCCGGTAATTAAACCCTTGAGTGTTCGATTCGACCCAAAGGTCGATAATTTTGAGAACGAATGCATTCACCTCCTCGAATGCGGCAATAGAGGACATTGATGGAATGTGTGCCCAATAGTATCGCAATTTTGGCAAACAACATTGTTTTGCACAGCTTTGACTGAGAGATCGGGTCAAGGCGCACGATTCTTGCGATGGCCTTGGCCATGGCGGTTGTCACATACAAGACTTTGAACATTCATTGCCGCCACTTGCTTCGTAGTGCGGCTAGCGAGCCTTTAGAAGTGTGGTCTCATCTACCTCATACTTCCCTGGAGTCGAGCTCTTCTGACTGGATGCACCTTTATAGGTAGGGGCATAATTATACTTTGCAATATCTTCAAACAACGTCCATCCCTCTTCAGGTGTCTTTCTCAGAAATGCACCTCCAGCCAGAACTATTCACCATTCCCTTAGTCAATTCAGTCAAACCACTATAGAAAGTGTTGACCAATCTTTGTTTATCCAGCCCATGGTGGGGGCACTTCCTCAAGAGAGACTTAAATCGTTTCCATGCATCGCAAAACGATTCCTTCTCAGTTTGCACAAAAGTGAATATCTTATTCAGAAGATGAGCCGTCTTTGCAGGTGGAAAGTACTGGCTCAAAAATTCTTTCTCCAACTCCTCCCACGAAGTAATGGAGTCGACTGGTAAAGATTTATACCATTCTTTCGCTTCTCCCTTCAGTGAGAAGGGAAAAAGTTTCATCCTTAGGGCGTCCTCAGTGACCCCTTTGATTAAAGTAGTCCCGCACGATTCTAGAAATGAGTGAATGTGATCGTGTGGATCCTCAGTGGAGAAGCCATGGAATGTGGAACCTCTCACCAAGTTGATTAAAGAGGTTTTGAGCTCGAAATTATCAGCCGTGATTTCAGGAATCACGACTGCAGGATTTACTTTCACAGTAGATGGCATGGCATAGTCTGCCAATGTCCTTTGATCTGCCATTTCCTCAACTTGGGCTTCTTCCTCAACGTATTCTTCAGGATCGTTTGCCTCGTCCGTCGATCCGGCGAGTCGAGCCAAACGTCTATTCGGTCGAACGATGGTTCGCTCTAGCTCCGGGTTATATAAAAGTGGTCCCCCGTGAGTTCGAGTTTGCATAAACCACGTTCGAACCAAATGTTCGGGTCAAAATAATTATTCTTTTTTTTTTTATTTTTTAAATTAAGTGTAATCCTTTAATTAGACTCAACAACTAAAAACTAAACTAAAACAGACTCGAAACAGGCTCGAAAAACGCAAATATAACGAACAGAATACTGTAAGACTATCACAGAACAGAAACAGAGAAAAGAAAAAAAAATAAAATAAATCTCGGTCGACCGAGAGGTCAGGTTCGGTCGACCGAACTGAATTTTTTTTTTTTTTTAATTTATTATTTTTTTTTATGAAAGATTAGTACGCACCGGAATTAGCGACCGTCCAGAAATTACAGAGACTGAAAACGAAAAATTTCCGTGCCAAATCCCCGGCAACGGCGCCAAAAACTTGTTTGCGGTTTTATGCAAAGCCGTGATAAAATATAATAAATAAAACCGATGTCAACCCCAAGTTCGAAGGTTCGCAGCTATAGTGATGAAACCGGGTCGTATCCGCAGGGACTTGTACGAAAATAGTGTTTTTGCTTTCGATTTCTTTTGTAAGGTTCATGACTACGATCTTGGATTAAAAAAACAAAGAGTTTGAAAATTGAAAATAAAAACTAGCACGTAACAAATCTTTCCGTAACAATTATAATTAAACAACTAGAAGCACCGTTGATCCACCACCCCACCGAAATTAACAAGAAAGACGCACATTCGTTTGCAAGCCATGGATTATTATCTACTAAAAAGGCGTTTCCTCTCTCGATTTAACACCGTTAACTAGTCCACCTCTCGATGCAACTGACGAATATACGGAACAAAGATATGGATATAAAATCCTAATCTAACAATATTCTCCCTCAACTTTCGTTTGTTAGAAGAAATATTATCACTCTCCTTCACGGCAATCTATGAATTTATCAACTATCGTATGTCTAAATTCAATCAGCATGCAACACAAGTATAGTCATACACATTGCACATAAACAATTCAAAACACGAAGGAAGAACAAGAAACTTACTAGAACGAATAAATGCAAAAATCCTTGTTTATTCCGGCGATGGTGGCTTCACATTGGTGGTTCTAGCCTCGGGCCTTTAGCCACTCATCTTTTTCAAAAACATCCTTATTTGCTTTGAATTGAAATTGAAAGAAAAATAAAAGAAAGACTATCTATGAATCTAATTTATTGCTAATTGCTATACTAATTTTCTCGATGTTTACGGATGTACGTTTCTCGCTCGAATGGATGCTTGCTTATATAGGAGTTTGTGGCCGACATAGTGAAGGATCTAGAAAACGCGTCGGATTAATTTACGCGACCTCGGTAGACCGAACGTCCAGGCTCGGTCGACCGAATAGCACGGCTCGGTCGACCGAGCGTACCACTTGAGCGCGTTCACACTGTGCTTCGTATACCGTGTTCCCCACTCCACTCTTTCGCTCTGATATGATTTATTCTTCAAATGCTGATCCGATTTTCTTCTTTATTTTGAAATCCTTGATTGAATGACATAAATCTTCTCAATAAATAATATCCCCTTGCATTTCTTTATTTTCTACAAAATTATTGATACACCAAGTCATCGAATAATAATAATAATAAAATGTGTAACAAAATAACATTTAATCCCAATATTTCCTCCTAATTAAATTATAACCTCTCAATGAACATTATATGAATTTATTGGTTAAAAACATGCTTTTCTCATTTATTTCCTTTAAAAACAAGGTAAATTGTTTAGGGATTAAACCCGAAAATATAGTAAAATATACCCTAAACAGTTCCTTTCCAGGTTGAGCCATAAACCTGCTGACAACACTGACTTCTTGAGCCAGATCAGGCCTAGTGCACACCATGGCATACATCAGACTGCCAACTGCACTAGCATAGGGAACTTTTGACATATATTCCTTCTCCTTAGCTGATTGTGAAGCATAAACTGACAAATGACATTTGATGCCATAGGAGTATCTATTGGCTTTGCAGCAGACATACCATACTTGGCCAAAATCTTTTCTATATAGCCCTGCTGAGATAAAAAAAAACAGTTTCTTCTGACTTCTATCTCTCCAGATCTCCATCCCCAAGATTTTCTTGGCTGCACCCAAATCTTTCATTTCAAATTCAGCACTAAGAAGGTCTTTCAGATTCTGAATATCAGACTTTTTTCTTGCAGCTATCAGCATATCATCCACATACAAAACAAGATATATGTATGATCCATCTTCCAGCTGACTATTGTAGACACAACAATCATAAGGACATCTGTTATACCCAGCTGGATCATGTAACTGTCAAACCTTTTATACCACTGTCTAGGAGTCTGCTTCAACCCATACAAGGACTTTTTCAGCTTACAAACAAATGCTTCTTTACCAGGAACTTGAAATCCCTCTGGCTGAGTCATGAATATCTCTTTGTCTACCTCACCATGTAGAAAAGTTGTCTTCACATCTAACTGCTCAAGTTCAAGGTCTTGCTGTGCCACCATTGCTAGTAACACTCAGATTGAAGTGTGTCTAACTACTGGTGAGAATATCTCACCGAAGTCTACCCCTTCTTTTTGACTGAACCCTCTAGCAACCAAACGTGCCTTATACTTGACTCCTTCTGCCTCAGTCAATCCTTCCTTTTTCTTGAAGATCCATTTGCATGTAACAACTCTCCTATCAGCTGGATGTAACAAGATCCCAAGTCTGATTCTTCAGTAATGACTCCATTTCATCTCCCATGGCAGCAAGCCATTGAGATGACTCAGAATATGTCACTGCTTCCCTGTAAGTAGAAGGTTCAAAACCATCCACCTCTTCTGCAACTTGAAGTGCATATCCAACCAAATCTTCAAACCCATACCTTCTGGAAGGTATCCCAACATTGGATCTTCTTGCTCTGCTGACAGCTATACTTTGATGACCAATATCAGTTTGACGCTCAGCTGACCCCTGTTCAACTGACTCGCTTGGATTCAGTTCTAGTTCGGTAACCAGATCAGATGAAAAATGACTTTGTTCAGCTGAGTGTTGCATCTCAACTGACTCCACCTAAAGCTCCACCTTACTGTCAGTTTTCTCAGTTTCAGCACTGGTTTCAGTTATCCTCCCCACTGAAGAACTGAGCATAGAATTTTCATCAAAAATTGTATCTTTGCTGAGAATAACTCTGTTTTCTGCTGATGACCAAATTCTATAACCCTTAACTCTATCACCATACCCCACAAACACTCCTTTCTTGGCTCTTGGTTCCAGTTTCCCTTCACTGACATGATGGTAAACTGTGCTTCCAAATATCCTTAGAACTGAGTAATCAGCAGGCTTTCCTGACCACATTTCAACTGGTGTCTTGAAACTGATCCCTGTGTGAGGACTCCTATTGATTAAGTAACAAACTGTGCTTACAGGTTCGGCCCAAAATCTTCTTGACAAACCAGCATGAGAAAGCATGCATCTTGCTCTCTCTAGAAGAGTTTGATTCATTCTTTCAGCTACACCATTTTGCTGAGGAGTATTCCTGACTGTATAATGTCTGGCAATACCCTCATTTCTACACAACTCATCAAACTCATTCCAGCAGAATTCCAGACCATTATCTGTACGAAGCCTCTTGATCTTCTTCCCCAACTGATTTTCAACTAGAGCCTTCCATTGCATGAAGCTTTTGAATGCCTCACTTTTGTGTTTCATCATCACCACCCAAGTCTTTCTTGAATAGTCATCTATGAATGACACAAAATATCTGTGACCACCCAATGCCTCCACCTTTGATGGCCCCCAACAATCAGAATGAATGTAATCAAGTGATGACTTTGTGCTGTGTATCCCTTTTGAGAACTTGCCCGTATGAAGCTTCCTAAACACACAATGCTCACAAAAGTCCAGATTCTTGACCTTACATCCCCCAAGAAGATCTTTCTGAGAAAGAATCTGCATCCCCCTTTCACCCATGTGACCCAGTCTCATGTGCCACAATTTTGCCAACTGTGACTGATGAACTTCAGCAGATGCTACAGCAGCAGACCCAGACACAACTGATCCTTGCAAAATATACAAGGTTCCCCTTTTGACTCCCCTGAGAACTGAAACTGAGTTTTTGTAGACACTCAGTTTTCCACCTTCACCCTTAAAACTGAATCCCTTGCTGTCTAAAAGACTGAGAGATACCAAGTTCTTGGTCATCTGTGGAACATGGCTAACTTCACTCAGCATACAGAATTTACCATCCTCTGTCCTCAACTGAACTGAGCCAATCCCAACAATCTTGCAGACCTTGCTGTTTGCCATAGCTATATGACCACCATCTATCTGTTGATAACTTGAGAACCACTCTCTGTGTGGACAAATATGATAAGATGCTCCAGAGTCCAGAATCCACACATTAGCATGATGTTCTGATTCTCCAGCTACTAGAACCATGTCCTCCTCTGAATCAAACTCGCTGCAACATCAGCTGTTCCATAACTGTTCTCCTGCTGTTTCTTTTTCTTTGGACAGTTGGACTTCCAATGTCCATGCTCCTTACAGTAATTGCAAACATCTGTGGATTTAGGATCCCTGTCTTCTTGGATTTCTTCTTCTTCCCAAACTGCTGCCCATGCCCTTTTCCACCACTGCTGCTGACTACTAGTCCAACACCCTGACTGTCTGCCCCAGCTGTCTTATGTCTCAGCTCCCTGGCATGTAAAGCTGACCTTACGTCTTCCAATTCAACTGTATATTTCCCAACTATGAAGGATTGCATAAAGTTCTCATAAGAAGCTGGTAGAGATACCAACAAAATCAGAGCTGCATCTTCATCCTCAATCTTCACATCAATATTCCTGAGATCAAGTAATATTGTGTTCAACTGATCAAGATGATCTCTCAGCTGAGCCCCCTCATGCATTCTTAGGCTAAACGGCATCTGCTTTAGCAGCAACTTGTTGGTCAATGACTTAGTCATATACAGTGTTTCAAGCTTTGACCATAACTTAGCAGCGGTGTCTTCCTCGGCAACTTCTGTGATAACATCATCAGATAAGCCCAACATGATGATGGAATGTGCTTTCTCCTTCAGACTGGCGTAATCTGTTACACTGGCATCTCCTTTACCGGATAAAGGAGTCCATAATCCTTGTTGTTTTAACAAGGCCCGCATCTTGATTTTCCACAGACTGAAACTGTTCCTCTCTGTAAATTTATCAATCTTTACGTTAACTGCTGACATCTTTCTTGTTAAAGAACAGACCTTTGATCACAAAATCCTAGCACCGGTCACCGGTCACCGGTCTTGGTGAAGATCAACTTCGTTCAGCATGCAAATCTCTCTGAATCTTGAACCTGGCGCTCTGATACCAGTTTGTTGAAACACAGACGAGAAACTTGCACTTGAAGAAAGATAAAACAGATGCAATCTAACAGAAAAATAAGTCGGAAATTGATAAAACACAAAAACAAAGAGAACACGGTGATTTAACGTGGTTTCCGGCGTTGTGCCGACTACTCCACGGACAGAAAAGGAGATATTTTATTATGCACAGAATTACAAAGTTTTCACAAGTGTGTGAATAGCACTTTGAAAGACACACTTTGCATTGATTACAACTTCGGTATTTATAGGCACAAATCCCTAACCCTAACCGCCATAAGATCTTTGTCGGAATTGTCATAAATACCCCAGATGTGGACCCCAACTCCAGCTGTTATCCACCAGACGAAAGTCAGCTCCAAACTGACTTTCCTAGAAAACTCACTTGTAATCAACAAAAACTCAGATGTAGAACTCAGCAAACTCAGTTTCCCTCAAAACTCAGTTTCCACAAAACTCAATTTCTTAGCTTTTCCCTAGTTTCACTTTACAAAACTCAGTTTCAGCTTTCAGATTAGTTCTATTAGCTTTAGAGATCAAGTCACAAAACTATCAATATCATTACCTCAGAATTCATTAATATCCATATCAGGATAGACTTGTCAACATCTAGAAGTTCACTAGTGGACAAACTGAAATACGGATGAGCAATATATATATATATATATATATATATATATATATATATATATATATATATATATATATATATATATATATATATATTTGATAAACAGCAGATGCTGCCAACCGTTACCAATATGAATGTGATATTTTTATTAGTCTGCATGTTCGCAATACCATATATCCTCCCCTGTATAAATTGTATAAATGAATCCAAGAAACTCATCCAACAGCCATGTTAGTTGCTATTTTTCAAATCTAACACTTTTGCAAGTACCAATGGCTCAATTTTCATATATTCAAGGAGACTATTTCTTGCTTTTAATATTTTTTATTCCTTTTCTGTATTTGATTTTTAAGCCATTCAAAGCTTATGTTTCATCAAAAAACATCCCACCATTTCCACCAGGGCCTAGACCATGGCCTCTATTAGGCAATATTCCTCAAATGGCCAACAAAATGCCTCATATCGCGCTATCAGATTTATCGAAAATTCACGGCCCATTAATCATGCTTCGATTAGGAACTCAAAAAATGGTTGTAGCTTCATCACCTGCAGCTGCAAAAGAAATCCTCAAAACGCATGATCGTCTTTTATCCGCGCGATATATTCCCAAGTCGGTATCTATCAATCAAGAGGTACTGAATAACTCATCCATTGTCTTGACAGAGACATGTAATGAAGGATGGAATTATCTGAGGACCCTTTGTCGGGCCGAGCTTTTCTCGTCGAAAGCATTAGATGCTCAATCAATCATGAGGGAGAAAAAGGTATTAGAAATGATCGAATATGTAGTTAAAAAAGGTGAAAATGATAAAGTGAATATTCAAGAAATTGTGTTTGTTACTTTGTTCAATATCTTGAGCAATATGATGTTGTCGAATGATCTCGTTGGATTCGATGAAAAAAACGAAGAAGATGATGGGCTAAAGAGTTTATACAGGAAAATGTTTGAGATATTTAGTGTTCGGAATATAGCGGATTTATTCCCGATATTGAGTAAGTTTGATCTTCAAGGTATATGGGAATCTGGTAAAAAGATCAGAAAAAAGATTGATGCTGTTCATGAGCCCATAATAGAAGGAAGAAGAAAAGAAAAAGCTTGTGCTTCTTCGAGCCAGAACGACTTTCTTGACGTTCTCCTGCTAAACAAATTCACCAATGATCGGATTAATCAATTGATGATTGTAAGTATTTTTCTACTTTTATTTTTTATTTTTTAAATCGTGGTTTAAAGTTTAAACACACATAAATTAAATTAATTATTGTGTCCGAGGTAACAGAGTATAGAGTAAAACACAAATTTACTTTGTTTTGTCTTTTGAATATTCTCTTCTTTCATTCTTTTTTTTCTTGAATATTCTCTTATTAATACTGATCTTGGAAATATACATTGGCATGGAAATACAAAATTAATGGAGTACTCTTTTGTATAACTAAGTACTACCTTCGTCTAATAATAAGTGACCACCTTTAAAAAATAGTTTGTTCTATAAAAGTGTTAATTTATAAAACCAATATATTATTTAATGCTATTTTCTAAACATACCCTTACCCTAACATTTATTGTTTTACATTAATTTCATATTTCAAAGTAAGTATTAATTATAAAGTAGAGGTATATATGTTTATTACTATTAAAATACAACACATTAATTAAATTTTTTAATCTACACTCAATATGTAAATTCCCCCTAAATAATCTACATGAATAGTAAAATATGGACACTTTTTATGAGACGGAGATAGTACTAAAATATAAATTATTATTCAAGATTTTGCGTTAGCCGCTACAACACTAGACATGTGTTACATCTGTCCTAAAATATAACTTATCATACATTTTTAAATTTGTCTTATAATATAAATCATTCTATATTACCAATTTAATATTCATTACACTTCTTTTCTTAAAAAAAAATGAAGAATTAGAGATAAGGACAGGTTTTGGAATATTTTTAAGTAACATGACAGACACTAATTTTTTATTGGGAGAAGTACAACTTTTATATTTTTTTATGGGAAATTAAGGATAAATATACAATCTGGAATATTTTTAAATAACAAGACAGCTACATATTTTTTATAGGGAGAAGGACAACTGCATAATTTTTATAGCGAGAAGGACAAACAATGAATCCCGAAAATCTGTTAATCTCCCCAGTGAATCCCGAAATCTGTGAATTTTGACAATGAATCCCGAAAATCAGTGAATTTCGACAATGAATTTTGAAAATTAGTGAATTTCGATAGTGAATTTCGACAGTGAATTTAAACTGTGAATTTCGACAGTACATGAATATATAGTTTTGTCCTTTATGCAAAAGTTTCAAGTCATTCTACTCAATTGATGAAATATTTCTGTCATTCTCCCTCATTCCCCCTGTTTTTTACAGCCTAAAGGACAAAAAAATAAAATAAAAATATCCGACACGTCCTGTCCATGTATTTCTTTTTTTTTTTTTTTTTCTCTTTTCTCGTTTCTTCTCCATTTTCGAACGCTCATATCTTTTAATCTAGATATCCAAACGCGATAAAAATTTAACTGAATTTTTTTTTTTTTTTTTGGCTATTCATTTTGAGACTTGGTTCGATATAATTACATCGTTTTTCGTGAAATTCACATTCAAAATTCACTCAGTGGATCTTCCCAATGAATCCTGAAAATCAATGAATATCGACAGTGAATTTTGTACAATAATGAATTTTGACAGCGGATTTTCTGAAATCACGTCAGAATATGTTGAATGTGGTATCAAAATAAAGAGCATGAAAAAATAAAAAATTTGGTGAAAGAATTTTCAAATTTGGAGTTATAGATAGAAAAATATGAGTGTTTAAAAAAGATGGATAAAAGAGAAAACGTGTTTTTTTTTTTTTTTTTTTTTGGAGATGGCGAGAAGAAAAAATCGTTTTGTCTTTTATGCAAAAGTTTTAAAAAGCTGTTCTCTCCCATTCCCTAAAAAAATATTATTACACTTCTCTTTATGTTACTCCTAATTTATCCTCAATCCAAAGGAGAGATTTTATGGTCCAACGGTTGTAGGAATGTTTTACCAAGTGGCATACATTAGAGCCTCTCATTTTTATTCTCTTTCACATAATACACTTTTATCGTGTGTGAGAGGTTAGAAATTAATGGTTGTAATGTATGACTTGATAAAATCTTCCTATAAAGATTGTATTTTAAAATTTCACCAATCCAAACACTTGTCATTATTTAACGATGATTACATTAATGATAGTCAAAATATATTATAAACATTAATTTTTATATTTATGATATTCAACTTAATCCGTGTAAAAGTCATCCCGCCACCGTTATTGACTTTTTTTCCGCATTTTTTCCATGACCTTGTCATTGCATTTGAACAGCCCATGAATTTTTTTTTAAACTTTTAATCTCAACATAAATTAACAAAATATGTACATCAATCTAAGACTAGTCAATACATGAAAAAGCCCCTTGTTAATGGCACATAGTAGATCTATCAGAGCACCGCATTTCGTGTAAATTTCGACTTTATAAATACCGAAATTTGTTTTCAACTCGTTTAAAGTCGAATTTATGCACAAATTCGACTCTGAAGTGATTGAAAACAAATTTCGACATCTGTAAAATCAAAATTTACACGAAATGTGGTATACGAGTAAATTGACTATGGTGTCATTAAAGCTGTTCAATGAAAAATAATGTTAATTACTCTCAAAAAAAAGGTTTGTATGCAGCAAGTGTTATGATACTACTCTCGTAATGAAGTTGTTGATGTATTATTTCAAAAATCAACAGGAATTGTTTTCAGGTGGCATAGACACCTCTGGTTCAACAATAGAGTGGGCAATGGCTGAACTTTTAAAGAGCCCAGAATCCATGCAGAAATTGATTGATGAATTAGACAAAGAAGTAGGTACATGTCTAGTAAAAGAGTCTCATTTAGTAAAACTTTCTTATCTCCATGCATGCATTAAGGAAACGTTTCGGCTACACCCACCGGCACCATTGCTACTGCCACACCGAGCCCCTAAAACATGTCAAGTGATGAACTACACTATACCCCAAAATGCTCAAGTTTACGTCAATATATGGGCAATGGGACGTGACCCCTCGATTTGGGACGAGCCACTAGTATTCAAACCAGAGAGATTCCTAAATGCTGCGGCGGATTTTAAAAGAAATGATTTTGAATTTACACCGTTTGGAGGTGGACGGAGAATTTGTCCAGGATATGCGTTGGCCGGGCGGCAAGTTGCTTTGATCCTAGCAACGTTGGTCCATTCATTCGAATGGTCTCTACCGAAAGGAAAGAGCTGTGATCATGAGAAATTAGATATGAGTGAGAAATTCGGTACTACCCTACATAGAGAACAACCATTACAACTTATAGCCAAAGCAAGGAAGTGAAAAATAGTTTGTAATCTTGTAAGCCGTACGGGATTTTTTTTTCCATGTGTTTTAGAAGCTCGCATTTCATTCAGGTGGATCTAAGTACGGGGAGGGGTGGTCTCAACCAAAACCATCCTATTATTGTATTCCTTTTGAAGGTGAAACCAAAACCATCCTATTATAACCTCCGGATTTCGCCACATTTCATTACATTGTGGCTTACTATTGGTGTAACTAATGAAGGATGATGAAGGAAAATGATATTATTATTACATTATTTCACAATATTATATCAATACATATTCATAGATCATTGATCACAATGGAACCGATTGATGTATATATAGATCTTGCTCATTGATCAATGGTGCCACAATGCTAACTATCCCACCACTTTCACTATGATGATTTCGGAAATCGCCTAGGTATGTAATTTGATAGTGAATCGGGTAAATGATCCTTCGAGAGATGATCCAAGTAATTTTTGTGATGGGCCTGCAAAATAAACATAGCGTGAGAGGTTCAGGAGCTTGCCCTTGGGATGACACTACTCTGACGCTCAGATCGGTATTTGAATAAAGAAATTTCCATGGGAATATGTATAATTTAGGTGACTAGGTGTATATTGAACATACCTTGTAAATGAGTATGAAGAACTTTTTATATAGAGTGCCATCATGGGAAAGAAATTTGCATTCTGCTTCTGTTATGGGAAAGAAAATTCAGGCTTTTTACCAGCCCATCCTAGACGAAAGAAGAAAAGCAAACATCCAGAAAGAAAATGACTTTCTTGATGTTCTCCTCCAAAGCAAATTTCTCTGATTCTCAGATTCACCAACTGTTTTTTGTATAAGTATACTTTCTCTCATCTCTTATACCATTAAATTTTCTACTTACTTTTTCACTTTTAAAAACCAATATCCTTTTTTTCCGATAAAAAAAACCAATATCCTTTGATCTAGATCTCAAAATTTTACCATAGTTTTATTTGTTTTTCCATCATTTTTGTTTCGAGACCTTATCTAGGATGGAATGCGGTGGTGAGGTAAGGTAGGGTATGGTTACATGTGGTAGGAAAAGGTGGGGGGATAGGGTAGGGTAGGATAGGTTAGGTGGGGTTGAGTTTGGTAAGGTAAGATGGGTGGTAGGGCAGGGTGGCTGGTGAAATAAGGTAAGGTAGGAAAGGTGGTGGGGTAAAGTTGGGTATGATAGGGTGGATGCCTAAATGGGTAGGGCAGGGTATGTTAGCGTAGGGTAGGGTAAGATGTGGTGGTGGGTAAGGTATGATAAGGTGATGAGTAGAGTATAGTAGGGTAATGTAAGGTGAGATAGGAAAATGAGCGGTAGGTTGAGGTGTTGTGAGGTAAGGTATGGTAGTAGGAGTAATATGGCAGGGTAGGGTAGGGTAATGTGGGGTAAGGACTGAGATGGTATAGTTGTGAGGTAGGATAGGTCGGGGTAGGGTATGTGGGGCCAAGTTAGGTAGGGTAGGGTATGATAGTAAGTTAAGGTGGTATAGGGTATAGTGAGGTAAGGTTAGGTAGATTGGTGGTAAGGTAGGTTGGGGTGGTGAGCCAGGGTAGGATAGGGTAAGACATGGAACAGTTGAGTGAATAGTAGTAGGGTGGGTGGTAGGTAAGGAAAATGGTAGGTAGAGTTAGGGTTGGGCAGGTAAGGTAAGGTAGGGTAGGGTGGGTAGAATAGAGGTTGAGCGGGTAGATAGGGTAGGATGGTAGGGTATGGAGGTAGGGTGTGGGAGGGTTGAGGCGGTAGAGTAAGATTGGTGAAAGGGTAGGGCAATCCACCCCACCTTACTCTACCCCTTCCACCATATTCTACCTTACACACCCAACCTTACCTCACTACCTTTCCATACTCACTACTCGATGCTTCAATTATTATGAATTTTGTTTCATTCCATTCATTCACATTTCAAATGCAGTTATTGAATGAGTTTAATTATTCGATTCTATTCAATTTCATTTATGCATAACAAACGTGTCATAACTCTTTCAACTCTTTTACATATGATTCGCTTTGATGGATTAGTATGCACCAAGGGGTTGGGCACTAAACATACTAAATTTATTGTCAAAATGCTTTTATCAATGTACAAGAGTTATTTGCAGCTGGGATAGACACCTCTACTGCAATAATAGAATGGGCAATGGCGGAATTAATAAAGAACCCAGAACACATGAAGTACTTGAAGAACTCGAGAGAGAAGTAAGTAAAGATATAGTAAAAGAGTCTCATTTTGAAAAACTTTCATTTCTACACGAAAAATATTGTCCAGCAAGATGCTAGGAAAAAAATAAGTACATGTTGATGGTTTAACATCATACTCAATAAATGTTGATTCGTTCCATTCCCTCCTACGGTAATTTCGTTTCAAGAAAAAAAGAAGATTTTATTTCAGATTTCACACGAAAGGTAACCATATTTCTTGTAACATCTATCTATTCTCAACCACGAAAGGTACATTGAGACTTGCTAAAATTGTTACCTTTACATGCAGAGTTATGTCTCATCTGATGCCTTTTATAGGCGAAAGTGCCTCATCTGAAATGTTTTCAGATCAATGGACATTACTCTTTACATGCATAGCTATGTCTCTTTGTTCTCTGTATGTCACTTCAACTGAAGGCGTATAACTTTGTTATGGAAATAGTTATCTGTACAGTAATTCGAATGCAAACGGTCACAAACATATGGAAAAAATATATCTATGAATTAATAATGGTATTTTTTTTTTTTTTTTTTTTTGCAACAATTGTTTACCTCAAAGTAATTTATCACATTTGTTTAACCAATAATCATATTCTTTCTTTTTTTTTTCCCCGGAAGACGAAAGCTTTATTAATATCGGATAAACCGAACTTACAACGCGGCCAAAACACGCACTACAACGCGGCTAAAAACCGCACTACAACGCGGCCTAACCGCACAACAAGCAACAAACATAATAACAAAGCCAAATAATAGATCGGGTCGAGGGTGCTGAACCGAAAGAAACTTTTCCTCGGAAATTATTTTGATAAGGCGTCCAGACACATGGATGCTCTAGGCAATCTATTATTCGACCAACAACAAACAAAGAACTAAAACGAAACACACAATACAAGAGAAAGACAACCTAAACAGACTAAGAAAACCAAGACTTTCTTCCATGACATCACCGCCGGAAAAACCGCCGCGCCACCCAACGCACCACCGCAAGCTACTACCCAATCAGAAAGAGCCCGCAAGCCTGACTTTCCTTCCCAGCCGGAAAAAGCAACCGACGGAAGGAGACGTGGACAAAACAGACATGGCAACCCAACCGCCGGAGATATCGAGCTGAAACCGACGATCCTCTCCAGATCCAAACAAGACAGCTGCAGATCAAACCACCTCCAGATCCAAACAAGACAGCTGCAGATCAAACCACCTCCGTCGCAAGCAAGCCATGCTTGTGGAGAAAAGACAGAAAGGATTCAGCTTCTAGATGGGTTGAAGAAAAACCGTGACACAACCTCAAAATCGGAAGAAAGCCAAATGCCAGTCAAGTAGACGAGGTCATACTCTGACCGACGCCTAAGATCTGCAACCCGCCACCACCAAAGGCCGGAAACCGACAGGCCAGGCCGGAAATTGATAGCAGCAACAAAAGATGAAGCTTTGCAGATCAAAGAACAAAATAGAATGAAGGAAAGATAAGGAAATTATAAGAAATATAAACAAGATGGGACGCCGGCAACAATTATCGCCGCCGGCGTCGGAAACTTTGCTGAAAATGGAGAGCTAGCCGAGAGAAAAGTTTAGAGAGAGAGGAACACCAACACCCCCCCCCCCCCCCCCCCCCCCCCCCCCCCCGAAAGTAACCAATAATCATATTCAAGTGCCAATACGATATACATTCATTAATAGCAAGATGCAACTTTTTTCAATTAATCAATAAAAATTATTCAATCTCCACTAGGTACACCCTCCACATATTGTCAACTCTATCCCTTCTATTAAAGAAATCAAATAGCCCACTAGGTACTCAAAAATAAAAAATTTCCCATCAGGCTCAGTTTTCAATCCAACTCTTCTCAAAGTCAATAATGGCTCAATTTTCTTCTTTTGGAGGAAATTATTTCCTCCTTTTAATCTTTTTTGTGTCTTTCCTGTATTTGATCTTCAAGAAATTCAAATCTTCCTCAAAAAATATCCCACCATTTCCACCAGGGCCAACTCCATGGCCTCTATTAGGCAACATTCCTCACTTGGCCACCAAAATGCCTCATATCGCGCTATCAGATTTATCGATAATTCATGGCCCTTTAATGATGCTAAAGCTAGGAACTCAGAAAATGGTTGTAGCTTCATCACCTGCAGCTGCAAAAGAAATCCTCAAAACACACGATCGGCTTTTATCCATGCGATATGTTCCCAAGTGTGAACCTAGTACTCAAGAATTGCGCAACAAGTGCTCGATTATCTGGGGAGAAACAAGTAAAGAAGGATGGAAATTCCTACGAACCCTTTGTCGAGCCGAGCTTTTCTCGGTGAAAACATTAGATGCTCAATCAAGCTTGAGGGAGAAGAAGATATCAGAAATGATTGACTATGTGAAGGATAAAAATGAAGTGAATATTGGAGAATTGGTGTTTGTAACTGTGTACAATATGTTGAGCAATGTGTTGTTGTCTAGAGATCTTATTGGATATGATGAAAAAAATGAAGATGGTGGGATGAAAGGTTTGATTAGGGAAATGTCTGAAGATGCTGTTACTCCAAATATATCTGATTTTTACCCGATATTGACTCGATTCGATCTTCAAGGTTTAAGGAGAAATTCAAAGAAAATGGTAATGAAAGTTCAAGCTATTTATGAGCCTATAATAGAAGATAGAAGAAAGGCAAGTAATGCTACTATGAGCCAAAATGACTTTCTGGATGTTCTTCTCCTAAACAAATTCACCAATGCTCATATTCACCAAACGGTAATGGTAAGTTTATCATAAAACTGGTGTAACTTAGTTATAGACTTATAGCAAGTGACATATACTATATATATATATATATATATATATATATATATATATATATATTAATAATCATAAAGACAAAGAATCAATAATTGCGTCAAATAAGTATTACTACAAGGAAAATATCGTACGCATTAATTTGAAGGATATTTATTTTGATCGTTTATGTATTATTCATGTTTTATTCAACGCTTTTTTGATGTTATTTGCCTCTCTTCTCAAGTGGAATAAAGTGGATGAATTTGATCAGCATGTCCACTACTACCATCATGACTTCCTTCCCTTTAGACATGTTGTGTTGGGACCATGCATGTGAGGGATTGGTAATGGCTGGAGTAATCCTTGAGGTTTTATCATGTAGACTCTTGTAATGTTGACAAGTAGTTCACCTTTGTATCATTTTCTGAACATCCTTCTTAATATTCCCCAACCCTTGAATGACACCCTATTGGACTTGAGTGCAATCAGTCTATCAATTAGGATCTCAGACCTCCATGGGTTCCTACATATATTCCCCCTTTGTATTTCAGAATCCTTTGATGCATAGTGTAGTTGTGATCTAGGAATGTACTAATCATCAGTGTCTTAAATCTTTCCTCAACAGCTAGGTCACCCTTGTAGCTAGAACTTGCTTCTTGCATCCAAGTGGGGGATACTTTGCACATAACACACAATTGTCCCTCAACATGACTTTGCCTAAACAATGGCCACTATATTTTCACTTCTCTTTTTTTTACTCAATAGTGATATCCAACCCAAGTAACTTGGTCACCCTTTTTTTTATTGTAATGTAGTAGTGGCCCTCGGATCCAATTAACTTCAGACTCTGTTGATTAGGTTCAATAAAAAAAGGCATGCCTTGAATAAATGGTTTCCATTTGGTTACTGCCTTGAGCACTGCTAGGAGATCCTTCTCATTGATGAACAATCTCATCTCCTTAGAGTTGAAGGCCCTGCTTAGATAAGCACATGCTTCTTGTTTTGATGTAAAACAACCCTTAAGACTTTTCCATATGCATATTTTACAATGCAAAATGGAAATCCAAATCTTGTAAGACAAGTACTGTTGATTTGCACACGGCCACCTTGAGTTTCTAGAATGCTTCGAGGCATCTTTGTATGACCAGCAAAACACATCTTTCTTGAGCAGGTCATTCAAGGGTTTAGCAATAATCTCATAATGAGGCACAAATATCTTGTAGAATCATGTTAGGCCCAAAACACCTCTCGGTATAGCCCAACACACCTCTCGGTATAGTCACAGTATAAGGTTGGGGCCAATATAAAATGGCTAGAATATTGCTTGGGTCGGCATGCACTTCACACTAATGTATGATATGAACCAAGTATTCCACACTGGTTTGTCCAAAGAGCGTTTGGACAATTTAGAATAGTATTGGTTCTTCTTCAAAAGTTTTAGAACCACTTTAAGATGTTGTATGCGGGAATCTATGTCAAGTTTAGAGATTAAGATGGCATCAAAAACTACCAGCACAAACTTCCTCAAGCAATGTCTCAACATCTCATCATACTTCTATGGCATCACTTTGAATTCAATTTGGTCAAGATGAGTTCAACAATAGTCTTTTAGAAATCATCCTCATTCATCAGAAAATGATGGAATCCAGACCTTAAGTCTATTTTACAAAGTACTCTATTACTCCCTAACTCATACAACAATTCATCAATTATAGAAATATGGTAGGTATCATTGACAATCAAGTCATTCAACCTTCTATAATCCACATAACATCTCCAGGTTCCATCTTTCATTTTCACCATGAGCTATGGTGGTGAAAATGGACTATTATTGTGTTGTATAATCCCCCGTTGTAGCATTTGATCCACCAACTACTCTTCATCATTCTGGTAGTGAGTATACTCATAAGGTTTTACTTTCACAAGTTCAACACCTTCATTTAATGTTATTGTATGCTCGCTAGCCCCACATTGATGACAATCCTTGGGAATTTGCAAACACCTCATTATACTCTTCTGGGACATGAGTTAGTTCTCTGGGCACATGATTCGGAGCTTGTTCTTGTATCAAATAGAGACTTACTAAGAGTTTATAGGCCTCATTTCTCAATTTCTTAGAAAAGATTTTGCAAATGATCATCTTAAGTTGAGGTTCTTCTATGTAACTTCTCGGCTTAATTTTTTCTCACTCAATAGTGAAAACCGCCTCCGTTTTGTTTAAGTCAAAAACCATATAGCTGTACCTTTTTATCCAATCCACCCCTAACACAATGTCACAGCCTCTCAACTTCATCAATCTCACATATTGTTGGAAATTAACCTCTGGCATGATCCATGGCATGTTAGGACACTTAAATTCACTCATCATTTTGTTTCCATCTACTACCGTGATGAACATATGATGATTTGGTTCTGTCACACATCTTCTTTTCCTCAAAAATGCATTTATGCTAAGTCTACTCTCTGATCATCCGAAACATAATGCATCTAGAAGTATCTTTCACTACGCCGTATCTATTCCTTGGGTGATTCTCCATTAAACAAGGGGAAATAGACATTAAGAACCTTAACTTCTACTTCAAATTTTTTATATATACCTTACTTGAGTTAGTTTCATACCTATGTGGCGTAGGTAGCGATCCATCATGAGATGGTGGATGAGTTCCAGTCTGATTAGATGACAACGAAGGTGTTTGTGGAAAATGTATCACCCACTCCATCAGTCTTCTTCATTCACGCTTGTAACATAGACGTTAGATAATCCATCCAAGCTTGAATGGAAGCTTGATTTGCAATCATAAATGACTGGAATATGTCCATTTTGCGTCAATTTTCATCTTTTCTTCTGCCTTTATCATGATCAAGATACTTTTATCTTAGAATTCAAAGTAGCTAAAAAAAATGAACATCAGCAAAAAGTAAATTAATCGATACATTATCATTAGTTTCACCCAACTTATGATGACGTGCTACGATCTCCGGTAGAAAAGTAGGACACTTCCTTGGGAAATCGTGATGTTCAAATACGGATACAGTTTTCAATTGGATTGGCTCATCCATTCCATCTAGAGGAGGTATGTTGAATTGATAAAAACTGAGAATTGCAGTTAAAAGGCCAGTTAGATGAATTAGATAAAGAAGATGAGGTTCAAAGCTTCATTGAGGAAAATATCAAACACTCCTTCCGGCCAAACTGTGGGCCCAAGATTGGATTGACATGGTAGAGAGGAAAAAGGAAAGATTTCTAAATGGTAGAAGAGGATCTCTTTCTTTAAGAGTACATCCTCCGCCCAAGCAATCAGACAAGTTAAGGAAGGGTGCTATGTTCGTAATGGAATATCAACGAAAATTTTACAAGCTCAGAAAATATGTAAGAGGAAGGTGGCTTATTAGCTTATGACAATCAGGCGCAATATGGGAGAAACATCATATCGCAATTTTATTATGAGTATAGATATAGATAGATAGATTGTACTTTTGATAGTATGATGATAGACCAACAGTTTGTTTTTCATAAACAAAATAATAACATAGGAAACATTTTTGGGAAAAACATCATATCGTACTTTTATTATGGGTATAGATATAGATAGATAGATAGATTGTACTTTTGATAGCATGATGATAGATCAATAGTGTGTTTTCAAGTTCAACTTCAATTCAATACTTGCTTGATGATGCAAGTCTACACTTTGCATTGTCGCTGTTTAATCTCCTTGGTAAAGGTAATGCTACTGAATGTAGGAAACGTTTTTTGAAGGAAACACCAAATGTAGAAAATACTTTCTCGAGAAAACACATCATCGTACTTTCATTATTAAAAATAAATACTCCCTCCGTCGCAATTTGTTTGGGACTTATTCCTTTTTTGGCGGTCCCAAAATAAGTCCCATAACACTAAATAGATTTAAAGATTTTGCTTTAATTTCATAAATTGCCCAACTCATTAATTGATGTCTCCTTAAATATTATGAAAATAATGCTACATATAAAGGATAAAAAAAGTAAATTAGTCAAGTTTTAAATAACCAGACAACTCATTAATTGATGTCTCCTTAATTATTGTGAGTTTCAAAATGTCCCAAACAAATTGGGACGGAAGGAGTAATCAATAACGTTGATAATGGAAATTCGGTAACAAGCGTATGTATTGATTGGAATCAAATTGAAGAATAAATAAATAAAAAGTAAAAAATAAAATCGTAACAATTTTGGAATCAAGCGTACGTATCTATTTATTAAAAAACAATTTTAAAGGATAAGAATAAATATAAGAGATTTTTAATTGGAATCAATCTAAAGGATAAATACATATAAAAATAAAAAATAAATCGTACGCATTTGGAATCAAGCGTACGTATTCATTTATTAAAAAATAAATTTAAAGGGTATTTATTATTTATTAAAAAATAAATATAAGAAATCCGTGGAAAATTTTAATTGGAATCAATCTAAAGGATAAATACATAAAAAAATAAAAATAAATAACACTTTTTGGAGGAAACAACGAGGATAGGAAATATTTTTGGGGGAAACACCTCATCGCACTTTTATTATATATATATATATATATATATATATATATATATATATATATATATATATATATATATATAATTTCTTCCAAGTAGTAGTGGTATGTACGGTGAAATAGGATAGAAATATGTGGTCACAGCAATAGTAGTACAATAAAATCTGTCCAAAAAATATAACACTTTTTAACTCTATGTCTTCTTCAAATAAATAAGTCTTTTTAGATCCCTCTGTCCTAATTTATATGACGTAGTCGTCAAAATTATTTGTTACTTTTTTCCGAGTTAATGATCATTTCATATTTGTTTATTGTATTTATCCTTGTATTTTTTATTACTTCACGTGTTAATGTTACTTTGTGTTTCGTTGTTACTTCACATTAATCATATTGAAGTTGTTTTGTCGGGTTGATTTTTTAATAATTTTGTCCTTCCTGACGCGGAAGTTGTTTTGTCAGGAGTTGATTTTTGCTGGCAGCGATACCTCTACTTCAACGGTGGAGTGGGCAATGGCTGAATTAACAAAGAGCCCACAATCTATGACGAAAGTCATTAAAGAACTAGAAAGAGAAGTGGGTACAGACTCAGTAAATGAGTCTCATTTAGTAAAACTCTCGTATCTTGAGGCATGTATTAAAGAAACGCTTCGTCTACACCCACCGGCACCGTTTCTTCTACCTCGCCAAGCCTCCGAGACATGTCAAGTGATGAATTATACTATACCTGAAAATGCACAAGTATACATTAATGTTTGGGCAATGGGACGTGACCCCTTAATTTGGGACGAGCCAATGATGTTCAAACCAGAGAGATTTTTTAACTCTGCAATGGACTTTAAAGGAAATGATTTTGAATTTATACCTTTTGGAGGTGGACGCAGAATTTGTCCGGGATTACTGATGGCCGGACGACAAATTTTATTAGTCCTTTCAGCATTGCTCCATTCGTTTAATTGGTCTCTACCGAATGGAAAGGACTTTCAAGAATTAGATATGAGAGAGAAATTTGGTATTAGCTTGCAAAAAGAACAACCATTACTTCTCATCCCTAAACCTAGGAATTGAACAATAACTTGCAAACGAGTTTGAATTATTGGTCAGGTTGCAACCACAAACAGTGCCGCCCTCGTGGCCGTGACCTGCGTGATAGTTTTACACTCTGTTTTTTGTCTGTTTTGTGTCTGAATAAACCTTAGAGGGTATCTTCCATGTTGCTCCTTATGGCCTCTTAGTGGGTATTATCATGGTGTTGTACCATTGAATATTTGGTTAAAGCATATGATGTTGGATTTGTCCCGTTTTGTTTTGTTGGAATTACTCTGTTCCGCTCCGTTCCGATAGTTTTTTGTAATTATGTTTGTACAATACGACATGGAGATGAATATTTACGTAAAAAGATAAGTAGGATTATGAACAAGAAGTGGGATTAAGTTTTGTTATTCTGTCTTAAGTAGTATTAAGAGTACTTTGATGTACTATGAACTGTCTTTTAAACTGTTTTCCTTTAAAACTTGGTAAGAATATTCGTGTCATATCTCCCGACATTATGACTAACATGAATTTCTTATTTTGCACTTATACTCCTGACTATGCTTATGCATGAGTTTACTCATTTCCCCGAGGTTCTGTTCCCTTGATTCTCAACATGTTTTTATTTTTGCGTCTTCATTATTATCTAATACTTCCTCCGTTCCTATTTAACTATCGCAGTTGTCAAAAACACATATATTAAGAAGAGTAGTTAATGCTTTGATTTATAATCAAAATGGCAATAACACCACTTGAATATAATTAATGCAATGTTGTTTTTAATCTATCATCCCTTAATAAATAAGGGTAGATGTAGAAAAATATAATAATAATACTTTGAAAATATAACTACGTCAGATAAAAGGAATTTTTACTTTTGACAACTACAACAGTTAAATAAAAACGAAAGGAATATGATGTAATGATTAATTACACGAATTTATAGTTTCTCTAAAATTCACATGTCGAATATGTCATTTTATATAGGGACACAATACTAAAAAACGGGTGTTAAAAATGGCCATTAACCCATGAAATTATACCAGGATTTTATAGCCAATATTTACAATTATAGTCACTATGCTCATTTTATGGCCACTAAAGATTTATAATCATTAACCCAAAGGTATTATGGCAATTAATAGATTTTTTTAGATTTTATTTTTCTTCATAAATTACATGTTTTAGTGTTCATTTGCTTTTGAGTTGTCGTTCAGATAAATCTTGTCGTAACAAAGACTTGCATTCATTCACTTGAGGCACTCTTTGCCTATAAAAGGCACTCAAGCAGACATGAAATTCATCCAATTCGAAATAACATCGTTAGTTTGAATCAAACATCCTCATTATATCCTGAGATTGATATTCGACAGTTCCCTCAAATAACGAAATTGTAAGGGACGAATATCTTTTAAAAGAAAACATATTTACATATCTTGAAGTTCATTATTCTGATAACTTTTCAAGTGATTCTTCACCACAAAATCGTTTATCTCATACTCAACCAATACATCATTCAATAATTAGGGTTAGAGATGCTAACTATACGTAACGGGAGGCAAGATTCGAGTCCCACTAAAATCGTATTTAGTGTGTGTAACCTTTCGTATCGAGAAAAATATATTCGTTTATCTCCTTTGTTCAACCAATTACAATATTCATTAATTAGTAGTAGGTACTCCATCTACATCTTGACAACCCCATCTCCATTATTAAAGAAATCAAAGAATTCATCTTTTTCCTACTTTCAATCTACAACTTGCAAGTCAATGGCTCTGTTTTCTTCCATTAATGGAGACCATTTCTTGCTTTTAATCTTTTTTCTGCCATTGTTGTATTACATCTTCAAGAAATTCAAAGCTTCATCTTCATCAAAAAACATACCAGGGCCAACTCCATGGCCTCTGTTAGGCAATATACCTCATATGGTCAACAAAATGCCTCATATTGCTCTATCAGATTTATCAAAAATTCATGGCCCTTTAATGATGCTTAATTTAGGAATTCAGAAAATGGTTGTAGCTTCATCACCTGCAGCTGCAAAAGAAATCCTCAAGACACATGATCGGCTTTTATCCGCGCGATATGTTCCCAAGTCTATAAGTAATCCAGAGGAACTGAATGAAATCTCCATTGGTTGGACAGAGACATGTAGTGAAAGATGGAAGTATCTAAGGACCCTTTGTCGAACCGAGCTTTTTTCGGTTAAAACATTAGATGCTCAATCATGTTTAAGGGAGAAGAAGATATCAGAAATGATTGAACATGTGAAAGCTAAAAATGAAAGGGAAGTTGTGAATATTGGAGAATTGGTGTTTGTAACAGTGTACAATATGATGAGCAATGTGTTGTTGTCTAAAGATCTTATTGGATATGATGAAAAAAATGAAGATGGTGGGATGAAAGGTTTCATTAGGAAGATGTGTGAGATTGCTCTTGCTCCAAATATATCTGATTTATACCCGTTATTGACTCGATTCGATCTTCAAGGTTTGAAGAGAAATTTGATGAAGATACAAATAAAGATCGATTCGTTTTACAAGCCCATCATAGATGAAAGAAGAAAGACAAGAGCCCCTTTGAGCAAAAATGACTTTCTTGATGTTCTTTTCTTGAACAACTTCACTGATGTTCATTGTTACAGATTGGTAATGGTAAGTACATATATATTGATTTTTACAAGTTTTGCATTGTGAATTTTCTATCCTTTGTACTACTTTCGTTCTTATTTATGTGATGTATTTGACAAAAACCCGTGTCTTAAAAAATTGAGTTAATATATTTTGATTTTAACAATAAAAATGACGAAATAATACTTCGATATATTTAATGTAACATTCTTTTTTATCTCTACTGTTGTATTAAATAAAGGTAAAATAAGTATGCGGACTCTACTCATATTTAAGTTGTTGCCATTCCCTAGGAGTTGATTTCAGCTGGCACGGACACCACTACATCAACAGTGGAGTGGACAATGGCCGAGTTAATTAAGAGCCCAAAATCTATGACGAAAGTCATTGAAGAATTGGAAAAGGAATTAGATACTGACCTAGTAAAAGAGTCGGATTTAGAAAAATTATCATATCTTCAGGCATGTATTAAAGAAACGCTTCGGTTACACCCACCAGCTCCACTTCTGCTACCTCGTCGAGCCACCGAAACATGTCAAGTGATGAACTACACTATACCAAAAAATGCTCAAGTTTACATTAACATCTGGGCAATGGGACGTGACCCCTTGATCTGGGACGAGCCATTAGTGTTCAAACCAGAGAGATTCTTGAACTCTGTGGTGGATTTCAAAGGGAATGATTTTGAGTTTGTACCCTTTGGAGGTGGGCGGAGAATTTGTCCGGGGTTACCATTGGCTGGACGACAAGTTCATTTTGTCCTTGCAGCGTTGCTCCATTCGTTCGATTGGTCTCTACCAAGTGGAAAAGGCTATCAAGAATTAGATATGACGGAGAAATTCGGTGTTAGCTTGCAGAAAAAGGAACCATTATTTCTTATCCCTAAACCAAGATATTAAATAATAATATGTATGCTTGGGAATTTTATGTTTCATATTATGTACTTTGTTTTATTCAGACAATTATACAGTGTGGTTATGACCTTTTTCAATAATTAAGCTTGTTATTTGGTGCCTAGAATATTGTTCAGAGATATTGTTGAGTAATTAATTTCATACACAGGATGAAGCAAATGGGAAATTATTGCATGGAGAGTAATAAGAATGAAGTGACAGATAAAACGACCGAACCACACAGTTTGTATCCAGTTGTAAAACTGATGGTAAGGATTAAGCTACATGGGCTATCCGCATGTAGGTATGTACCATGCAATAATTTCCTGAAGCAAATGTATCCAGGGCCGTCCCTATGTAATCGGAGGCCCTAGGCCAAAAAAAATTTAAGGCCCTCGACTCTGTGAAAAAAAAATATATCACAAATATTTTTGGGTATACTATATTCATAAGCGTTAAAAAAATGTAACGGAATTTAATTAGACTTTCTTTCACTGATTTCGGCTATAAATTAGGCTCTTAGCGGTTTTTTAACTTGAGTAATAATAAAAATTGACCTAAAATACACTTCTATTATATGACAACGAGGGCCCTAAAATTGCGAATTTCGACGTGGGCCCTAGGCGCGGCTTTGTTGGCCTGCGCCCAGGGACGGCCCTGAATATATCAGGACCTCACTAACAGGGACGGAACAATAAATTTTGTCGAGCAGGGTCCGTAATTTGTTTTTAAAGAAATTTTTTTCACGGGATCCGAAATATTTTTTCATAGATAAAAAATTGTATAGTTTAATGTACAATTTCTCTTAATCACTTCCGGTGGCGTACGATTAAGAGAAATGATGCCAAGTTCATGTCAAGGTAAATCGGACGAGATTATCATGGATTTCATCAGAGGGCTGTCTGGAGGGAAGGGTGGTGTGAACGTCATCTGGGTGATTGATAGTAGACCGGTTGATCATGTTTGCTCATTTCTTACAAGTACTACAAGAAAAATATATACTCTTTTCTCACGGTAGTTTTTATCACAACAAAAATAATATGTGACTAATATATATACCTAATTTTTATCATTATCATTGTGTCACACTAATACATCAATTTTCACTTAGTTAAAATTAAGTATATATTTTCTTTTATTTTTCAATTCATTTTCCATCTTGCATAAAAAATGTTTCTTTTTAGTGTTACCTATCAAAAAATGGCACCTCACTGGATGATCTGACAGGATTGTATGTTGATGAGATAGTTAGACTTCATGTCAAGTCCAATTTACAAGAGAATATACGGATTAATATATAAAAAAATGGTTCACTGGATGATCTCAGGATTGTATGTTGATGAGGGGAGTTTATTGTGTGGTTCTCCATTGTGTATTAAAAACCGCGTCGTTTTACCCATCACTTCACTTCAAATTCCCTCACCACACAATAACTTTCCGTTGATGAGATAGTTAGACTTCATGTCAAGTCCAATTTACAAGAGAATATACGGACTAATATATAGGTTCAACTCGGGAAGTTATTGTGTGGTGTCTTCACACGGTGCGGACACCGTGTGGCAGCCCCATGACCACACAGTTTTATTCTGTATTTAAACTGTGTGGTTCTGATCGTTTCACCCGTCACTTCACCTCAAAATTACTCACCACACAATAACTTCCCGTTCAACTCAACTTTCACTATAAAAAAAAATCATCTATTGCTATACTAGTTTTTGCCACAAAAAAAAAAAAAAAAAAAAAAAAGTATAGCTAATAGTACTTGGATAGATTCTTTGGTGACTAAAAGTAAGTTTATAACAACACTTTTTTTGTTGTGTGGCAAACAATAGTGTATCAAAAAAATGTTTTTCTTGTAGTTTATATATTCAGGCAGATGACCAGTCAGAGCATACCAATTAAACCTTGGAGGATATTCAAAGAGCGTGCAAAATGATGTATCAATAGCATCTCAATACAAGCATACATAAATAAAGTGTAGAAAACATGGATTATTTACTCAACAATACTATGATGTAGGCACTTTATAACATAGTTATTTATTGAAAAGGATTATAGAATATTCTAAAAAAAACCAAACACAGACATAATATGAAAAATAATGAATAAAAAGTTCCAGGCTTGCATACTATTTTTCAGTTCCTAGGCTTTGGGATGAGAAGTAATGGTTGTTCCTTCTGCAAGCTAATACCAAATTTCTCCTTCATATCTAATTCATGGGAGTCCTTTCCATCCGGAAGAGACCAATCGAATGAATGTAGCAACGTTGCAAGGACTAGATGAACTTGTCGTACACCCATTGGTAACCCTGGCCAGATTCTCCGTCCACCGCCAAAAGGTACAAATTCAAAATCATTCCCTTTAAAATCAACTGCAGAATTCAAGAATCTGTCTGGTTTGAACGTTAACGGCTCATCCCAGATCAAGGGGTCACGTCCCATTGCCCAAATATTAATGAAAATCTGAGCATTCTCAGGTATAGTGTGATCCATCACTTGACATGTTTTAGGGGCTCGACGAGGTAGCAAAAACGGTGCCGGTGGGTGTAGCCGAAGCGTTTCTTTGATACATGCTTGAAGATAAGATAGTTTCACTAAATGTGACTCTTTTACTTGGTTTGTACCTACTACTCTATCTAGTTCTTCAATGACTTTCGTCATAGATTCTGAGCTCTTTGTTAATTCAGTCATTGCCCACTCCACTGTTGAAGTAGAGCTGTCTGTGCCAGCTGAAATCATCTCCTGTTGGTTGACAGAAAAAGATATGGCAACGACTTTATATTACTAGTGTCCAAGTACAAAAATTAAGACAAATGTGATAAATGACAATGTAGAAATAAAAACAAGCAATTAGTCCATTGCGAAAATTATTTTGGCGAAAAGGACGATCTCGAATTCCACTAATTTGATATTCTCTCTAATGTTATTAAAAAAAATAGACGTATCTTTTGATTTAAACGTCAAAAAATCGTAATTCTTTTACTATATTTATTTTCCCGTCCTCTATATTCTTACATTCCATTTGATATTTTCCGATGTATTTTTCAAGGTCATTTTCGCAAAAAAAAAAACAAAAAAACATCGAAACAGTGGAATAGTAGAACAGTGGAATGGGGTTTGTTCCACTATAATGAAGAGTGGATTTGAGCCAACGAAGAGTGTATTTATCTTTATCACCAATTTTTTATTCCATTGTCTTGATTTCTATTTTCTACCTCCTTCTTGTCTTTTATTTTACTCTCACCCTCCCTAAGCAATAAATAATTATAACAATAAATATGCTTACCATTAGCAATCGTTGAATATGAAGATTGGTGAATTTGTTTAGAAGGAGAACATCCAGAAAGTCATTTTGGCTCATAATAGCATCCATTGTTTTTCTTCTTCCTTCTATTATAGGCTCAAAGATATCTTGGATCTTCAATTCTATCTTCAACAAATTTCTCCTTATACCTTGTAGATCTAAACTACTTAATATCGGATAAAAATCAGATATATTCGGAGCAATCGCAATATCAGACATCTTCCTAATCAAACCTTTCATCCCACCATCTTCGTTTTTCTCATCGAATCGAATAAGATCACTAGACAACATCACATTGCTCAACATATTGAACACAGTTACAAACACCAATTCTCCAATATTTACAGCTTCCCCATCATTTTTACCTTTGACATGGTCAATCATTTCTAATATCTTCTTCTCCCTCAAGCAAGATTGAGCATCTAATGTTTTCACCGAGAAAAGCTCGGCCCGACAAAGGGTTCGTACGAATCTCCATCTTTCGTGACATGTTCCTGCCCAGACCATTGAACAATTGTTGAGATCTTCAGGGTTACTTACAGACTTTGGAACATATCGAGCGGATAGAAGCGCGTCGTGAGTTTTGAGGATCTCTTTTGCAACTGCAGGTGATGAAGCTACAACCATTTTCTGAGCTCCTAGCTTAAGCATCATTAAAGGGCCATGAATTTTCGAGAAATCTGATAGCGCGATATGAGGCGTTTTTGTAGCCAAATGAGGAATGTTGCCTAATAAAGGCCATGGAGTTGGCCCTGGTGGAAATGGTGGGATGTTTCTTGAAGTTTTGAAATATTTCTTGAAAATGAAATAAAGCAAAGGCACAAAACAGAGCAAAACCAGGAAATAATTTCCTACAATATGATCAGAAAATTGAGCCATTAATGACTAGAAAAGAGTTGGATTGAAGAACATTTCATTGGGTTAATTGGATTTGTTCTTTGATTCTAATAGGCTGGTATAGTCAACCAAATTAAAATATTGAATCCATGCTTTGCAGGAGACAATTAATAAATTACGTTTCAGTCGGTACACGTTTATACTTATTGTAACCGCTCCAAGTTGTATCAATGCTGCTACTACACACTATATAAGTAGCTAAGATCACCAATTGTAAAGATTAAGTTGAATATTAATCAATAAAGTCAGATTCTGTTTTCTTCATTTTTCCGTTTATGTTTTCTGTATTGTTTTCAGTTCTTCATCTTCAGTTATGAAGAAATTCATCATGGTATCAGAGCTATGATCGTTTCCGCATCTTGTTTCTGGTTTTAATCTGTAATTGATTTTTGATCAAAATCGTTGGTGATTTGTCACGGATTTTATCTAATGAAAACAACAAGTAATAAATATTTATAAATCCGGTATTCCCCAAGTGTAGGGATCGTAGCATAGCGATTAATACCGGAGTTGGTCTCAGGGAATCGGGGTATCTAGTTCATTAATTTTCCTAAGATTGTTACCATTATTATTAAACCTAATATAATAGAACGAAAAGATAAACTGGACAGAGGATTGTCAGTCCAAAGCCAGGAAGGATAAAAGCGAAAATGAAATCTAAACTATAAAAGAGAAAAAACAATAAAAACGATGATCATGGTGATTTAAACAATCGAACAAACAAATAATCCACCGTTCCCGCAACCCTCTATTTCCTCTCTAAAGTTATCTTGTGATGATTTAATTAAAGATGTGGTTCACCTAACGGAGGTATGAATTCCTACACTCGTAGTTAATTCGCCTATCAATCTCTCATCTCTCGATATATAAAATTGACGCTATCAAAACAAGGTGTAAGATCTCTCAATCTAGCAACCTAGATATTCAACCTATCAACTCTCGTTATGTCAAGGTTAAAAATCCCATCTTTCCTATGGTGATCTAAGGTTTACACCGACTCGTCATATGGTAAACATCAATAAGCAATACATCTTTCGATATTGATTGCATAGCACATAAGCATAGAAAAGATACAACTTTAATCAAATTCACAAAACAAATCTAGATTGAAAATAAAGAACCTGCTGAAACGGATTCACATAGTTTGAACAATTGCTCAGCCTCCAAGCATTCAGCATAAAACAGCAGCAAAACGAAATAAAAAGCGGAAAAGAAACAAGAAAAATCGCAACCCCAGCCTCCCCTGAGGGGGCTGGGGCCACCTAGGGTTTTCTCCTAATGATTGTGTATCAATAAGTCTCAATAATGTATGATTAGGGTTGAAATCCGCGCTGCTATTTATAGAAAAGTAAGTCGGTTTTCAGCATGTCGGCCGTGGACGCCCGTCCGGAATTGTGGACGCCCGTCCAGATGCCTTGGACTTGCTTCAGACGCCCGTCCACTCAGCGTCCAAACTCTCTGAATCAACTTTCCTCTCCTGGACGCTAGTCCAGGCTGGACGGGACTTGGATGCCAGTTCAGCTAGATCCAAATTCGAAATCTTCAACTCTATCTCTTTTCTTCTAGCCAATTCCATCCTTATCTCTTTTTCATCCATTAAATCCGACTCTTATCTCTTTTTGATCTTCATTTGAGCATCAAACACGTACTACAACACATCAAAACATTGCAAAATGTAGTATCTTCCAAATCAATATAAAACCATCAATCTTACACATAAATCATACAATTTCGCAACTAACCCATTAAAAACATCACTTGCTCAATACTTCAATATAAAGCTCGATTTCTATGAAAAACATCCAGATATGGGGGAAATTGATATAAAACATATCCTTATAAAACATATAAAATCACCCTTAACAACTCCCCCACACTTAGCTTTTGCTCGTCCCGAGCAAAACAAAACGAAAATCAAGGCTCGGAAAAAAGATAGACATCTCACCACATATAACATATATTCAGTAAATCAGAAGTTCACCACTGTGTGTGTGCAAAGCCATATAAAACTTCCACTAAATCCAAACTTGAGAAACTCAAAGCAAACTAGCTAATACCCCCTCGTAGACTAGCAATAAATGATACTTATAAGATGCACCCTACAAACGTGACATATCCTGAAAAAGATGATCGAATATATCTAGGGCCTTTCTGAAATACTCAGAGGATAATCCCTACGGCATATCTATCAGTTTCTACCGGGGATAAGATAGACGATAACTCAGTCTTATACCCATTTCATACCACTTCTTATTCAAGTTGATTTAATTAGTCACTTTTAAACGCACATCAGAATGAGCTCTTGCCCTGTCATAGCAGAATAGGATATTCGAGATATACCCTACCTTACTCAAATCATAAGGCAGCTTTTTCTGACTGTCGTGAGCTTTTGGTCATCATGGTGGTATAGGACATACGTGGTATACCCTATCACACTCAAATCATCGACTAGCTTTCGACACACCCAATTAATACATTTTGAATTCAACTTTTTCATTTGACAATAAGTTACGTGTTACTTATCACATTCAAACCTTAGATATTCAAAGTATAACATACTTTGGATCTAAATACAAACTATCATAGATCTCAAGATATATACGTAGCACTAAGCACATGACTTATAAGAAAATCAGACATCACTCGTCCAAAAAGGGGTATAACTTTATAAATTAGCTCATCGTTCACTATGGCTCGTGAAAAATAGATCTCAGGTGAAACAACTGACTTATCAAACATATGATATACAGCATCAATGACTATAAAAATAACGAACATTGAATTGAATTGCCTACTCGGGACAAAACAAAAAACAAAAATGTCGAAAAAAGTTGAAAATTCTAGCTCATTTTGCATAGACTCGTAACGAATTAAGCAAACGAATAGATACACATAAACCATTTCCCTCCCCCACACTTAAACTACAACATGTCCTCATGTTGTGCAGAATTACAGAAAAGATAAAGTACTTAGCTGATTGTAGTTCGAAGGTGGCAATTCTGAAGGTGGTCTAGATCCAGATCCATATATGCGTGAAGAAATCAGTAGACTGTGGACCATCCACCGGAAAACTGGCTTCATCTAAAAGCTCACAATCGCTATCGAAAATATCCTGCACACTTGAACAAACATGGCAACATCTCTGGGAACATAGGGGGATATAACATGGCAAAATTAATCATAAACAAGATAGAAGCACATGATATAATTGCTCAGATGGAAAAATCACCACTCAGGGAAAACACAGGACACCTAAGCGTCAATTATAAAGCCACATAAGCTTTCAATACAAATAAAGTCCAACATGTGCATACAGAAATAATGATAGAGGACACTACAAAGTAGCAGGGCTAGGTGCACTAAAAAGATAAATAAAAAGAAAAAGAAAAAACAGAATAAAATACAATGCAACTAAATGATATGCAACTATACTAAAAAGGCAAAACGAAAATAAAGAAAATAAACTAGCCCAACTAATTCCATAGATATCACCCTAATCTAAGCGAGGTCAAATATATAAATGTCTACTAAATAACGCCACAGAAGAGCAACAAAATTCGATTATGCAAAGCCACAGAAGCTTGCTATGTGAAGTGTAGACGTGCCTTTAACAACCCTAACACCCTAGATAGACGACAAAAGGAACAGCATAAATCAAATTGGAATCACATCTAGCTAGGTGAATTACTCAACATGGATTGCAATAGATGGAAAGAAAATCATAACGGTGAAAGAACAGGACATCTACGCATATACAAAGGCCACAGAGGCTCACATTAAAACATCCAAGTCGAATAATGAAGCATGTATATAAAAATTAATCATATAAAGATGGAACATATACATGGAACATTACAAAATAGTAGGCTAGGTGCAACTACATGAAAATATATTACAATGCAATCTACATGATATGCAATTCTAATAAAATAAAAAGCTGACAGGCTCAGGCTGAGCAAGTTGGGAAGACAACTCTACAGTGACTACGGCCCGTACAGAAACAAAAATAAAATAAAATAAAAGTGGTAGCATATGGCAAGCCGACAGTAACTACACTCAAGAAAAATAATAGAAAAACAATGCAACTAGATGACATGCAACTAAATGATATGCATCTAAATGAAATGCAAAAATAAAAGAAAGAAAACTAGCTCACTCATTTGCAACACGACATGTATATAATAAACGTCTACCAAATAATGACAGTTTACGATAAACGACAGTACTATTCATTACATGCAGTGTAGACGCGCCTTAAGACTCATCAAAGGTGATAGCATTATGGAGAACCAACAGTTAGCTATACTAAACGAGATATAACTCATAAGAGGCAATGGTAGCAACGGAAAACCGACAGTAGCTACCCATATGAGTTACAAAAATAACAAGAAAGCACATAGGTCTCAAAGCTCACAAGATTCATCACAACGATATGTAGCATACTGAAACCGACATTAGCTATTAAATAACAATAAGAACAGTTATAGCATACGAGAACCGACATTAACTATAACATGCATGGATGAATCATATAAATAAAAATTAATCAATTATTTAACATGGATCCGTAGATGGAAAGATGTACACATGCAAGTTCAGAACATCTACGTAAAAATAATTAGCCACAGAAGCTTGTATGAAAACATCCACGTCAAATAAAACATTAAAAGTCAAGTCAAGAAGAATTTGGAACCTGAACGTGCGTTCCTTCTTCCAAACGGGCGTTCGCCTGAAATTTATAAACTGGACGGGCGTCTGGATTAAACCGGACGCTCGTCTAGTTGCCCTAAGACTTAACAGAATAGGTGCATGTTGGATGGACGGACGTCCACTCACTATGGACGCACGTCTGGTAACCACAAAGAGTGGCCGGGTGTTCACAGAGAGTAGACTCCCGTCTGGTCTTAGCATAAAGCACAAAACGAGACACCTGAGCAACCTCAGAAACCCTAGATATAACATCAAAAACCCTAGATACTTAAGAAACCCTAGAGATCCTTTATTTATTTATTTAAAACAGAAAACAGAAAACAATAAAAGGGGGAAAAACGTGTTGAAATCTTCTGAGCCCAAAATGGAAGGGAAAACAGTGGATTTTGACCTCGAAAACGGTGTCGAACGGTCATAGGCCATTCATCACGTCGTCGGCGTCGGAACGAGCTTTCCGAATTGGGGTCCTACGCGCCAAACGGACACTCGAGCCAAAAGTTACGGCCAAAATACTAACGAGTGCTAAAACGATCCCTTTTATCCAAAAGTTCGATCGCTAAAAACGTGGAGTCAGATAATTCAACCTCAGATGTCCCCGAATCAATGTAGAAACTAGAAAGGATAGAAACAAAAACCTATCTACGAAAAATTCATAACAAAAACAGAAAAATTAATAGAAACTAGACAACCGTACCGATTCCCCGGCAACGGCGCCAAAAACTTGTTTTTGGTTCCGTTGGCGGAAATACTCACCACTATACTACCTTAGAAAAATTAATAATGAACTGGACAACCGCACCGATTCCCCGGCAACGGCGCCAAAAACTTGTCACGGATTTTATCTAATGAAAACAACAAGTAATAAATATTTATAAATCCGGTATTCCCCAAGTGTAGGGATCGTAGCATAGCGATTAATACCGGAGTCGGTCTCAGGGAATCGGGGTATCTAGTTCATTAATTTTCCTAATATTGTTACCATTATTATTAAACCTAATATAATAGAAAGAAAAGATAAACTGGACAGAGGATTGTCAGTCCAAAGCCAGGAAGGATAAAAGTGAAAACGAAATCTAAACTATAAACGAGAAAAAACAATAAAAACGATGATCATGGTGATTTAAACAATCGAACAAACAAATAATCCACCGTTCCCGCAACCCTCTATTTCCTCTCTAAAGTTATCTTGTGATGATTTAATTAAAGATGTGGTTCACCTAACGGAGGTATGAATTCCTACTCTCGTAGTTAATTCGCCTATCAATCTCTCATCTCTCGATATATAAAATTGACGCTATCAAAACAAGGTGTAAGATCTCTCAATCTAGCAACCTAGATATTCAACCTATCAACTCTCGTTATGTCAAGGTTAAAAATCCCATCTTTCCTATGGTGATCTAAGGTTTACACCGACTCTCGTCATATGGTAAACATCAATAAGCAATACATCTTTCGATATTGATTGCATAGCACATAAGCATAGAAAAGATACAACTTTAATCAAATTCACAAAACAAATCTAGATTGAAAATAAAGAACCTGCTGAAAAGGATTCACATAGTTTGAACAATTGCTCAGCCTCCAAGCATTCAGCATAAAACAGCAGCAAAACGAAATAAAAAGCGGAAAAGAAACAAGAAAAATCGCAACCCCGGCCCCCCCAAAGGGGGCTGGGGCCGCCTAGGGTTTTCTCCTAATGATTGTGTATCAATAGGTCTCAATAATGTATGATTAAGGTTGAAATCCGCGCTGCTATTTATAGAAAAGTAAGTCGGTTTTCAGCATGTCGGCCGTGGACGCCCGTCCGGAATTGTGGACGCCCGTCCAGATGCCTTGGACTTGCTTCAGACGCCCGTCCACTCAGCGTCCAAACTCTCTGAATCAACTTTCCTCTCCTGGACGCCAGTCCAGGCTGGACGGGACTTGGACGCCAGTTCAGCTAGATCCAAATTCGAAATCTTCAACTCTATCTCTTTTCTTCTAGCCAATTCCATCCTTATCTCTTTTTCATCCATTAAATCCGACTCTTATCTCTTTTTGATCTTCATTTGAGCATCAAACACGTACCTACAACACATCAAAACATTGCAAAATGTAGTATCTTCCAAATCAATATAAAACCATCAATCTCACACATAAATCATACAATTTCGCAACTAACCCATTAAAAACATCACTTGCTCAATACTTCAATATAAAGCTCGATTTCTATGAAAAACATCCAGATATGGGGGAAATTGATATAAAACATATCCTTATAAAATGTATAAAATCACCCTTAACATGATTATTCTCTGTTTTTCCTGTTTTTTTTTATTTCTTGTTTACTGGTTTTTCAACCATGGCTAATCAGAATAATTCCACTGCTATTCCTGCTGATTTGATTCTTCATCCTGGTGAGAGTCCAACGTTCATTTTAGTTCAGCCTGTTCTTGATGAATCCAACTATCACAGTTGGAAAACTGCAATGTTGAATGCTCTTTCGTCCAAGAATACACTTGGATTTATTGATGGATCTGTTCCCATGCCCCCAGCTGGTGATGTGCATTTAGCTTTATGGAGGCAAAACAATAGTATGATCAAGGCCTGGTTAGGAAATGCTGTATGAAAGAATATCGCTCAAAGCTTGATGGATTATGCAACAGCGCAAGAAATCTGGGAAGATCTTGCAGATAGATTTGGTGGTGGAGATACTGATAGATTATCAGACTTAATGGACGAGATTCAAAGTATGAAGCAAGGGGATCTTTCAGTTTCAGAGTATTTCTCAAGAAGGCCCCTGGACAAGTCATATTCTTTCCATCTGAAGGCAACTTAGAACTTAAATGTTTTGTAGATTCAGATTGGGCTAGGTGCAATAATACAAGAAGATCTGTCACAGGTTTCTCTGTGCTTCTAGGAGGCTCACTCATAAGCTGGAGAACAAAGAAGCAAACCACAACATCTAGAAGTTCATCAGAAGCTGAATATAGGGCCATGGCCATGGCATCATGTGAGCTGCAATGGCTCACATACCTGCTATCAGAATTCAAAATTAAGCAAGACAAACCTATTCCAATGTTTTGTGACAGCAAAAGTGCCCTATATATAGTTGAAAATCCAGTCTTCCATGAGAGAACTAAACACATCGAGATAGATTGCCATGTGATAAAAGATAGATACTAACAAGGGCTCCTAAAACCTCTACCTGTTTCAACAGAATTGCAGCTGGCAGATTTGTTTACTAAGCCACTAGACAACACCAGATTTCAGACTCTATTAAACTCCTATCCCATAATCAACATCTACAAACATAAGAATCCAGTTTGAGAGGGGGGGTTGAAGTTGATACAAGAACACACAGCAAACTGGATTCTGCAAGTTCTCTCAGGCATATGGTCGAACACTGATGCACAAAATCAGTTAGGAGTCAGTCAAATCAGTTAGAAGTTAGTTAGTTAGTTTCTACTTATTGTAACCGCTCCAAGCTGTATCAATGCTGCTACTACACACTATATAAGTAGCTAAGATCACCAATTGTAAAGATTAAGTTGAATATTAATCAATAAAGTCAGATTCTGTTTTCTTCATTTTTCTGTTTCTGTTTTCTGTATTGTTTTCAGTTCTTCATCTTCAGTTATGAAGAATTTCATCAACTTTTACCCAAAAAAAACTACTTACAAAACTACTTTTGCAACAAGAGTAAAAAACAAGACCACATTTAAAAACATGTCTAGTTACACGACAAAAATACAATTTCGCCCGGGAAAAGATTAGAAGTAGGAAATAGTGATATCCTCCCATATAAGAGAGGAGTTGTGGGATATTTTTATTTTGACAGATGTAATTCCCCGAGCTTAATTGTACGGCTTTCATCGTATACAGTTCCTTATTACATCATAAACGAGTTTTATCATGGCAAATGCATCACAAAATACATGAAACACTTCATGAAACCCCCAAAAACACACTAGAAGTCTCTTGGAAGTTTGAATTACATGGCAACTTAAGCTTGAATGGATTTTCTGATGCTAATTAGACTTGCTATCCACCTGATAAGAAATATTTTGCTGGTTATTGTGTCATTCTAGGGGATTCTTTGGGTACCCATATTTCGACAAGTTTATTAATCTACTTTTATATCTCCATTCTGGAAACACGATCTGATACGTGCCTTCTGTTATTACAGATGAACATGATCTTAAACGAGTTCTTAAGACTGTATCCACTGCTAGCTCTATACACTTGAATAACTCCTCAGGAAACGAGCTTATGTGGTCTAAATTTGCCAGCTAGAGTTATGCTTACATTGCCAGCCATTTTAGTTCATCACGATCCTAAATTATGGGGTGACGACGCTATGGTTTTCAAGCCAGAATGATTTTTGCCGAGGGCGTGTCGAATGCGACCAAGGGCAAAGTAACGTTCTTACCATTCGGTTGGGGACCCCGGATTTGTATTGGTCAAAGCTTTTCATTGCTGGAATCCGAAATGGTGCTCGCAATCATTTTGCAGCGCTTTTCCTTCGAACTTTCACCATCCTATGCAAACGCTCCCCGTTGTTTATTGGCAACTCAACCTCAGTATGGTGCCCCCTTGATAATGCATAGGCTCTAGAATCGACTTTCACACGGATGAATTACGAGTATGGTGCCCCCTTAATTGTATTATATTTTGTTTTATTAAATAGGATTTTAACAGTTTTAGGACCTCATGTTTTACCATTGTGTCAAAATTGACCCTTATCTTTTAAAATGATAATTTTAGGACTTTTTTTTTTTTTATTTTTCTTTTTTTTTAGGACAATTTCGAAATTTCCGTCTAAGTTAACGGAAAAACATGTTAAGTTGGACGCAATATTTGAAATTGTCCTAAAACTGGAAAAAAAAAAAACACAAACATAAGGTCCTAAAATTGTTATTTTAAAAGATAAGGGTCAATTTTGACAAAATGTTAAAACAAGAGGTCCTAAAAAGTGTCAAAATTCCCTTAAAAAGTGACATTTTTAAGACCTCATGTTGTAACTTTTTTGTCAAAATTGACTATTATCTTTTAAAATAACAATTTTAGGACTTTATGTTTGTGTTTTTTTTTTTTTTCCAGTTTTAGGACAATTTCAAATATTCCGTCAAATTTGACGTTAACTTAGATGGAAATTTCGAAATTGTCCTAAAACTGAAAAAAAAAAAAAAAAAAAAAAACCACAAACATGAGGTCCTAAAATTGTCATTTTAAAAGATAATGATCAATTTTGACACAATGGTAAAACATGAAGTCCTAAAACTGTTAAAAGCCCTTTATTAAATTATTTATGAATTAATGAGAAATTATGATACTCTCTCCGTCCTAATTTGAAACATGCATAAATAGAATAAATCTCATACAATTTGGGACGGAGGGAGTATGTCATTTATTAAGGAAATTAAGTCTCCTCCTCGATCCACAACCCTCCCCACCCCCCAAGGCGCCTCCTCTTGAATTAAGTCAACCATCATAGTAATCTGCACGGGTCACCAAACACATTCTTGTACAATAAATGAACAAAAACCTTTGTAATAATTATACTAAAAACTAACATCAAAAGGAAAAATTAATGGAGGCATCATCCCACTTGTTTTGCAAGTCAATTGCAGTGATTATTGGGATACTTCTATCTGTAGGAGCATGGAAAGTGATGAACTGGATATGGTTAAAGCCCAAGAAGTTGGAAAAGAAACTAAGAGAACAAGGTCTCAAAGGGAACAAATACAGGCTAATCTTTGGAGATTTGAAGGACCTGAAAGCCATGTTCCAAGAATCTTGGTCTAAGCCAATTGGTTTATTTGATGACATTCTTCCACGAGTCGTCCCTCACTTCTTTGATGCTGTCAACAGATTTGGTATGTTGAAAAATACGTATCTTTTAGAACATAAGTAAGATTCCATATTCTAGCTATGATTATAATTAATGACGATTTTCGGTTTCAATACTCTTTGATTAATTGCATGCAGGAAGGAATTCATTTATGTGGTTTGGGCCGATACCCGCGGTTCTTGTCATGGATCCAGAATCCATTAGGGAGGTAGCACTCAAGTTTAATGTATATGAAAAGCCAGATTTTTTTCCCCTAATGAAATATCTAGTTGAAGGAGTAGGAACTTATGAGGGAGATAAATGGGCGAAGCATCGAAAAATCATCAATCCAGCTTTCCAAGTTGACAAGTTGAAGGTTTGTTCTAAGCATTTCGAATTTGTTATTTCTAATTTAAAGCGGAAACAAACATGTAAAACTAGTCATGTAATTATGTCTAAATCATGTAATTTTGACAATGAAAAAATACTGGAAAATTTGCAAAGTGTTCTTGTAAATTGGCATGGCCCTGTTTGGATTGAATGATTTGAAGGAAATGAAATGATATGATTTTGGCGGATTTAAATTTTGGTGTTTGGGTGTCAAAATCTTTTTTGGTGTTTGGATTGTTTTAGTTTGAAAGAAGGGAAATGAGTGTAAAATCTTACATCGGTAAAATAGTTAAATGCTCACCCCTCCATATAAGTGTGAGACATAAATGTCTTGTCAACTCGGGTTAGCCCATTTAGACCAAGCGAGGACGGCGGTCTAAGCAGTTGACCGGACCATTTATGACTATTTAGCGCCACCAGGCCCGGGGTCTGAGGGGCCTTACAATGAGAGTAAGGGAGAAGGAAGGATAAGGTTCTTTACGAATTGAGTGGTCTCGTTTCCTTTCAAAAGAGGTGAGAAAAACGGAAGCAAGCAATTCATTTTTCTTATAAATGTATTGACAATCTATATATCTCTTACATTTCTGTCTAGTTCTATCCAAACACTCTAATATAAATTATGAAATAATGTGCTACTATATTTTCTTAAATATAGTTCTATCCAAACACTCTAATATATAATTGTGAAATAATATGTTACTATATTTCCTTATACATTTAAGACTCCGAGTAATCTCTCCTAACATCCTCCGTGTTGGCAATCTCCTCCACACTTGCACAATATAATTGGGGTTCAACACGCTCCTTCAAGTGTGACAATCTCTCCCAACAATTGCACAATATAAATTGTGAAAATAATATTCACACCAGGGTTCGATCTCATGACCTCTGGCCTCGATACCATGTTAGGATCAAGCGCTTACCGTTCTACTAAAACCAATTTGTGTTAGTAAAAGTGCTGCTACATTTCATTACACATTTAAGAGTGTGGGCAATCTCTCTCAACACCCCATTAAGTGTGGGCAATCTCTCCCAACACTTGCACAATGTAATTGGGGTTCAACATAGACTTCACAATCCCTCATTCCCCTATCTTTTCTTTTTTGTTACTATCTTTCCTTTTCCTTTCTATATAATTCTTCAATCCAAATGGGGCCAGGATTGCTTCCTTTTTTTGTCCAAATTAAAATAAAGGTCGAATTTCGCAGTTTTCACGCCAAAATTGAATGTTTCTCATATTCTAATACACGCCAATAAAATCCAACCAACTTGTTAGAAGAATTATGTCAATTATTAAGTTTTATCATCTAAGGCTATGTCAGGCATGTTGTTTCCATTTTCACATGTTTCTCATTACTATAGTAGTTATTTTTGGTTTAAAGTCATGATCTCATCTTTCCTACTTTATAGGAAATGGCTTAATGGTTAGTTATTTACTACTTGTATTTATATGCCTACATTATCAATGAAAGCTTCAAGTTTTCCTAAAAACTATATTTTTCATAAAAGTTATCAGTGGTACCGGAGCCATAATCTCAACAGTAGTTGGAGAAAGATCCATGGCCGAAACAAATTTTGTTCAAGCTTCCATCCCCAGGTTTGATGGACAACATTATGATCACTGGAGCATATTGATGGAGAACTTCATGCGTTCTAAGGAGCATTGGCCCATCATTGAACAAGGAGTGGTTGAACCAGCAGCAAATCCACCCCCCAACTAAGGCCCAGAGAGGAGATTTTGAGAGCAAAAAACTCCAAGATCTGAAGGCCAGGAACTATCTATTTCAAGCAATATATAGGGCTATCTTGGAGACCATTCTCAACAAGGAATCATCAAAGGATATTTGGGATTCTATGAAGAGGAAGTATCAAGGAAATACTAGAGTGAAGAGATCATAATTACAGGCCCTAAGAATAGATTTTGAAACCTTACAGATTAAGGAGGGTGAATCTGTCTCAACTTATTATGCCAGAACCATGGAAATCTGCAAGGAAATGAGATTTCATGGTGAAAAGATGGAAGATGTAGCAGTTGTGGAGAAGTTTTTGAGGTCTATATCTCAAGATTTGATTATGTGATGTGCTCCATTAAGGAATCTAAAGACATTGATTCACTGTCTCTTGATGAATTGCAAAGCTCCTTGCAAGTTCATGAATAGAAGATGAAGAGAAGCTCAGCAACATCAAATGAAGAGCATGCCTTAAAGACCAATACCCCTAATAACAATCATAGGGGCAGGGGTAGGGGCAGAGGAAGAGGTATAGGGAGAACATCCAGAGATTCTGACTGTAGGGACAATTCTCAGTCATCCAAGAATGGAGAGGGAAGAGTAATACTACAAACAAGAAGAACATTGAATGTTATAGGTGTCACAAGTTTGGACACTACCGTTTAGAGTGTTACACTAAATTGCCAGCAGATAAGGAGAAGGGGACTCAGCAAATCTCTCACTTTGCTGACAAGAAGGAGGAGGAGACTCCTTTGATGACTACACAGCATGAGCAGACATCAACACCCCAAGTATGGTATGTTGATACATGAATGACATGATGCACTAATCATATGCGTGGTAATAAAGCAATATTCTCTTATTTGGATGAATCCTACCATTCAAAGGAGAAGTTTGGAGATAACTTCTCAGTTAGTGTTAAAGGAAAAAGAAATATATGCATCAAACCAAAAAATGGGATATCTGAGACCATCTCCAGTGTTCTTTATGTACCTGATCTGAAGTGCAATTTGTTAAGTATGGGACAACTACAAGAAAAGGAATATGAGATCATTCTGAAGAATAAGGAGTGTGGAAATCAAGGATTCAAGCAAGGGAATCATAGCTAAGGTTCCCATGAATGCCAACAGATTGTTTCTTTTGGAAATCAGGGAGACACAAACATGTCTAATAACAGAACTGAAAGACACCTCTTGGTTATGGAACTACAGGTATGGACATATCAACTTTGGTGGTTTGATAACACTTCAACAAAAGGAAATGGTTAAAGGGCTTCCTCAGATTCAAATACCTCAGCAAGCAACACAGACATCCTTTCCCAAAAGGAAAGTCTTGTAGGGCAAAACAAGTGTTGGAGCTAATCCATTCTGACTTGTGTGGCCCAATCAACCCATCATCTAATGGAGGTAAGAGGTACTTTATCACATTCACTAATGACTTTTCTAGAAAAACTTGGGTTGAATTCTTGCAAGAAAAATCTGAAACCTTGAATGCATTCAAGAACTTCAAACTGCTGAGAGAAAATGAGACATGTCAGTATATCAAGAGTCTGAGAACAGACAGAGGATGAGAATTTTACTTTGTTCAGTTTTAAGAATTCTGTACCAATAATGGAATCAGAAGGGAATTGACGAGCAAAGATACACACCACAAGCTGGCGAGGGTTCAACAGCAAGACATCAGTACTCAGCTGACTACATATTCAGACAGTGATTATGCATGAGAAGTTGATGACAGGAAGAGTACTTCTGGTTTTGTGTTTATGTATGGAACAAGTGCTATCAGCTGGTCCTCAAAGAAACAACCAATAGTCACTCTATCCACAACTGAAGCAGAGTTTGTAGCAGCAGCACATTGTTCATGTCAACTGATTTGGTTAAGAAGAATGCTGGAAGTTCTAGGGGAAGCTCCGTAGACCAAAAGCATCTTAAATTGTGACAACAATTCTACTATCAAACTATCCAAGAATCCATTTTTACACAACAGAAGCAAGCACATAGATGTGAAGTACCATTTTCTAATGGATTTATGTGAAGAAGGAATTATTGAACTTATACATTGTAGAAGTGAAGATCAACTGGCCGATATTATGACTAAAAGACTTAAGAGGGATCAGTTCCTAAATCTCAGAGACAAGCTGGGAATGTGTGAAGTAATCTGAATAGTTAGCTCAGATTAAGGGAAGGAATGTTAGAAGAATTATGTTTATTATTAAGTTTTTATTACCTAAGGCTATGTCAGTCATGTTGTTTCCATTTTCGCATGTTTCCTATTATTAGAGTAGTTATTTTTGGTTTAAAGCTATGATCCCATGTTTCCTACTTATAAGAAATGGTTTGGGGGTTAGTTATTTACTACTTGTATTTTTATGCCTACATTATCAACGAAAGCTTTAAGTTTTCCCAAAAACTATCTTTTCCATAAAAGTTTTCACATGTCGTCTTGCAGGACAGAAATTGGAAAAAAAAATCCAAGTTATTGGAATTAGAGCAGAAATAGGACTAAAACGCTAACAAGACCTTTCTATTCACAAGCTAAGCTAGGTTACATGACTAAATTTACAATTCTGTCCTACTTTGAAATCACGCTAAATATTGAGATATGGACATTGTTAATTGCACCACGGAGAAATTCAACACTCAATTTTAGAAGGATCGAAAACAGATTTCGACCTCTCTGTAAAGTCGAAATTTGCACGAAGTGTAGGTGTCCCAATAGTTCGACTGTGGTGCCAGCCATTAACAATGCCCTTAATTAATATATTGATGCATGACCTTATATAATTTCTTTCAAATCAAATCAAAGGATATGCTCCCAGCTTTTTATACAAGTGCTATTGAGATGTTGGAAAAATGGGAGGAAGTTGCTTCACCAGAGGGATTGTGTGAGTTGGATGTTTGGCCATATCTCATAGCCATGAGTGCTGATGTCATTTCGCGGACCGCTTTCGGGAGTAACTATGAAGAAGGAAGAAAGATATTTGAACTTCAAAAAGAACAAACTAATCTTGCTGTCTTGGCTCTTCAATCTTTATACTTACCTGGGATGAGGTAACTAAAATCAATCTTAATTATTGCATCCGTTGAATTTTGTTTCTGGATCCGTCGTTGTTTATACACTACTACAAAATAGGGATCCGTCGTTGTTTATAATAGCGTAATTGATGATTTTTCTTCAAAACCGAGATAAATTATTTCTTTATTTTTAAACCGATTGAAATATGATATTTCTATTTCTAAAAAGCGACAATATTCCAAACAATCTTTGATTTCGTTTTATTCAAAAAACGAGATAAATCCTTTTATTGGTGTGATTTAAATTATAATAGATCACGGTTTCTTTCATTTTTATATTTTTTTTATAGATCTCGGTTTTTAAGCAAGAATTGTCTCTATACCTTTACCCAAAATTTAATGACGGTTAATTATACCCTCTTATTTTGTTCTATTATAATAGGTCACGGTTTAACCGTGATTGGATTAAAATACTTTATGTCACACCTCAATATGCCACACTATGGAAGCCGTGACTAATCTTATTATTTTTTTTATCTTTTTTGTAGTAGTGATAATAGCGTAAATGATTCTTCATCTTTACCGAAAAACTATGACATATTCCTCTTATTTCGTTTTGGTTTGACTAGTCTCCTATCTTTCATTTTTATATTTTTTTGCAAGAATTGTCTCTTACCTTTACCCAAAATTTGTGACTTAATTAGCCCTCTTATTTTGTTTAGGTTTGGCCATTATTATTAAAAAAAGTCAATGAAAGATGTGGGACCATTATTGCAAAAAAAAAAATGAAAGATGGGGGCTGATCAAACCAAAACGAAAGAAGTGTGCTAAGTCATAGTTTTTTTGTAAAGATAGGAGACCATTCTTGCAAATAAAGAAATGAAACAAGAGGGACTAGTCAAACCAAAACGAAAGAAAAAGGCTAAGTCATAAAATTTTTATAAAGATAGGGGACCATTCTTGCTATTCGCTCGTATTATATATATATCCTATATTTGAGTCTTAACACCTAATTGGTGTTTAGGTTTTTGCCCACCAAAAGGAACAGAAGAATGAAGCAGATATGCAAAACAGTCGAAAATTTGATCAAGAGCATTATAGTTGCAAGAATAACGAAAATGCAAGCCGGGGAATTTTTCGGCAATGATTTATTAGCCATGCTTCTTGAATCCAATGCAAAGGAAGTTGATGAACATGAACATGGAAATAAAGATTTCGGGCTGAGTATTAAGGATGTGATTCAAGAATGCAAGCTATTCTACTTTGCTGGACAAGAGACAACCTCAGTGCTACTTGTTTGGACAATGATTCTACTTGGTATTCATCAAGACTGGCAAATTCGCGCCAGAGACGAGGTTTTACAACAGTTTGGGACAAATAAACCGGACTTTGATGGTCTAAAACGGCTTAAAACCGTAAGTCGATCTTCTTCGATGAATTCTTTCATTTAATGTTTCTGTAATGATTTAGAGTTGATTTTAGGTTGGTTCAAGAATGCCTCCTAAACATTGAGAAATGTTTTAGGATGGTGACTCCATATGCGGAGTCACAAAGCAAATCACCGGTACTTTGCATGTGGAACCTTTCATAATGTTGTCAACTATTCAAATAGAGGTCTTATTGTCACATCATTAGTAATCTCACGGACATCTCAGGTTGTGACATTCATTATGATTGTGGGACATCTTATGATATGGCATGAGTTTAAAAAAGAGTCTCACTGACACATCATTAGTAGTCTCGCTCACACATCAGGTTGTGACAGATATATGTTATGCTAGAGTGGTTGTGACAGTAAAATTATATGTTCTTAGAAAAACATTATTGTCGCAACCACTTTAATAAAACATGCCTATGTCACAAGATATGTGGTTGTGGGACCTCTCATAATATGTCATCTACTTAAAATTTGGCCCCATTGTTACATTATTAGTGATCTCACTTACACATGAGGATGTGACTTTTGTTATATCAGAGTAGTGGTGGCAGTAGCATTATTCGTAAAGTAATGCTATTGTCACAATCACTCGGATACAACAAGAAAGGGTTATGCCTGCAGAATTAACATCAAAGTAATGATACTATCACAACCATTCCAACACAAACATCTAATTATAGAATTAGGGATCACACTAGCTAACACATCATGTGGTGACATTTGTTATATCAGAACGACAGTATATAGCATTATTCTTAGAGTAATGTTGTCGTCGCAATCGGTCAACCACTATGACACGACAAGTGCTATAACATTAAGTGGTTGCGGGACATCTCATGATTTGGCATCAATTTAAAGTAGGGTCTCCCTGACACAATATTTTATATATATATATATATATATATATATATATATATATATATATATATATATATATTCTATATATATATAACATGATCCATTCTTGAAACTCTGATAGCCCTTCTGTCATTGCAGATGAACATGATCTTAAACGAGGTCTTAAGATTATACCCCCCTCTACCTCAAATGAATCGAATTACGACTCAAGAAACAACCTTGGGCAATCTAAATTTACCTGCTGGAGTTCTGATTACATTGCCTACAATATTAGTTCATCATGATCCTTCAATATGGGGTGAAGATGCTAAGGAATTCAAGCCAGAAAGATTTGCCAACGGCATGCCAAACGCGACCAAGGGCCAGCTAACATTCTTCCCATTTAGTTTGGGACCCAGAATCTGCATTGGTAAGAACTTTTCTATGGTGGAATCGAAAATGGCATTCGCCATGATTCTGCAGCGCTTTTCGTTTGAACTTTCACCTTCTTATGCACACACTCCGCGCTCTGTACTGACAACTCAACCTCAGTATGGGGCCCACTTGATACTGCGTAGGCTCTAGAATCGACTTTAATGTATGTGATCGATTGATCGACAAAACTGTGGCAAAGTTAACTGCAATCCCTCCAGATCCCAGGCCTAGTAGAGTTAAATAAATTATAAATGATTCGGTCAATTGTTTAGACCGTCATCCTCACTTGGTCTAAAAGTCTAACTCTAATTGACATAATATTTATGTCTCATACTTATATGGAGGTACGCATTCTATTACTCCACAGATATATGAGACTTTACATCAACTGTAAGCTTTCAACTCAGTGATTGTATTACTTTTAATATTTTTCTTTCATTTGTTATCGAACTTTGAATGGTTACTTTCATTGTTGATGCGTTTGATCTTGTGCAATCAATGTGTGTTTACCATGATACGGCCAATAAGGCATTAGCCCAGTGATGATCACTGAGGTTGCAAACTCGGAGGTTTCGGGTTCAAGTCTCAGTGAAAATAAAAGTGTGTGTGCATATGTTTCTTTCGTATCATAAAAAAATAACCGTGATACCACATTGGGATACCGTGATACCTGATGACCAAAATAGTAACGACCAACCTTAACCGGCAGAGTACCGGGTCGGAAGTACTATAGAGGTGAGCAAGGTCGTATCCCACGAGGAATTTATCGAATACCAAAGTCGTTTTCGGATTTAGTTTAAGTCAATCACGATGTTTCAAGTTCGTTACACTAAAATGAAATATAAACTAAAGATAATAAAGAGAGAAAGAGACATAGCCAAACCATGATCCAATTGATTACTTTCGCCCCTCTAATCGACTAACTCGGGAATGAGATTAACCAACTGATAGCAAAATAACTAACCGCTAACCTTAACCGACAGAGTATCGGGTCAACGGTAGTATAGTGGTCTCATTGTCGAATCCATATGGAGTAATGTCTAAGTACCAAAGTCAACTTAGAACTTAGTTCAGGTCAAAATAGTGGTGGAGAGATATTATATTAATGCAAAAATAAAGATTATACCAATGAGTTTACTTCTAGGTATTAAAAGGTATAGCCGAACTATGTCCCACGAGCTACTTTTACCCCTAAGGGAGGACTTAACAGGGAGCGTGTCTTAACCGACCTACCTATCCTATGTAGTTTAACGACATCCACGAGTGCCAACTCCTAATTCTAGCGATTAGACTGAACAACTCGATCTAACCATTCTATGTGAAGTTAATTAATTCTCTCTTTAGAAAACCGATTAACCGAACATGATTAAGCTCTAGAGTCGCTCGAACAACGATGACAAACCTCTGTATTGGAAACGGACCTAACAACTAGGCCGAATCTACACAATGATCATAAAACCCCTTATCCCACATCTCACTACAAAATGCATCTATAAGTTCGATGTGTGTGACAGTGAACTAGGTGATCAATCTAATTCAAAGACTTTAAAATAAGTTTTAGAACGTGGATTAATCGTTTAAACAATAATTTACGCACTACACAACTCCCAATCTCATCCCCCTTAGGGTTTTCGCTCGCTTTCACATAATTCGACTACACATGAATTTAGCTACTCATAATTATGCTAATAACGGAATAAAGAACGGAAATTGAAACCAAAATAATAGCAACAAATAAGAGAGATATCATTACCATATAATTTGCAGAAAATCTGATCCAGAAAATACCAACAAGAAAAGCAATCCCAAAGTCGAATCTTTTGTTCTTGGAAAGTAAATCTAAGCTATAAAAGTTGTATAGAATCAAAGGATGTTATCTAGGGGATCAAATGATCAAAGGGGTGTTTAAAATACTCAAAACCGCACACAAATCACCTAAGAAAAGTCTAAAGTCGGCCAAAGATGATATGGGGCTGAATGAGCTACGTATTTATAGAGTAGGTCAAAATCTGATGCTGTCGGCCCCGGACGCCCGTCTGGATCATCTCAAACGCCCGTCTGAATGGAGAATATGATGATATTAGGGCTTCACCTTCAGTGGACGGGCGTTTACAGTCCGCTGAACGCCTGTCTGGAATCCCTGGACGCCCGTCTGTGCTGTATGAGCTTCTTGAATCAGGTTGAACCTACCCAAACGCCCGTCTGGGGGTCATTTGAACGCCCGTCCAGCTGAAAACATAACTTTCTGAATGATGTATTAACTCTGTGGATGCCCGTCTGACTCTGCCAAATGCCCGTTTGAGGTGGCTTTACGGCAGACGCCCGTCTGGAGTACGACAAACGCCTGTTTGCCTTGTCTCCACTCCAAACTTGGCTTTTCTTCACTTGTATGCCACATTCATGCCACCGAGATGTCCCTTAGCCCAAAACATCACCTCCCGGGTCCTCGAGTCACCTAAGTCCTGCAATAGACACACTAACAAAACACCACGCATAACTCCGCAAGACAAAAGTGCTCGAAAATGAGGTAAATATCGCTAAAAAGGTGGAGTTTACTATCGATGTGACAGTTTAACTCCCCGTGCATATAAATCTCGAAATTATACTCAAACAGGTCTACATCTACCCAAAACATGCCAATAAAGTGATAAACGGGGGTTAAACTACACACCAGAGTACAGTAAAGTTGACTCCCATCACCAACCTACCAACCTATACTTATATTGGCTCATTCATGGGTGTCAACTCCTAAACTAGTGTAAGACGCCATGCAACAATCGAACACCCTTTGCCCGGTTCAACAGTCCGCCTTTAAGAATTTAATTGACCGAAACAAGATTAACGCGCTAGAGTTGCCCAATTTCACAACCGATTGAACCTCACTCCCTAATCAATCTAAACAACTCAGTTGATTATAAGAAATGATCTTAAAACCTCTTTTCTCACACCCTTCGCAACATACATTTATAAAAGTGGTGTGTTCATGAACTAGGTGTACAGTCTAATTCAAACATTAAGAACAAGTTTTAAGACATGAATCCGTCGATATAACAACAATTAAGCACTACCCATTCCTAATTTCATCAATTAGAGGGTGATTTCATCAATCTTCACATAATTTGGCTATGAAATGTTTAGCTACTCATAATAAAACTAAAAACAAAAATCAAAGATAAAATTAAAGCCATAAATGAAATAGAAACTGAAATTGATTACCAAAATCGTAGCAAAATCTGGATTACATCAAGTTTCATCAACACCCAATGTCAATTGATGATGAAGAAGACCCAAAATGATACAATCCAAGAGTAGAGAAGAAACTATAACTAGAATCTAAGCTAGATTGTGTTTAAATTAAGTAAAATATGATGAAAGAGTGAATCTAGGGAAGAAATAGGGAGAATTCGACCTAAGAGGGGAAAAAGTGTAAGTATCAAAGTGTAAAAGTGTCTAGAGATCTCTTAAAATCTGTGCAAGTCATATTTATATGCTCCAAAAATGTGGAGGAAAAGTCACTTTGGCGTGGCCCAAAACTGGTTCAGTGATCCTGGATGCTCTCTGTATCAACTTGGCGCCCCCCAAACATTTTGCATTTTGGCGCGCCCCCGACTTGTTCAGTGACTTATTATGCATTCTGCTTCAACTTTGGCGTGCCCCAATGGCTTTGGCGTGCGTCAAACACCTGCAAGCTCCAATTTCTTCACTTTTCTCTCTTTTCTTCTATCTTCAACCATTGGTTTCACCTTCATACGCTCTATGCCTTGTCTCCCGGGCTCACGAGCACCTAGATCCTACGTCACAACATCTAACACAAACCGAGCATAACTCCGCAAAATAACTAAGGCTTGAAAAGGGCCAAAAACATCATAAAATGCCGAGGTTTTTTTCATCTATATGACGGTTTACCTCATGGTGGATGTGTAATGCAATTTTTGCCCTAAATATGGTCTAAAACTACCCGGAATGAACCAAAAGTGCCGTAAACGGGGGTTGAAACATGCACCGAAGCATAGTAAAGTTGACTCTCATCAATACCACATTATGAGAGTGCCATATTGGGAGGTGCTTTCCCACCCAATGCGATGTCTGCAAAGGAAGGCCTGAGAGGCGACCTTCTCATAATTTTCCTCATCGAAGCCATCATAAGATCCTCCGCTTCATAGCATGATCTCGAAAGGCGTTTCGCCACCCATAAGACCGTCCACTTAATAGCACGGCACCAAAGATCGTCCGCTTCATAGCGCGATCCCAAAGGCAAAGTCAATTCACGACACAAGCCACAAAATGCGAAGTCAACATACGACATAGAAGCCACGATAAGACATACTCAGAGTATGGAACTTAGGCAAAGCTAACAAGAGATCCACCGCAATAGCACGCCACCGTGCTATTCCAAGGCAATCGATCCACGAGCGAACTTTACTCCCTGCCTGACTTTTCAAGAAAATTCTTAAGGCATAGAGTAGGGGGGCATTGATATGCCTGAACCGTAAATAGGCCCGTGGATCATTATTCAGGTCCATCCGGCCACCAAAATAGTGGATAAGGCCATCGGCCATTATAATCCACGACGCCACTTGGGATTGTTAGTTCAACCCCTTCTTAAAGCCTTTAGTCCTATACGACGTCAAGAAAGGCTAGGGGCCGGTCCGCCAACCCCTCAGGCTATTAGGTCTGCCAGAGACCAGAGCCCGAGTTATAAAGTAGAGCAAGGTGCAATCCAAGGGTGACAAGACAAGGATACAAAAAACGGCTAAGTGTTGAGTCTGCATCACATCGGCGCCGCCAAACGAGCATTAGGCTAATTTATTTACCATTGTATGTACTTGTATCCAATTGCAATTAACTAAACCATAATATGTATCTTGCCTATAAATAGGGCTCAATATAACCAATTTACAACGGGGGCATTAAAACAAAACATATGCAAACTCTGTCAAGTTTACTACTCTCTCTCTACTTTTACTTGCACCACCACTTACACTTTCAGACCACCGTGAATTCCATATCACCGCCGTGCACCACCGGTTTTCACACAAAAACACCGATAGATATCCACCACTAAATCACCGCTATTTATCCATGATAATTTCGACATTATCACTTGGATACGTATTTGGGGTGAATTGTAATTTTTAAAAGTTGGATACTTTACCGGATACACGTATCTTGACTACAGATACATGTATCCAAGGAACATGATACTCAAAGAATGAATTTAACCTTAATATGTGTACATACATACACACACACAAAAACATATATATATATATATATATATATATATATATATATATGTGTGTGTGTGTGTGTGTGTGTGTGTGTGTGTGTGTACATACATACACACACACACACACATATATATATATATATATATATATATATATATATATATATATATATATATATATATATATATATATATATGTATACAAGTCCCGGATACCAAGTCCTTATCCGGACACGTGACGTTCGGCACGTGTCATGTCAGAGTAATAAAAGATTTGCGCAGAAGAAAACAAGCCGGAGACTTGGGAAAATAGACCCACGGGGTCTTCCAAAACAACCACAACCAGAAACACGAATGTTGTCAATCTACATCATAAATAACTGAAAGCAAAATTATTATCTATTACAACTCACTTGTCTGGGAAGAATGATCAACTACAAAAGGAAACTAGCATATAAACAACTTCATGCTCCATCGTAACCTAGCACTCAAAGCTCATTGTCAAATCAGTATGTACCTGCGATCTTCTTATTCCAAATAAAGGAGTGAGCACCGGCCAAATGCACAGTAAGAGAAAGAAGATCAAAAGGGAGATTCATGTATGTTGAATGCCGGGAGAGACGACATGAATCTACTTCATCCAGTTCTCAAATAGTTTTAAAAACACAACTTAATTAAAGAATAGGTAAAACATGTTTTAAATCATAACATGAATCATAAGAATATCCAACATAAAACCAACTTGAACAATGCATAAAATCCATGCCTATTAACTATGTTCAGTTCATCTTGCACGTACTTGTTCGTTACATTAACTACTTACTTACCATGTTTAGCATACTGATTAAACTTACATAAGCTACTACAAACCCATACCATGCTTGTGTCTTGTCTGTACTATCATGTTCCTTAGTTACTTAGCATAAAGGCTCTGGATGAAGCACATCTACTATGACTAACGATACTTCCAACACAGGATTTTGAATAATACCCATGTTGTGGCTAATGATACTTCTAACATGGGAATTTGAATAATAACCCTATCTTAACACAAGTAGAAGCACGTAAAGAACATAAATTTCACGTTTAAGACCCTATCCAACCTATGAGAACATACTAAGGCCATAACCACACTGAACTCTCAACCTATTTCCTCTACTCATAACCAAAACGCATAAACAGTCTACATAAAAGTAACTAGAAAACATAATAAAGCTTGAAAACATTGTTTACATTAAAGTAACAAGAGAACAATATAACGTCTTGAAGACACCGATTAGCAAATACCCGACAACACGTAATCATGTCCAGTTTCGTGCAATTTAACATAAAACGGTAATCAAAGCAACTTAAAGACATAATCTTGAAACTAAAAACGGAACCTTTTGATAGGAAGATTTCCTTAGGTTAAAGACGATCCGAGCTACGAAACGAACAACATCTTACTTCCAAAACATACGCGAACCTACAACCCGCCGAAACCCTAATCTCAAAGCCAAGAACCACAACTCAACAAGCTCAAACTACAAATTAATTAAGGACAACGATAATTACCTTTCTAAGAAGAAACACGATCCACAACTGCTCCTGAATCGGGATCTTCCTTGAAACTGAGTCTCTGATCAACACACATGTCCTGGACAAGGTTAGGCGAGTCCTGGACACCAAAATTGGGTCGCTTAACCGAGAGCAGTGCTCACTTTAGCGAGCCAGAAGTCCTGGGCACATCCTGGGATGTCTAGGAAACCTCCTAGGCACGTCCTAGGACATGTCCATGGCAAGTCTGGGCAAGCAGGTCGCTTACCCAAGGGGGCTCCTCGAATCAGCGAGCTAGAGAAGATGAAAACACCTAATTAAAACACGATTATGATGAAGTCTAGGGCTCCTTGGAGCCATTTTATAGACTTTTCAGGTCTTAGGTCGGTTTTCCAAAGACTTGAAGGAAAATAAAAGCTAAAAATAAAAGGAAAAAAGGAAAGAAATTTTGAACATACTATAATACTCTTACAAAGAGGAGAGGAGTTTTACATTCTCCCCTCCTTATAAGAAGTTCGTCCTCGAAACTTGATGCACTAGGTAAAGAAGGAAACTTGAAGAAAAGAGAAAGACCACAAACAAAATGGTCTTGAGGAACTTGATTAAAGCCTAAACATCAACATCTTAGACAACAGTTTTATGCCCAAGTTTTCCTAACTTAGGCTTTCCTTATAAGAAGTTTTCGAATGTGTATATATATATATATATATATATATATATATATATATTGATGAGCGTTTATTTCACCAAACAAAATTTATAATATTCTCAAGACAACGGTGACTAAACAAGCTCTCTAACCGGCGGTGTACCGGGTCGATTGCGAGTAAAGCTACAGGAGTCCGAGGTCGATCCCACGAGAAGATGTGCTTGTAAGTACCAAAGTGAACTTATTGCTTAGTCTAGGCAAACAAGTTGTTGGAATGTTTGTACACTTCAATTAAACTAAAGTAAATTAAACTAACAAGTCTAAAGGGAAAGGGACATAGCCGAACCATGATCAAAATGACTAATTTCAACCCCAAGGATAGACAAAACCGGGAGTGTGCAATATAATAAACGAACTCTTGCATTCAATTTCACGGGTGCGAACTCCTAAACCCGGTGCTAGCGTCGAACAACTCTCTTCTAACACCTTATGCCATGTTAAGGTCCGAACAACTCTCTCCTAACAAGTCATGTTTTGCACTCGAGCCGCTTAAACGTATAAACGAGTAACCTCACGATGAGCTCGGTTTAACAACTAAACCGAGACTACACCGCGATCCTAGAGCCCTTTTCCCACACCCCTCTCTCTGAACAACTCTCAAGAGTGGTGTGTGTGATGATGAGCGCTATTTTCACCAAACAAATTTATAAAATACTCAAGACAACGGTGACTAAACAAGCTCTCTAACCGGCAGTGGACCGGGTCGATTGCTAGTATAGCTACAGGAGTCCGAGGTCGATCCCACAGAGAAGATGTGCTTGTAAGTACCAAAGTGAACTTATTGCTTAGTCTAGGCAAACAAGTTGTTGGAATGTTTGTATACTTCAATTAAACTAAAGTAAATTAAACTAACAAGTCTAAAGAGAGAAAGGGACATAGCCGAACCATTATCAAAATGACTAATTTCAACCCCGAGGATAGACAAAACCGGGAGTGTGCAATATAACAAACGAGCTCTTGCATTCAATTTCACGGGTGCGAACTCCTAAACCCGGTGCTAGCGTCCGAACAACTCTCTTCTAACACCTTATGCCATGTTAAGGTCTCGAACAACTCTCTCCTAACAAGTCATGTTTTGCACTCGAGCCGCTTAAACGTATAAACGAGTAACCTCACGATGAGCTCGGTTTAACAACTAAACCGAGACTACACCACGATCCTAAAACCCTTTTCCCACACCCCTCTCTCTCGAACAACTCTCAAGAGTGATGTGTGTGATATTTGACCTAGGTAGCTAATCTAGCTCAAATCCGTTATAACAAGTTCTAAGACGTGAAACATGCAAGAAACAACAATAAAACACACTACCCACTCCCAATTTCATCACCCAAAGGGTGATTTCATCACATATCACATGACCCGGCTATGGGGAGGAATTAACTACTCATTATACTAATTAAAACATGAAAGAAACAATGAATTAAAGACATAATAAGTAAAAGAGAGAAGAAATGTACCATTAAAGTGTAGAAATTCGAGTTTGGAGAAGAAGAAAGCACAAAAGTTGAATACAAAAGATCTAATTTTGCCCAATGAAATGTTATAAATCGAAGCTAAGAGTTAGAGAATCAAAGAGAGGATTGAAAGAGCTTTCTAACGGTATATTACACTAATTCTAACTCCTAAAAACGAAGGAAATCGCCCAAATTGATCTTAAACTACTTCCATTCGCGTCTCCCCCTGTTCTTCCCCCAAAAATTCTATCCAAATTGGGTTTTTATGGCTAAAAACTGCTCAAACGCACGTTTGGAAGGTTCCCAAACGTGCGTTTCAGTCCCTTGCTCTCAGTATTCGAAAAAAACAGTCCCAAACGCACGTTTGAAAGGTCCAAACGTGCGTTTGAAATGCTGCTGTTTTCTGCTGCAGTAAAACCTTCATAACTTCTTCATCCGAGCTCCGATTTGGGTGATTCAAGATGCGTTGGAAAGCTCTTTCAATTCTATACAACTTTCATGAAGAAGTCATGACCAGAAAATGCCTCCATCATGGGTACAAATGCTTCTGAATCAGAACAGTCACTCGGGCACCAACTCTTTCTCTTCCTTTTCCTATTCTTTCTTCTTTCTTGGCTCATTCTTGCACCTTGATCACACTTATCATCATAAATCTTCGCCTTCTGGGTTCTCGAGACACCATTTCCCTACATCATCACAACAACCAAAAACATCCAAAACATTCCAGAGGGTAAAAGTGCTCGGAATAGGGTCAATATCAATAAAAGGAGGTAGTAAACCATCAAAGTGACGGATTTACTCCCCGTGCTAATAATTCACGATATTGCCCCTAAAACGGTCTAAATCACCAAGAAACGTGCTAAAAGTGGGATAAACGGGGGTAAAAGATGCACCGGAATCATGTAAAGTTGACTCCCATCAACCACCCCACACTTAGCCTTTGCTCGTCCTCGAGTAAAATAGGCGTTTTAAAACAAACCAAGGGATTCAACTTTATGATGTAGGTGCTACTACTCACACTCTCGAGGTGGCCCCAAAGTAAGAAACACGAACATAAACACATTGGTACAACATTATCAAGAAAATGGAGTGTGTGTGGTGCCAAGCTAAAACCAAATGCTCAAAATGATTGTCGGGGCTTGAATCCCAACCAAAAGTCTACCAACCGTTTCATAATCACGAGCCTCTCCACTAATCTAGTTTACTAAGTTTGGACACGATCGGGCAGGACTTGAGCGGTTATAACGTTAGGCTAGGGTGATTTCGGTTAGTCGAAAGGGGTATTTTGGGAACTGGAGAAAAAAGTACGAGTGAACCTAATCAACCAAGTACCAACTCATCTTTATCATGCAAACCACCCAAAACTCCTTTTTGATCAACTTTGACATTTTGGGAACCATAGGTTACCAGTGCACCCGAACTCATTGCCAAACTCGACTATGTTTCAAGTGTCGTGAGGTGAGTTCAAGCACACTAGCACCTATCTCACTATCCCAACTCTAACATCATAAAAATTTATCATTGAGCTCCTTACTTTGACTCCACGCCTTTATTTCTATGTACATCCTCTCTTTTTTTTTTTTTTTTTTTTTTTTTTTTTTTTTTTTTTTTTTTTTTTAAGGAAGAGATAGAAGAAGAGATTTTCTTTTCTTTTGGCCCAAGAGCCGAACACCAAGCCCAAACGAGCTCCTCAACACTTTATAGCTCAAAACGAGAAACAACAACCCAATAAACATCATCTCTCCCACCCCACACTTGCCTTAGCAAGTGTGGTCTAACAGAAGACTAAGTCCACTCGTAGGGTATAAAATGAAGGAAATGTGACCATAATAAGGCTCAAGGGTAGGTTTCTGACTAAGTAACAAAACGGCTATAAGCGAATGGTGGTCAGACCATTCTATCAAGGCTGAGAGGGGCTACGAAGGGTAACTGTTCCGGTTAAGGCTTATTTGGCTATGGTAGGGTCAAGAGAACGCCAAAACCGTCATCCCATGTCCTACTTAGGTAAACCTATGACATTTCGTCTCAAGGCTAGTGATATGAAAGGTGGTAGCAATCAAATTGTGCACAAAGTGTAGCTTTCGTGAAAGTAATAAACTTCATTCTCAAGATAATATCAAACCGCAATGCACATGTTCGGGGTCCCGACTAAGGTGATCACCACTCAAATGTGAAAATAACACACACAACACGGTGTTAAGACCCTTGAAAAATTTTGAAAATTACCCAAAAATCGACTCGAGCCCGATCATAGGCTAAGCATACCACATTTATAGCACATTTAACAACGAAAACAAGAAAACAGCTAAGTCTCCCACCCCACACTTAAACGAAACACTGTCCTCAGTGTGTGAGAGATAAAAAGAGTAAAAAGACTTAGCCGTTTGACCAAAACCCGGCGAAAGGCGCACTTTAGCCCACGTGACATCTTCTAGTAAGCTCCATCTCGAGTACCCGAACACCATGTAGACGAGAAAACAAGGCAAACACATGCACGGGAAAAAATCCACGTGCCAAAAGATGGTGATAGATACGAGATATATAAAAATAGAAGCCATGCCACAATCAAGGTATCAAAGCATATCAACCATACTAGACGGGAAGTGCACTGGATGTAAAGATAATCAAAAGAAACACAGAGCATCCACGTATAAAATAAGGCCACAGAGGCTCACATAAAAACATCCCCGTCTACGTACAAGAGCAAGAATCAAAAAAGAAAATCTCACCCCAAACTCTCTTGTGAGACAAAACTCTCCCCTCTTGCACCCAAAAACCACTTCAAAAACAAAATTATTACCAAAAAGGTGGGTTGCCTCCCACAAAGCGCCTTTGTTTTACGTCGTTGGCTCGACCAAGTGGCACCAAAACGGACTCAAACCATAAAGGACTCAAACCAACTCAAGACAACATTTTTAATTCAATCAAAAATCACCAAAAACCATCAACCGAAATCCGAACTCAAGAATATCAACAATTCAAGGAGAATGAGCATAGCAAGCATAGGGGAAAACGAGTTCACTAGGAACTTACCGCACATGGCTCTTGGGAATCCCCTTTCGTTGAAATCCGCCATCATCCTCTTCTTGAAATTACCATCCCATAGTAGTTGTTCCCTTTCATAAATCTTGTGAGCTTCATCTACCGGGGAGTAAAGAGTGTAGTAGTCCAGGACCGGTATGCTAATCACCTCCAACTCTTCCGGTAGCTCTACGGATGTCATATCAAGCTCATGAGATTTCATCACACACTCCAAAATTGCATCATCATACAATTCAATCGGGAGTGATGGTGAAATGGGCGATCCCGTCTTCTCTTCAAACTCAGAATCCGGTTCTTCAAAAAGTGTGCTCAAATCTATCATACACTCCTCCAAGTCATCGTCTTGCATTTCTTCGGGAGGCGGTGTAATAGACAAACATTGCACCTCTTCCATCTCTTCTTCATCCCAAAACGAGCTACTTTCATCACCAAAGATTTCATGTTGAGTCTTAACAATGGTTGGTTCCACCATACATTCCACCAAGGCATCATCAATGTTCTCATCGGGAAGTGAGGGTGTAATTGGAAGAACGTGAAACCTACCACAAGTCAAACTCCACAAGAGGAGACTCTAGTGACATGGGCGATCCCAACTCAATCTCTAGCTCGGAAAACGCTTCATCTAGATAAAAATCATCATCCTCTCTCTCCGTTTTCCTTGAATGAGCCTCTTCTCGCTCTTTTCCCATGGCTTCTAGCTCCTTTCTTGTTTCTTCTTCTTTCTCAAACATCCTCTTTTCATTTAGTTGCACTACTCGATCTTCAAGATTTTGCAAAGATTCCTCTTGTTGGTCCAACAATTTCTCATGGTGTGCATCTTCAATCTTTTCCCTACCGACTTCATCTCACTCGGTTTCTTGCGTCTTGGCCCTCTTCTTGTCTCGGAAACATAAAGTCTTGAAGTTTCGCAATCTGTTCAATTTGGTCAAACGCTTGATCGTTTGTAACATCATTATATCACCACCGCTTGAAGCATGAAGGCGGTTTTGCATATCTTGATCAAGTCCCCTCAAGAAACAATGGACTTGGTCCCCAAGAGTGACTCCATGTACGGGACATTGGCGCAACAAGGCCTTATACCGTTCCCATGCCTCGAGTAGTGACTCGTCTTCATAAGCATCAAAGGTCATGATTGCCTCTTTCAAATCAAAAACTTTTCCCGGTGGATAGTATTTAAGCAAAAATGTGCGCACCACCTCGGTCCAAGTGTGTAGGGAGTCATGCCTTAAGGAGTCATACCACGCCCTTGCTTGGTCTTTTAGAGTGAATGGGAACAAAAGTAGCTTGATTGCCTCTTCACTAACACCTTCCATCCTTATAGTCCGACACACCTCGAGATAATGATCTAGGAAGAAATAAGGATTTTCGATTTCCGTCCTCTAAAGGTTGAGTTGTCCCTAATCATATTGATAATATTTTGCCCAATACTCATAGTGTTGGCGGTGATCGGGGGCAACCTTATCGGACTATGCCCCACCAAGTCGGCCCGTGGCATGACCAAATCTCTACAAGTCCGCACATCTCCTTGATTCGGTGCCGGATTGGGAGTTTGCATATGAGCTTGCATTAATGCTTGAAATCGCTCTTGTACCTGATTCATGAGCCAATTCATAGCATTCGGGTCCATCGGTGGCATTGCTCCACCTTGTCCTTTCCCTTGACAGTTTACCCTTTGTTGAACATTGTTACATAAGGATTGGTCTTGAGCTCGATTAGTAACTCCTTGACCTCCCCCGATAGAAGGGTGTTCCACAAAAACTTGGCCTCCACGACCAACTTGATTAGTGTCTTGGTCCATTCCCGTTTGTTCCGGACTCAAACCTTCAAATCTAGCAATCAAATTCCCAACTAGAAGGCCCCTTCCTCTTTGTTTAGCAAAGGTCTCCATTCTAGCAATGTAAGGTTCAAGCGGTTCTCAAAAACTCCGGGCAATGCACTACAAAACACCAAACAACAAGAAAACAATAAAATAAAACCTAGGCCCAAGCCTTCGGTTCACTTGCAAGATATCACAAATAGCACACATCTTCCCCGGCAACGGCGCCATTTTTTGATGAGCGCTATTTTCACCAAACAAATTTATAAAATACTCAAGACAACGGTGACTAAACAAGCTCTCTAACCGGCAGTGGACCGGGTCGATTGCTAGTATAGCTACAGGAGTCCGAGGTCGATCCCACAGAGAAGATGTGCTTGTAAGTACCAAAGTGAACTTATTGCTTAGTCTAGGCAAACAAGTTGTTGGAATGTTTGTACACTTCAATTAAACTAAAGTAAATTAAACTAACAAGTCTAAAGAGAGAAAGGGACATAGCCGAACCATGATCAAAATGACTAATTTCAACCCCGAGGATAGACAAAACCGGGAGTGTGCAATATAACAAACGAGCTCTTGCATTCAATTTCACGGGTGCGAACTCCTAAACCCGGTGCTAGCGTCTGAACAACTCTCTTCTAACACCTTATGCCATGTTAAGGTCTGAACAACTCTCTCCTAACAAGTCATGTTTTGCACTCGAGCCGCTTAAACGTATAAACGAGTAACCTCACGATGAGCTCGGTTTAACAACTAAACCGAGACTACACCACGATCCTAAAACCCTTTTCCCACACCCCTCTCTCTAAACAACTCTCAAGAGTGATGTGTGTGATATTTGACCTAGGTAGCTAATCTAGCTCAAATCCGTTATAACAAGTTCTAAGACGTGAAACATGCAAGAAACAACAATAAAACACACTACCCACTCCCAATTTCATCACCCAAAGGGTGATTTCATCACATATCACATGACCCGGCTATGGGGAGGAATTAACTACTCATTATACTAATTAAAACATGAAAGAAACAATGAATTAAAGACATAATAAGTAAAAGAGAGAAGAAATGTACCATTAAAGTGTAGAAATTCGAGTTTGGAGAAGAAGAGCACAAAAGTTGAATACAAAAGATCGAATTTTGCCCAATGAAATGTTATAAATCGAAGCTAAGAGTTAGAGAATCAAAGAGAGGATTGAAAGAGCTTTCTAACGGTATATTACACTAATTCTAACTCCTAAAAACGAAGGAAATCGCCCAAATTGATCTTAAACTACTTCCATTCGCGTCTCCCCCTGTTCTTCCCCCAAAAATTCTATCCAAATTGGGTTTTTATGGCTAAAAACTGCTCAAACGCACGTTTGGAAGGTTCCCAAACGTGCGTTTCAGTCCCTTGCTCTCGTATTCGAAAAAAACAGTCCCAAACGCACGTTTGAAAGGTCCAAACGTGCGTTTGAAATGCTGCTGTTTTCTGCTGCAGTAAAACCTTCATAACTTCTTCATCCGAGCTCCGATTTGGGTGATTCAAGATGCGTTGGAAAGCTCTTTCAATTCTATACAACTTTCATGAAGAAGTCATGACCAGAAAATGCCTCCATCATGGGTCAAAATGCTTCTGAATCAGAACAGTCACTCGGGCACCAACTCTTTCTCTTCCTTTTCCTATTCTTTCTTCTTTCTTGGCTCATTCTTGCACCTTGATCACACTTATCATCATAAATCTTCGCCTTCCGGGTTCTCGAGACACCATTTCCCTACATCATCACAACAACCAAAAACATCCAAAACATTCCAGAGGGTAAAAGTGCTCGGAATAGGGTCAATATCAATAAAAGGAGGTAGTAAACCATCAAAGTGACGGATTTACTCCCCAAGGATAGACTAATTTCAACCCCAAGGATAGACAAAACCGGGAGTGTGCAATATAATAAACGAACTCTTGCATTCAATTTCACGGGTGCGAACTCCTAAACCCGGTGCTAGCGTCTGAACAACTCTCTTCTAACACCTTATGCCATGTTAAGGTCTCGAACAACTCTCTCCTAACAAGTCATGTTTTGCACTCGAGCCGCTTAAACGTATAAACGAGTAACCTCACGATGAGCTCGGTTTAACAACTAAACCGAGACTACACCGCGATCCTAGAGCCCTTTTCCCACACCCCTCTCTCGAACAACTCTCAAGAGTGGTGTGTGTGATTTTTGATCTAGGTAGCTAATCTAGTCCAAATCCGTTATAACAAGTTCTAAGACGTGAAACGTGCAAGAAACAACAATAAAACGCACTACCCACTCCCAATTTCATCACCCAAAGGGTGATTTCATCACATATCACATGATTCGACTATGGTGAGAAATTAGCTACACATTATACAATCTAAACAACAAACAATGAAGGAAAACATAGCAATAACAACAAAAGAACAAGCAAACATACTTACTTGATTGAGATTTAAGAGAGGGAAAATTCGTGCTCCAAAAGATCAAATTTTTGACAATCGAAATGTTACGGATCGAACATTTGAGTTGTATAATCAAAGAGAGGATTGAAAGACGATTCTAACGGTATATTACACTAATTCTAACTCCTAAAAACGAAGAAAATCGCCCAAAATTACCCTGAAACAACTCCATTCGCGTCTCCCATGTTCTTCCCCAAAAATTCGATCCAAATTGGGTTTTTATGGCTAACAACTGCTCAAACGCACGTTTGGAAGGTTCCCAAACGTGCGTTTCAGTCCCTTGCTCTCAGTATTAAAAAAAAAACGTCCGAAACGCACGTTTAAAGCTCCAAACGTGCGTTTCGCAAGATGCAGTTTTTCTGCTGTAGTAAAACCTTCATAACTTCTTCATCCGAGCTCCGATTTGGGTGATTCAAGATGCGTTGGAAAGCTCTTTCAATTCTCTACAACTTTCCTGAAGAAGTCATGACCAGAAAATGCCTCCATCATGGGTCAAAATGCTTCTGAATCAGAACAGTCACTCGGGCACCAACTCTTTGTCTTCCTTTTCCTATTCTTTCTTCTTTCTTGGCTCATTCTTGCACCTTGATCACACTTATCATCATAAATCTTCGCCTTCCGGGTTCTCGAGACACCAATACCCTACATCATCACAACAACCAAAAACAACCAAAACATTCCGGAGGGTAAAAGTGCTCGGAATAGGGTCAATATCAATAAAAGGAGGTAGTAAACCATCAAAGTGACGGATTTACTCCCCGTGCTATAAACTCACGATATTACCCCTAAAACGGTCTAAATTACCAAGAAACATGCTAAAAGTGTGGTAAACGGGGGTAGAAAATGCACCGGAATCACGTAAAGTTGACTCCCATCACCACCCCACACTTAGCCTTTGCTCGTCCTCGAGTAAAATAGGCGTTTTAAAACAAACCAAGGGATTCAACCTTGTGATGTAGGTGTTACTACTCACACTCTCGAGGTAACCACAAAGTAAGGAACACGAACATAAACACATTGGTACAACATTATCAAGAAAATGGAGTGTGTGTGGTGTCAAGCCAAAAACCAAGTGCTCAAAATGATTGTCGGGGCTTGAATCCCAACCGAAAGTCTACCAACCGTTTCATCTCTATTAGTCTCTCCACTAATCAAGGTCACTAAGTTTGGACACGATCGAGCAGGGCTTGAAGGGTTATAACGTTAGGCTAGGGTAATTTCGGTTAATCGAAAAGGATATTTTGGGAACTGGAGAAAAGAAGTACGAGTGAACCTAATCAACCAAGTACCAACTCATCTTTATCATGCAAACCACCCAAAACTCCTTTTTGATCAACTTTGACATTTTGGGAACCATAGGTTACCAAAGCACCCGAACTCATTGCCAAACTCGACTATGTTTCAAGTGTCGTGAGGTGAGTAAGCACACTAGCACCTATCTCACTATCCCAACTCTAACATCATAAAAATTTATCATTGAGATCCTTACTTTGACTCCACGCCTTTATTTCTATGTACATCCTCTTTTTTTTCTTTTTTAAAGAGAGAAGAAGAAGAGATTTTCTTTTTTTTTTTTGCCCAAAAACCGAACACCAAGCCCAAACGAGCTCCTCAACACTTTATAGCTCAAAACGAGAAACAACAACCCAATCAAAAACATCATCTCCCCCACCCCACACTTGCCTTAGCAAGTGTGGTCTAACAAGACTAAGTCCACTCGTAGGGTATAAAATGAAGGAAATGTGACCATAATAAGGCTCAAGGGTAGGTTTCTGACTAAGTAACAAAACGGCTATAAGCGAATGGTGGTCAGACCATTCTATCAAGGCTGAGAGGGGCTACGAAGGTCAATGTTCGGTTTAAGGCTTATTTGGCTATGGTAGGGTAAAAAAAAGAACGCCAAAACCGTCATCCCGTGTCCTACTTAGGTGAACCTTAAACATTTCGCCTCAAGACTAGTGATATGAAAGGTGGTAGCAATCAAATTGTGCACAAGGTGTAGCTTCATGAAATAATAAACTCCATTCTCAAGATAATATCAAACCGCAATGCATATGTTCGGGATCCCGACTAAGGTGATCACCACTCGATTGTGAGAATAACACATACAACACGGTGTTGAAAATCCTTGAAATTTTTTTAAAATTACCCAAATATCGACTCGAGCCCGATCATAGGCCAAGTATACCACATTTATAGCACATTTAACAACGAAAACAAGAAAACGGCTAAGTCTCCCACCCCACACTTAAACGAAACACTGTCCTCAGGGTGTGTGAGATAAAAAGAGTAAAAAGACTTAGCTGTTTGACCAAAACCCGGCAGAAAGGCGCACTCGTAGCCCACGTGACATCTTCTAGTAAGCTCCATCTCAAATATCTGAAACCATAGAAACAAAAACCAAGGCAAACACATGCACGGGAAAAGTCCACGTGCCAAAAAATGGTGATAGATACGAGATATATAAAAATAGAAGCCATGCCACAATCAAGGTATCAAAGCATATCAACCATACTAGACGGGAAGTGCACTGGATGTAAAGATAATCAAAAGAAACACAGAGCATCCACGCATAAAATAAGGCCACAGAGGCTCACATAAAAACATTCACGTCTAAGTATAAAAACAAGAACCAAAAGGAAGCTCTCACCCCAACCTCTCTTTTTCAAGACAAAACTCTATCCTCTTGCAACCAAAGACTATTCCAAACATATAATTATTACCAAAAAGGTGGGTTGCCTCCCACAAAGCGCCTTTGTTTTATGTCTTTGGCTCGACAAAATGACTTATACGGTGCCAATTTTTTCAAAGTTATACTATTGGCACAGGCGAGAAAAAGTAGAAGTGCTTTGTTTAACGTCGTTAGCATCGACGTAGTGGCGCTATACGGACTCATACCACAAAAAGACTCAAAACAACAATTCAAAAAAAAATTTATTTCAAACATGTATCACCAAAACCATCAACCAAAATCCGAACTCAAGAATATCAACAATTCAAGGAGAATGAGCATAGCAAGCATAGGGGAAAACGAGTTCACTAGGAACTTACCGCGCATGGCTCTTGGGAATCCCCTTTCGTTGAAATCCGCCATCATCCTCTTCTTGAAATTACCATCCCATGGTAGTTGTTCCCTTTCATAAATCTTGTGAGCTTTATCTACCGGAGAGTAAAGAATGTAGTAGTCCGGGACCGGTATGCTAATAACCTCCAACTCTTCCGGTAACTCTACCATGGATGTCATACCAAGCTCATGAGATTTCATCACACACTCCAAAATTTCATCATCATACACTTCAATCGGGAGTGGTGGTGAAATGGGCGATCCCGTCTTCTCTTCAAACTCAGAATCCGGTTCTTCAAAAAGTGCGCTTAAATCTATCATACACTCCTCCAAGTCATCGTCTTGCATTTCTTCGGAGGGCGGTGTAATAGACAAACATTGCACCTCTTCCATCTCTTCTTCATCCCAAAACGAGCTACTTTCATCACCAAAGATTTCATGTTGAGTCTTAACAATGGTTGGTTCCACCATACATTCCACCAAGGCATCATCAATGTTCACATCGGGAAGTGAGGGTGTAATCGGAAGAACGTGAAACCTACCATAATCAAGCTCCACAGGAGGACCCTTTAGTGACATGGGCGATCCCAACTCAATCTCTAGCTCGGAAAACGCTTCATCAAGATAAAAATCATCATCCTCTCTCTCCGTTTTCCTTGAACGAGCCTCTTCTCGCTCTTTTTCCACGGCTTCTAGCTCCTTTCTTGTTTCTTCTTCTTTCTCAAACCTCCTCTTTTCATCTAGTTGCACTACTCGATCTTCAAGATTTTGCAAAGATTCCTCTTGTTGGTCCAACAATTTCTCATGGTGTGCATCTTCAATCTTTTCCCTTACCGACTTCATCTCACTCGGTTTCTTGCGTCTTGGCCCTCTTCTCGTCTCGGAAACATAAAGTCTTGAAGTTTCCGCAATCCGTTCAATTTGGTCAAACGCTTGATCAGGTTGTAACATCATTATGTCACCACCGCTTGAAGCATGAAGTCGGTTTTGCATATCTTGATCAAGTCCCCGCAAGAAACAATGGACTTGGTCCCCAAGAGTGACTCCATGTCCGGGACATTGGCGCAACAAGGCCTTATACCGTTCCCATGCCTCGAGTAGTGACTCGTCTTCGTAAGCATCAAAGGTCATGATTGCCTCTTTCAAATCAAAAACTTTCCCCGGTGGATAGTATTTAAGCAAAAATGTGCGCACCACCGCGGTCCAAGTGTGTAGGGAGTCATGCCTTAAGGAGTCATACCACGCCCTTGCTTGGTCTTTTAGAGTGAATGGGAACAAAAGTAGCTTGATTGCCTCTTCACTAACACCGTCCATCCTTATAGTCCGACACACCTCGAGATAATGATCCAAGAAGAAGTAAGGATTTTCGATTGCCGTCCCTCTAAAGGTTGAGTTGTCCCTAATCATATTGAAAATATTTTGCCCAATACTCATAGTGTTGGCGGTGATCGGGGGCAACCTTATCGGACTATGCCCCACCAAATCGGGCCGTGGCATGACCAAATCCCTACAAGTCCGCACATCTCCTTGATTCGGTGCCGGATTGGGAGTTTGCATATGAGCTTGCATTAATGCTTGAAATTGATCTTGTACTTGATTCATGAGCCAATTCATAGCATTCGGGTCCATCGGTGGCATAGCTCCACCTTGTCCTTTCCATTGACGGTTTGCTCCTTTTTGAACATTGTTACTTAAAGATTGGCCTTGAGCTCGATTAGTAACTCCTTGACCTCCCCCGATAGAAGGGTGTTCCACAAAAACTTGGCCTCCACGACCAACTTGATTAGTGTTTTGGTCCATTCCCGTTTGTTCCGGACTCAAACCTTCAAATCTCGCAATCAAATTCCCAACTAGAAGGCCCCTTCCTCTTTGTTTAGCAAAGGTCTCCATTCTAGCAATGTAAGGTTCAAGCGGTTCTCAAAAACTCCGGGCAATGCACTACAAAACACCAAACAACAAGAAAACAATAAAATAAAACCTAGGCCCAAGCCTTCGGTTCACTTGCAAGATATCACAAATAGCACACATCTTCCCCGGCAACGGCGCCATTTTGATGAGCGTTTATTTCACCAAACAAAATTTATAATATTCTCAAGACAACGGTGACTAAACAAGCTCTCTAACCGGCGTGTACCGGGTCGATTGCGAGTAAAGCTACGGGAGTCCGAGGTCGATCCCACGGAGAAGATGTGCTTGTAAGTACCAAAGTGAACTTATTGCTTAGTCTAGGCAAACAAGTTGTTGGAATGTTTGTACACTTCAATTAAACTAAAGTAAATTAAACTAACAAGTCTAAAGGGGGAAAGGGACATAGCCGAACCATGATCAAAATGACTAATTTCAACCCCAAGGATAGACAAAACCGGGAGTGTGCAATATAATAAACGAACTCTTGCATTCAATTTCACGGGTGCGAACTCCTAAACCCGGTGCTAGCGTATGAACAACTCTCTTCTAACACCTTATGCCATGTTAAGGTCTGAACAACTCTCTCCTAACAAGTCATGTTTTGCACTCGAGCCGCTTAAACGTATAAACGAGTAACCTCACGATGAGCTCGGTTTAACAACTAAACCGAGACTACACCGCGATCCTAGAGCCCTTTTCCCACACCCCTCTCTCTGAACAACTCTCAAGAGTGGTGTGTGTGATTTTTGATCTAGGTAGCTAATCTAGTCCAAATCCGTTATAACAAGTTCTAAGACGTGAAACGTGCAAGAAACAACAATAAAACGCACTACCCACTCCCAATTTCATCACCCAAAGGGTGATTTCATCACATATCACATGATTCGACTATGGGGAGAAATTAGCTACACATTATACAATCTAAACAACAAACAATGAAGGAAAACATAGCAATAACAACAAAAGAACAAGCAAACATACTTACTTGATTGAGATTTAAGAGAGGGAAAATTCGTGCTCCAAAAGATCAAATTTTTGACAATCGAAATGTTACAGATCGAACATTTGAGTTGTATAATCAAAGAGAGGATTGAAAGACGATTCTAACGGTATATTACACTAATTCTAACTCCTAAAAACGAAGAAAATCGCCCAAAATTACCCTAAAACAACTCCATTCGCGTCTCCCATGTTCTTCCCCAAAAATTCGATCCAAATTGGGTTTTTATGGCTAAAAACTGCTCAAACGCACGTTTGGAAGGTTCCCAAACGTGCGTTTCAGTCCCTTGCTCTCAGTATTCAAAAAAAAAACGTCCGAAACGCACGTTTAAAGCTCCAAACGTGCGTTTCGCAAGATGCAGTTTTTCTGCTGTAGTAAAACCTTCATAACTTCTTCATCCGAGCTCCGATTTGGGTGATTCAAGATGCGTTGGAAAGCTCTTTCAATTCTCTACAACTTTAATGAAGAAGTCATGACCAGAAAATGCCTCCATCATGGGTCAAAATGCTTCTGAATCAGAACAGTCACTTGGGCACCAACTCTTTCTCTTCCTTTTCCTATTCTTTCTTCTTTCTTGGCTCATTCTTGCACCTTGATCACACTTATCATCATAAATCTTCGCCTTCCGGGTTCTCGAGACACCAATACCCTACATCATCACAACAACCAAAAACAACCAAAACATTCCGGAGGGTAAAAGTGCTCGGAATAGGGTCAATATCAATAAAAGGAGGTAGTAAACCATCAAAGTGACGGATTTACTCCCCGTGCTATAAACTCACGATATTACCCCTAAAACGGTCTAAATTACCAAGAAACATGCTAAAAGTGTGGTAAACGGGGGTAGAAAATGCACCGGAATCACGTAAAGTTGACTCCCATCATATATATATATATATATATATATATATATATATATATATATATATAATACAATACATGGTATTCCCCGATACATTTTTTTTTTCTACGGTACTTGTCGTTTACAGTGAAGTCTTTCTGAGCACCCAACAATTCTTTTTTGTAAGAAAAAATTTGAAAGGGGATACCATCTACAATATTGTAAAGGGCATGTACATCATATGAAGAAAAATCTATACTACCACAAAAGTAATTATGGCGGCCCAAACTTCTAGCCCAAGCTGTTTTTCTAGTTCTTGTTGGGCCTTCAATTATCATCGACAGGGGGCGGTCTGGTTTGTTCTCTGGGTCCTGCAGGTGGGGTAGAAGAACGGTTAATATTTAATACATCCCTAATTTCATAATAACGTTCATTAAGGTCCATTAGGGTTTGTTCATGGGCCCAACTGGCATCCCAATTGTCTATTTGTCTGGCGAATACAATTTGTAAGTTTTCTATACTTACCAAATACAAATTTTGGTCCACCCAATCTTTAAGTTCTTGGGGGACATTAACAAAATTGTCCAGCGGGGCTGATACTCTGGTTGAATATCTGGCCATCTGGAATTGGCTGCATATTCCAGATTCCTCAGTTGGGTCACCCAAAAAAATGGCTGCTCGGCCTGCTCGCGGGAAAGGAAATCAGCTTTGGACGTGGCCTTGTTAATTATTATTGAGCATATCTCATCCCGATTCTTTTTATGTGACCTTCGTGAGGCTTTAAAGAGACCCCTCTCCTCGAATACTCTCCCTTTAGCGATGTAGTCTGCAACTTTCGCATCACTTCTGGGGACCTGAGTATTTGGGTGATAAGTTTTTGTCCCATTTGGTTCATTGATATCAAAGAACCTAGTGTTCTTCGTATCCAATTTTTTATCAAGTTGAACGAGGCAATGCAGATGGGGTTCACCATCCGCATGATTTTCAGTACAGACTCTTGCATAAAAAATGTCAAATTCTTTAAGTAAATTAAATAAATAATCTAAGACAAAAAATGGAATTACTGGGCAATGTGGATATGTTAAAAATATTGATTTGCCGGGAAGCCCGTACTGAGGGGTTCTACGAGGCATAATTAGATATTTTAGAGATAGAAAGAGAGACAGAAGGAGGAATAGTTTTTTTCAACTTCTTTACTACTATGGTTTTGTGGAGGCGTGGAGGCGATTTATAGTGCCCTCCAATACTGAAAATTAATCCATGTCGTACACGTGGCAAAACCATATAATATTATTGGTTTTGCCCTATGAGGTGAAGGGGGTAGGCCGTAGGCGTGACGTAGCCGCTCATGGTTGTCTGAGTGCCCGTCAACTGCTCCCACTACCGTCTTTCTTTTACTATTGTACAATAGTAAAAGCAGATTTTCTATTCTATCTTTCTGCTTTAACAACTATCGTCTTCATACGCAATCATTGCGCTTTTTGAAAATCAAATTTTTTCTCATTTTTACTGTTCCAAAAGCAACTTTTACTGTAGCATATTCTTCAGAACGAAGTAACAACTGTATTTTTGTCTGATCCGTATTTAATTTTGTGCACTTTCTGAGAAAAGCATTTACAATACAATGGAGATCCCTTTAGCTGAAACCGTTTCTGGTGATTATGAGACTGATTGTACATATATTAAATCCGGATCATCTGTTGATTCCGTGAAATTAAAATACCCTAGATTCATTGACATGGCATTTAACAAGATGAAGAATTTGTCTGTGATGATAGATAGTTGCTTGTTGATGTATAGGCCCCAGTGTCCAATGAATTCTGAAGGTTGTGTTAGTGTTAGAGTTTTTGATAACAGGTTATGTGAGCTTGATTGCAAGCAGGCCGAGTTCATTTTCCCTATCATGTTGTTTGAACATGACTTATTTTGGTAATGCCTATGCAAGTTTGAACGACAAGGAGTGTCCATGGTCAATTACTTATGTTTTGGAAAATGCTAATATTAAGGCCGATGTGAATTACTGTAAGATGAAAGCTTTTTTGAAATTGTCAACAGTCAAGAGGCCCAATGAATTAGCATTTAGAGGTCCTGTAATTGACATAAAGTCAAAAATATTCAACATGGATAATGTTGATGTATGGCATTGTGGGTTCAAGAAGCCCACACAGAGCCGTTGTCTTAGTGCTCGTTCTGACAACATTGGGAAGCCCAAGGCTATAACTTCTGGGCCTGGAGATGCATTTTCAGATAATAGGCCATCATTTAGTCAATTGGGCCGGCCCAGTTTGTCTGAGATGCCCATTAGACCCACAATTTCCAGTAATTTAATATCTGATACTGTTGAGCCCAATAACAGTGTTGGGCCCATGAGCAGTAATGGATCTACAAAGCGTGTTATGGAAGCTGAGCGAGAATAATTTGGAAGCTGAAAAAAATAAAATTAAATATGGTGTTGCGTGAACCGCAAGCAAACATTGTTAATAAGTATACTTTCTTTGACTGTTTAGTCTTTGAGTTATTGCATTGAAGAAATCTGTGTAAGTTATAATATCTGGTTGATTATCTATTTATTTATAGCAGTTTTAAATATATTAACTGTTTTAAATGGGTTCACGTATATACGATGTGGGCGAGTATCCCACGAGTTGGGAAGGATTAAGAGCGATGTGCATAGATCTTTGGATTTCGTCACAATTGACATACTTAAGGGCTTGTCAAGAGACAGGGGAGAAATTTGTCTGTCAAGGCCTTTTGTTCATGGAACAGAGGAATCCGTATCTGTTAATGCTAAGGTTGGCTAAATTTCGTGTTATTAATCACAGATTCAGCAGAGGCAAGGCTAAGTATATTGTTAAGAAGCAGAAAACAGAGGTAGATGTTAAAAGCTTCATCAATGTACTCTTCGAACAAAAAGATGAGGGACTTTCTAGCTGCCAAACGGAGGTTGGCTTATGCAAGTGTAAGCAGGAATCTGTTTGGCACAGTTCCTAGGAACTACTTTAGAACCCCTGTTAGGAGACCTTTTTTACCGTATAAGAAAAAACCATTTTTCGGGCAAAAGAGATTTTCAGAAAGGAGATTAAAAACAATGCATGACAAGCTAACAATTGAAAATTCAGGTGAATGTAAGTTGTTGAACAATATTAGTCAAAAGACTAGTTCTGACCAAAGGGTTGGTCATGATATTATTTTATATGGAATAAACATTAAGGGAAAGGTTTATCTTCAAGTGTGTGAAGCATTAACAAGGCTTCATGTGATTTGGTTTTTAATTGTTGATAAAAAACCTAAAGCTACTTCATCAGAATCTTTGAAGATGCAGGATATATGTGACATTTTCGAAGACGAACCTTCTACTGCAATGATTCAAGGTTTTAAGGAGGGGCGTGTACTGGCTTACGATGAAAGGATCTACCTCAGCTGGTCAGAAAGAGTATGTTGTGAAAGAATATTGTAAGAAAAACATTCTTGTTAAATACGGAGATGCAACTACAGGCACTATTGATAACATTCATGAGAATGCATTGTATTTATGTGCAGCCAGTTCAGTTAAAGATACATTAACAGTAATGACAGTATCAGTCAGGATGTATTTTTCACATCGGCCTTAATATTAGCATTTTCCAAAACATAAGTAATTGACCATGGACACTCCTTGTCGTTCAAACTTGCATAGGCATTACCAAAATAAGTCATGTTCAAACAACATGATACTGGGATAACGAACTCGGCCTGCTTGCAATCAGGCTCAAATAACCTGTTGTCAAGAACTCTAACCCTAACACAACCTTCAGAATTCATTGGACACTGGGGCATATACATCAACAAGCAACTGACTATCATCACAAACAAATTTTTCATCATGTTAAATGCCCCGTCAATGAAACTAGGGTATTTTAATTTCACTGAATCAACAGATGATCCGGATTTAATATATGTACAATCAGTCTCATAATCACCAGAAACGGTTTCAGCTAAAGGGAACTCCATTGTATTGTAAATGCTTTTCTCAGAAAGTGCACAAAATTAAATACGGATCAAACAAAAATACAGCTGTTACTTCGTTCTGAAGAATATGCTACAGTAAAAGTTGCTTTTGGAACAGGAAAAAGGAGAAAAAAATTTGATTTTCAAAAAGCGCAATGATTGCGTATGAAGACGATAGTTGTTAAAGCAGAAAGATAGAATAGAAAATATGCTTTTACTACTGTACAACAGTAAAAGAAAGACGGTTGTGGGTCACAGCTGTCGGGCACTCAGACAACCATGAGCGGCTACGTAACACCTATGGCCTACCCCCTTCGCCTCATGGGGCAAAACCAGTAATATTATATGGTTTTGCCATGTGTACGACAGGGATTAATTTTCAGTATTGGAGGGCACTATAAATCGCCTCCACGCATCCACAAAACCATAGTAGTAAAAAAGTTGAAAAAAACTATTCCTCTTTCTGTCTCTCTTTCTATCTCTAAAATATCTAATTATGCCTCGCAGAACCCCTCAGTAAAACTTCACGGAAAATCAATATTTTTAACATATCCACATTGCCCATTAATTCCACTTTTCGTCTTAGATTATTTATTTAATTTACTTAAAAAATTTGACATTTTTTATGCAAGAGTCTGTACTGAAAATCATGCGGATGGTGAACCCCATCTGCATTGCCTCGTTCAACTTGATAAAACGTTGGATACGAAGAACACTAGGTTCTTTGATATCAACGAACCAAATAGGACAAAATCATATCACCCCAATACTCAGGTCCCTAGAAGTGATTTGAAAGTTGCAGACTACATCGCTAAAGGGAGAGTATTCGAGGAGAGGGGTCTCTTTAAAGCCTCACGAAGGTCACCTAAAAAGAATCGGGATGAGATATGGTCAATAATAATTAACGAGGCCACGTCCAAAGCTGATTTCCTTTCCCGCGTGCAGGCTGAGCAGCCATTTTTTTGGGCGACCCAACTGAGGAATCTGGAATATGCAGCCAATTCCAGATGGCCAGATATTCAACCAGAGTATCAGCCTTGCTGGACCTATTTTGTTAATGTCCCCCAAGAACTTAAAGATAGGGTGGACCAAAATTTGTATTTGGTAAGTATATAAAACTTACAAATTGTATTCGCCAGACAAATAGATAATTGGGATGCCAGTTGGGCCCGTGAACAAACCCTAATGGACCTTAATGAACGTTATTATGAAATTAGGGATGTATTAAATATTAACCGTTCTTCTCCCCCACCTGCAGGACCCAGAGAACAAACCAGACCGCCCCCTGACGATGATAATTGAAGGCCCAACAAGAACTGGAAAAACAGCTTGGGCTAGAAGTTTGGGCCGCCATAATTACTTTTGTGGTAGCATAGATTTTTCTTCATATGATGTACATTCCCTTTACAATATTGTAGATGATATCCCCTTTCAATTTTTTTCTTACAAAAAAGAATTGTTGGCTGCTCAGAAAGACTTCATTGTAAACGACAAGTACTGTAAGAAAAAAAAGTATCTGGGGGAATACCATGTATTGTATTATGTAACCCGATCCATAGTTACAAATATGCTATCGATAGAGATAACACAAGATTATCTGAATGGGCAGTAGGAAATGTAATACATTTGGAAATAAAAGAACCGTTTTATTAAAGCAAAATGGGCCGGCGGCTGCAGTTATAGATTGTATAATAAAAACCCCCCGAGTTAATTTTAATTGGGGTTGATAGCAAGATTGGCTATTCATCGCTGAACTTTATTTCTTCAACAAGAAAAATACATCCTGACTGATACTGTCATTACTGCTAATGTATCTTTAACTGAACTGGTTGTACATAAATACAATGCATTCTCATGAATGTTATCAATAGTGCCTGTAGTTGCACCTCCGTATTTAACAAGAATGTTTTTCTTACAATATTCTTTCACAACATACTCTTTCTGACCAGCTGAAGTAGATCCTTTCATCGTAAGCCAGTACACGCCCCTCCTTAAAACCCTGAATCATTGCAGTAGAAGGTTCGTCATCGAAAATGTCAAATATATCCTGCATCTTCAAAGATTATGATGAAGTAGCTTTAGGTTTTTTATCGACAATTAAAAACCAAATCACATGAAGCCCTGTTAATGCTTCACACACTTGAAGATAAACCTTTCCCTTAATGTTTATTCCATATAAATTAATATCATGACCCCTTGACTAATATTTTCAACAACTTACATTCACCTGAATTTTCAATTGTCAGCTTGTCATGCATTGTTTTTAATCTCCTTTCTGAAAATCTATTTTGCCCGAAAAAGGGTTTTTTCTTATACGGTAAAAAAGGTCTCCTAACAGGGGTTCTAAAGAACCTAGTGTTCTTCTTATCCAACTTTTTATCAAGTTGAACGAGGCAATGCAGATGGGGTTCACCATCCGCATGATTTTCAGTACAGACTCTTGCATAAAAAATGTCAAGTTCTTTAAGTAAATTAAATAAATAATCTAAGACGAAAAGTGGAATTAATAGGCAATGTGGATATGTTAAAAATATTGATTTGCCGTGAAGTCTGTACTGAGGGGTTCTGCGAGGCATAATTAGATATTTTAGAGATAGAAAGAGAGACAAAATGAGCAATAGTTTTTTTTTAACTTCTTTACTACTATGGTTTTGTGGAGGCGCGGAGGTGATTTATAGTGCCCTCCAATACTGAAAATTAATCTATGTCATACACGTGGCAAAACCATAAAATATTACTGGTTTTGCCCCATGAGGCGAAGGGGGTAGGCCGTAGGCGTGATGTAGCCGCTCATGGTTGTCTGAGTGCCCGACAGCTGTGACCCACTACCGTCTTTCTTTTACTGTTGTACAATAGTAAAAGCATATTTTCTATTCTATCTTTATGCTTTAACAACTATCGTTTTCATACGCAATCATTGGGCTTTTTGAAAATCAATTTTTTTTCTCCTTTTTATTGTTCCAACAACAACTTTTACTGTAGCATATTCTTCAGAACGAAGTAACAGCCGTATACATATATATATACACATATATAAACATTTTATTTTTATTTTTATTATTTACAGTTTAGTCCTGTTGAACTGCCATCTCTCCTTAAAGCGTAGGTTGTGGGTTCGATATATCTCATGACCTCTGTCTCTGATATCATGTTGAACTACTATCTCTCTCAAAAGCATGAGCCGATGGAACATCTTATACTTTATCAAGTGTGGCAATCTCTCCCAACACTTGCATAATCTTCAACAAGTCCTTATATTTTTATTATGTACAAATACATCCTTATATCCGTATCCTATATTTTTGTAAAATCACGTATTTACGTATCTTATATTCACGTATCCCATATCCACGTATCCGTATCCATGCATCCTAGGAGCATGCACAGTTTGAATTTTACTCGGAATCTTTTGGATCCCCACTGCTTAAGGTACACCTGCGGCATTTTGTCAACGCCATTCCCCTTACCAAATAAATCAAAGAAACACACAGTGTTTTCAATCAAACGCTTTGCAAATCAATGGCTCAATTTTCTTCTTTTAGCAGAGACTTTTTCCTGGTTTTTAATCTTTCTTCGGCCATTGTTGTATTTCATCTTCAAGAACTTCAAATCTTCATCAAGAAATATCCCACCATTTCCACCAGGTCCAACTCCATGGCCTCTCTTAGGCAATATTCCTCATTTGGCCAACAAAACGCCTCACATCGCTCTATCAAATTTATCAAGAATTCACGGCCCTTTAATGATGCTTCGACTAGGTACTCAAAAATTAGTTGTGTTATTATGGATCGATCAAGAAATGATGGTGATTGTGAGTAAAGACAAAAATTAACAAAAAAAACAAACACAAAAACAAGAAGAACACAGATTTAACGTAGTTTCCGGCATATGCCGACTACTCCACGGACAAAAGAGGCTTATTTTATTATCACGGGAAAGTTACAAGTTACATGCAACTACCGATGATATTTATAGCCTTAGGAATCAAACCCTAACCGACTAATCAGTCACCCCAGTAAATGACTGAAATACCCAGAAGTAATTTCACCGAATATGAAAAGCAACGCAGATGTGTTCCTCAAGTCTGTTGTGAACCAACAGACTCCACTCTGCCGTTAACCTGGACCAGCAGACTCCACTCTGCTGTTAACCGGCAGACACAGCTTTAGCAGACTGATCAACTCTGCTGCTGCCCCAAACGAACACCAGACCACAGCTTTCACTCTAGACTTCAGCAGCATAGTTTAAGTCACCATTAAAATCTCCACCTTGACTTCAACTTCATGCAAACTGACCAGATGCACAACCAAGTGCCAAATTTCCTCTTTGTCTTCAGATTTGAATATCTCGGCAACCCCCCACCTTCGGCTGAGTATTCCCAAATTCAGATTAACAGCTTTGGATATTCAGTAAGTCCAGACACAACTGAAACTTGCCCCTTGGAACTGGTTTAGTGAACATATCAGCAGGATTTACATCAGTCCTGATCTTCTCCACTTTAACCCTTCTCTCATTTCTCTGAAAATGATACCAAACATCAATGTGCTTGGTTATCTCATGATGAACCTGGTCCTTATCCAAACATATTGCACTAAGACTATCACAATACACCCTAGCTTGATCTTGATGCAGACTTAGATCATTGACTAGCCCTGTAACCAGATTGCCTTCTTTGCTGCTTTTGTCAGTGCCATGTATTCTGCTTCAGTATTAGATAATGTCACTGTACCCTATAAAGTTTCCTTCCAACTTACCACAGAACCACCCAAATTAAACACATACATAGTCATAGATCTCTTATTGTCCATATCAGCAGCATAATCAGAATCACAGTACCCTATGACAAAACATTGAGTACCACCTCCACAAGTGAGTCTAATATTAGATGTACCCCTAAGATACTTAAATATCCTCTTCATTGCTTTCTAGTGTTCCTTTCCAGGTTGAGCCATAAACCTGCTGACAACACTGACTGCCTGAGCCAAATCAGGCCTAGTGCAGACCATGGCATACATTAAACTGCCCACTGCACTCGCATATGGAACTCTTGACATGTATTCTTCCTCTTCAGCTGACTATGGAGCAAACACAATAGACATATGTATATTTGGTGCCATTGGAGTATCTATAGGTTTGGCTACTGACATGTCAAACTTGGATAATACCTTTTCAGTATACCTCTGCTAAGACAAGAACAACTCCCTTGATTCCTATCTCTATATCTTCATCCCCAAAATTTTCTTTGCATTCCCCAAATCCTTCATCTCAAATTCAGCCTTGAGCAGATTCTTCAGATCTTGAATATCAGACTTGTTCACAGCAGCTATCAACATATCATCTACATACAGAACTAGATAGATGGATGAATCATCTTTCAACTTGTTATGATAAACACAACAATCATATGGACTCCAGCTATAGCCTAGTTGAATTATATAACTATCAAACTTCTTATACCACTGCCTTGGGGCCTGTTTAAGTCCATATAAGGACTTCTTCAACTTACAAACAAACCCTTCCTTGCCAGGAACTTGGAAACCTTCTAGCTGAGTCATATATATTTCCTTATCTACATCTCCATGTAGAAAAGCAGTATTCACATATAATTGCTCAAGTTCAAGATTCTGATGTGCCACTATTGCTAATAGCACCCAGATGGAAGTATGTCTGACCACTGGAGAAAATATCTCTTCATAGTCTACCTCTTCTTTCTGACTAAACCCTCTTGCAACCAAACGTGCCTTATATCTGATGCCCTAAACATATGTCATTCCTTCCTTTTTCTTGAAGATCCATTTGCAGCTGACCACCCTTTTATCCTGTGGTTGTTTAACTAGATCCCAAGTCTCATTCTTCTGAAGTGACTACATTTCTTCTCTCATGGCAGCAAGCCATTGAGATGCCTCTGAACATGTCAAAGCTTCCATGTAAGTGTTTGGTTCAACACCATCCATTTTTTCAGCTACATAAAGTGCATATCCAACCATATCCTCCTCAAACTCATACCTTCTGTGGGTCTAATATAGCTCCTTCTAGTCCTGCTGTGAGCTATACCCAGCTGACCAACATTAGCTGTTTTAGAGTCTGCTGACTCTTATCCAATAGACTGGTTTGGATCCTATTCTGGATCTTCTAAGTGTTGACCATCCTCTGTTGATTCCTTCATTTCAGCAGATTCCACTTGAAGCTCCACCTATTTGTCAACCTTCTCAGTTTCAGATCCAATTTCAGATTCATGTGTGGCTCTCACAGATGAGTTAAGCATAGAGTTTTCATCAAAGACTACACTTTTACTAAATATAACCTCTTTTCAGCTGATGACCAGATTCTATACCCTTTAACTCCATCTCCATATCCAACAAACACTCCCTTCTTGGCCCTAGGTCTAGTTTACCTTCACTGACATGATAGTAGATTGTGCTTCCAAAAACCCTTAGACCAGAGTAGTTTGCTGACTTTCCTGACCAAACCTCAAGTGGTGTTTTGAGCTTGATCCCAGTGTGAGGTCCTCTATTGATTAAGTAGCAAGATATGCTAACAGCCTCTGCCCAAAATCTTCTTGCCAGACCAGATTTAGAGAGCATGCACCTTGCCCTCTCCAGAAGAGTTTGATTCATCCTTTCTGCAACACCATTCTATTGTGGAGTGTCTCTTATAGTATGTGCCTAGTAATGCCTTTATTCTTGTATAATTCATCAAACTCAGACCAACAGAATTCCAGTCCATTGTCAGTTCTAAGTCTCTTGATCTTCTTCCCTGTCTAATTCTCAACTAATGCCTTCCACTACTTGAAGTGCTTGAATGCTTCACTCTTGTGTTTCATCAAAATTACCCAAACCATCCTTGAATAATCATCTATAAAAGACACAAAATACCTGTGACCACCCAATGACTCCACCCTTGAAGGTCCCCAACAATCAGAATGAACATAATCAAGTGTACCTTTTGTGATATGAATTTCTTTTGGGAACTTGCTTCCATGTAGCTTCCCAAACACACAGTGTTCACAAAATTCTAACTCCTTGACCTTATATCCCCTAAGTAGATCCGACTTGGACAAAATTTGCATCCCTCTTTCACCCATATGACCCAATCTCATATGCCACAACTTAGTCAGCTGTGACTGGTGAAACTCTGATGATGCTACAACAGCAGAACCTGATACAGTAGGCCTGCTGTGATCCGTGACCGAATCAGAACCGAAATTGCTGAAGAACCGACTGAAGGCACTGTCATGGATTTTATTAACACAAAACAAACAAGTAATAATCCGGTTAACCTCAAGTATAAGGATCGTAGTAATAGTGGTTAATGCCGGGTCGATCTTACGGGGAACTGGCGATTGTGATTCCTAGTTTTTGTCTAACCTAAACTATGTCACGAAACTAATCTAAACAGTGAATAAAACAAAACTAAACCGAAAATAAAACTAGACAGAGGATATAGTCCAAAGCTAGGAAGAATACGGGTTGCGAACCTTTAACTAAACTAATCTAAGATGCAAATAAAAGTAAACTAACTAAACAACTTCAAGTTTTTAAGGATTTAAATTAAATGTGTACGAGCCAAACGAGGATTGATCCACCTATCCAACAAGCATTGATTCCCTATCTCGATTATATTGTGGTTTTTTATATAGGTTGTGATTCACCTCATCTAAATATGAACCCTAATTCTTTAGAAAGTTCATATATTAATCCATTATCTTCCCATGCAAGATTAACGTGTTTTCTAACCAAAGGTGTAAACTTTATGTTTATAATCTAGCAATTAAACCTATTAACTTCCGTTAAGATAGATTCAAATACTATTCCTATTCATGGTGATCTAAGGTTTATAGAGATTTCCATCAACAATAAACAATCGACACATGCATATCTTCCGATATAAGAGCAATTAAACATAGTAAACATGAATAAAGAAACAACCTTTAATAAAAACTCACAGTATAATCGATGAAAAACGAAATCAACAGTTGTTGGATGGCTTCACAATACTCGTTTGATGAAGCTTTTAGCTTCTGAACATCCTCAGCAACTCAAAATTGCGAAACCAGTGCATAAAAAGTAACTAATTTAATCTAGATCTAAAGTGCATAAATGCGGAATAAAAGGAAGAAAAACGCAGCCTAAAGCCGCCCCTAGGTTTAGGGTTTCGAATAATGTGTATATTGTGCTTCATATGTGGAGAAAACAGCTGCTATATATAGAGTTCGAAGTCGGTTTGCCAAAGTCGGTCGACGGACGCTCGTCCGCTCTTGTGAACGCCCGTCCGGATAGATGCGGACCGCCGACGCCCGTTCGTATAGCGTCCAAACTCTCTCGTATCAAAATCACACCACCGGACGCCCGTCTGTTTTATCAAATGCCCGTCCACTCTGGACGGGACCTGGACGCTCGTTCAGCTTGATCGAATTTTGATTTCTTGATCTTTATCTCTTTTTTTCTCTAAGTCATTCCTTCATTATCTCTTTTATCATCAATTAACTCGAACTTAATCAACTTTTGATCATCTCTTGAGCCTCAAACATGTATCTATAACACATAAAAACATCACAAAATGTAATAATGTCCAAATAATCATAAAATCATATTAAAAGCACCAAAATCAACCAATTTTGCGAATAACTTATTTAAAACCTCATTTACTCAATATTTCCGTTAATCACTCGTTTCTTATGCAATTTAGTACAAATACGGGGGAAAATATCATAGAATATAGCGTTATAAATCGTATAAATTCACCCTTAACAACTCCCCCACACTTAAACCTTTGCTCGTCCCGAGCAAAACAAAACGAAAATTAAGGCTCGAGACAAAAATAGACATCTAAGACAATATAGCATAGATCAATAAATCAGAGGTTCACCAGTGTGTGTGTGCAAAGCCATAGAAAACTTCCACTAAATCCAAACTTGAGAAACTCAAAGCAAAACTAGCTAATACCCCCTCTAAACTAGCGATAAATGACACTCATAAGGTGTACCCTACAAACGTGACATATCCCGAAAAAGATGATAGAACATATCTAGGGCCTTTCTGAAATACTCAGAGGATAATCCCTACAGCATATCTATCAGTTTATACTGGGGATAAGATAGACGATAACTTAGTCTTATATTCATTTCATACCAATTCTTTAGTTGATTTAATCACTTTCACTTTGAACACACATCAGAATGAGCTATTGCCCTGTCATAGCAGAATAGGATATTCGAGATATACCCTACCTTACTCCAATCATAAGGCAGCTTTTTCTGACTGTCGTGAGCTTTTAGCCATCATAGTGGTATAGGACATACGTGGTATACCCTATCGCACCCAAATCATCGACTAGCTTTCGACACACCCAATTAATTCTTCATATTTTTCAACTTTTTCATTTGACAATAAGTTATGTGTTACTTATCACATTCAAACCTTCAGATATTCACAGTATATCATACTCCGGATCTAAATACAAACTATCATAAATCTCAAGATACGTACGTAGCACTAAGCACATGACTTATAAGAAAATAAAAAATCACTAATCGAAAAGGGGTATAACTTTATAAATTAGCTCATCGTTCACTATGGCTCGTGAAAAATAGATAGCAGGTGAAACAACTAACTTATCAGACATATGATATATAGCTTGGATGACTATAAAAATAAAACGAACAAAGATTATGCATTGCTTACTCGGGACAAAACAAAAACAAAAATTTCGAAAAATTTCGAAAAATCTAGCCCATTTTAGCTCATTTTGCATAGAAACATAACGAATGTAAGCAAATGTATAGATACATATCAAATCATCCCCTCCCCCACACTTAAAGATCAACATGTCCTCATGTTGTGCAGAATTAAAAGAAAATGTCAAAGACTTAGCTGATTTCAACCGATACATGACTCGTCGGTCAGGCCGGAGCCTACATAGTGACACTTAGAACTCGTAATCCTACAATGTAGGTCGACAAAACCGGTAGAATGATACCTGCACGACTTGACAAACACGGAAACATCTCGGGGAAAATGGGGAATTATACCAGAATGAAAAGAGATAATAAAAACGAGTATTACCAAAAGATAAAGCATTAAATACATTCACCAGCTGAAATAAAGTATGAAATAAAAGTACTGATGCCTTATGGCTTACATGATCCATCAGAAATAAGAAATAGTAGCTAAATACCAAATACAATGAATCACGTAATCAAAAGTAGGAAAAATATACAATCACAGTATCTAGGGCAAATCAAAATCGAAAAATAGACAAATGAAATCATGACTGCCCCGGAGCCGGAGAATCATCAGCCGGAGGATCGGAAGAGGGTCCAGATGGTGGTGCTGTAGTCCTATCTACGGAGTCAGGCTGCTCCTCATCGGACGACTCAAACTCGTGAATAACATCTGCAATGGCCTGCTCAATCTCGTCAGAATAATGGTAATCAAAGATGCTTGGACTGAAGATTCTGTCATCCCTTGGCCGCCGGCCTTCACTGATACACTGCAGAATCGTCAAAATGTTGTTCGAGAAGTCCGAATATCCTCCATCCAGTTGCGAACACTGTTGGCCATACTCAACCTCATCCGGACTGAGGGAGATAAAGTAGGAAGCGAGGATGCTCGAGGCGGTGCTGATGATGAACCAGGCTCACGTGCTACCTCAGCCTCAGTCTCAGTCTGACCCGAAGACTTACTCTTTTCCCTCTGTAAAGGCCTTGGGTTCTTCGGCTTTTATGATCGGCTCCAAACTCAGGCACACCGGCGTCAATACACAAACCGTGAATCAGGTGAGGGACGATCAAGCTCCGTGTATAAACCTTCTGGTTGATAGATATCTCGTCGTATAATGCTTGTCCCACATCCACATTCAGGCCAAACGTCAATGCATACAACATGCCTAGGTCACCAATATGAAAATGTGTCAAGTTGTTTTTAGGCAACAACCGACTCTGAATAATCGACACTGGACCTTCCAGTCCTCCGTCCAGGTCATGGTAACCAACTCCTTCCGGTCTCCACCCGGTCTCAATGTCCAAGCCACATCCGGGCAAACTCTCAACCTTAACTCCTCCAAAGGATCCTGCCCCAAACTCTGTCTATGTACAATCTCCTCCTTGTAGTCCCGACCCTCAAAAGCTGCCAACCCATACTTCTTATTGATCACATCCGGCTTAAAAGGAACTTGTACCCCTCGAACCACAACTACTCCCGTCTCCAAGTCGGTTTCCAAGCAGTTAGCGTAAAATTCCCGAACGAGGGAGCCATTTACCGGGGTAGTCGGGATAGTCATCAAGGCTTCCCATTTCCGGTCCTTCAATAATTTGACAAACCCCGGATCTACCTTAGCTTCCAATGTAGCCCTTTCTATCAACATAATCCTTGAGAAATAGTGCTTGGTGTACGCATCGTGGGCCTTAGGGTTCACGAATCTACGAGGCATAGGCATAGGGGGTACGGTTTTGGCTTTCTTCCTAGGTGGAGAAGCCCTAGTTTCAACAGGTTCCTCTTCACGAGGAGCATCCATAACCTCCTCCACCCTAGACGAAACTCCACCTTTCTGAGCTCTAGGCATCCTCACCAAAGGAATATCATCATCCGTCTCAGACTCCGAGGTTGGTTCATCCCTCAAAGTAGTCCTAGTTTGGGTGGCTCTAGGGGGTTGTTCTCGGATACTCACACCCCGGTTAGGATCAACTAAGGTAGGGTCAAAATCTTTGCGTTTCTTTCCGGCCTCCCTAGCCACTTCCTTACCATGTCTCTTCACTACTCCCTTCTTATGAACCATTATGCAATCCTAGACTAAACCACAACGATCCCAAAACAAAACAAGGTACCCGTTTAGCATCCAAAGCGGGATTTCAAATCAACCAAACCACAAACCACAACCATCCATTATCAATAACCAACCCATTCATCATCCACATCATCATCACAGCACCAACCAGCAAGAACCAAGAAACAAAATGAAAGAAAGAAAACAAATAAGGTGATATTCAAGTGAACGAGCCGACCCGAAGATCGAACTCAGAAAAACGTGAACAAAATCGAGAAAAGTTGTTACTAACTTACCAAGTAAGGTGAGTAGATGCTGATCGAGATGAAGATTAGTCCAAACAACACCAAATTGGCTCCTAAAATCGGATTTTTTCCCCAAAAAGTCGGACTGCCAAGGGTCCTGATTCTCCAAAAAGATGGCGTGTTGGGGAATTTGGCTTTGAAAATCGAAGAGAGGGGATCAAAAGTGGCCTATAGCAACTTAAAGCGCCCAATTTGGTTTAGAATCGAAGATTTTAGGCCAAAAGGAGGAAGGGGAAACGGTTTTCGCATTTTAAAACTCAGAAAAGTGAAAGTTCATGGCTGAGGGTGTATATATAGACTGGGGCTGGACGGGCGTCCACATAACCGGACGGGCGTCCAGTGAAGAACAGATGAACTGGACGGGCGTCCAGTTTAGTAGACGCTCGTCCAAGAGTTCAAATCACATACAGGATTGGAGGGAAAATATCAAACGGGCGTCCAGGCTTAGTGGACGCTCGTCCAATAATTGGTCAAGGCAGATGGGCGTCCAGACTTCCGGACGGGCGTCCAAGGTAGAATAATGCAAAAATATGAAATTTCACACAATCTTAAACTCAACGTTGCACTTTCTTATTAAACTTAATTAAAACTTCAAAAATACAAATGGAAATCAACGAAATACATAAAATTACTAGAAAACAAGTAAAAACAAAATAAAAAACAGATAGAAAACAGTGGGTTGCCTCCCACCAAGCGCTTTTGTTTTACGTCGTTTGCTCGACGAAACAACTTAAGAACGCTAGTCATCGTAAATGGCCGACCAATCTATCACTCGAATGAGACGGCGGAGCATGTCAATCGCCGGAGGGAAGTCATACTCATCTTGCAAACCCCAATCCTCACCAGCTACATCAACACCTCGAAAATGTTCAGCTTGCAGCACTAGCGCTAAATCTGTCAGCATCGGATCATTGAGGATTGTGTACGGACGTCCTAGAGCCTCCTATAACTCCTCAGTAGTGAAGTCTCCACCTTCCGAACAGCGGGGAACAATAAGAACATAGGTGACAGTCTTGACGTGGGTACTAATGTCAAAATCTACGTGCAAAACGATAGTCCCTCCCGGTCCATCATCTACAGTGATAAGTGGGATCCTCCTAAGGAAAGGTAACTCCTCTGGTAGAACTCCGAAATCCATATCTAGGAAGCACAACTAACTGACAGATATAAACAAAAACAAAACTTAGTGAGCTAAACTTAAATACTAAAACTTAAGTACTAAACTACAAAACAAAAACGACTAAAACTAACGATATCTAGGATGCCTCCTAGTGGCGCTTTTGTTTAATGTCGTTAGCTCGACACCGTTTAAACTCAGCCTGGATCAGGCCATTTGACCTTTCTGCCAGCCACTACCTCGTCTAGATTTTGATCAGTAGTTCGGCTGCAGAAACAGCACTTAACACATGAGGTAAAACCTTTATAAGCTTTCCAAACACGCTTAAACTTCCCCATGGTTGACTTCTTCATTCTTTGAGCCTTCTGATGACGCTTCAACTGACGCTCCCTCTCAAATTCTTCCATATCCCAACTACCAGCTAGAACTTCTTCAGATTGACCACTACCGCCATCCTCTGAAAACAGATCGGGTGAAAACTCGTCGAATTCTTCGACTTCCGTAGCACCACACCCGAGGATATCGAGGAAACGGACAATCAAAGGTTTCTCTTTAGGCTCACCAATATAGTGCTTGCACCTTTGACCATTCACTCGAAACGGTTTACCGCTATAACCACGAAGTTCTAGAACGCCTCCAGGAATGATTTGGAGAATCTCGAAGGGACCGGACCAACGTGTCCTCAACTTTCCAGGAAACAAATGTAACCTAGAATTGTATAGAAGAACTTGTTCGCCGACTTGGAATTCTCTTTTCTTAATTTTGGCGTCATGGAGGAGTTTCATCTTATCTTTACTAATCCTGGCACTTTCGTAAGCCTGGAGTCTGAATTCGTCTAATTCATGCAACTGTTGCAGTCGATGCTTACCACAAGATTGGGAATCAAAGTTCGAAACTTTGTAGCCCAATAAGCTCTATGCTCTAACTCGACCGGCCAGATGACATGGCTTACCATAAACCATTTGATATGGAGATGTACCCATAGGAGTCTTATAGGCGGTTCTGTATGCCCATAGTACATCATCCAATTTCAAACTCCAGTCCTTTCTATGACTGTTAACCGTTTTCTCCAGGATTTTCTTAATGCTTTGGTTGCTTCTTTCAACCTGACCACTAGTCATCGGATGATATGGTGTGCCAGTCTTGTGACGAACACCATACTTTTCAAGAACTTTCTCTAGGGGTCGGTTGCAGAAGTGCGTCCCTTCATCACTGATCAAGGCACGTGGACATCCAAACCTCATGAAGATGTTTTTCTTTAAGAATTTCATTACCATCTTATGATCATTGTGAGGAGTGGCTTGAGCCTCTACCCATTTTGACACGTAATCTACACAGACCAAGATGTATTTGTTACCGCAGGATGATGGGAATGGTCCCATAAAATCGACACCCCACACATCAAAGACTTCGCATTCTAAGATGGGTTTCAAAGGCATGTCAAAACGCCTTGTCAGAGTACCAGTTCTTTGACACCTATCACAAGCTTTACAGAAAGCTTCTGTGTCCTTAAAGATCGTAGGCCAATAGAAACCGGATTGGAAAATCTTAGCAACGATTTTCCACGGACCAAAGTGACCTCCAGTGGGTCCACCGTGGCACTGCTCAATAATATCGCGCTGCTCAGATTCTGGAACACAACTTCTAAGCAGACCATCTTTACAGATCTTAAAAAGATAAGGTTCATCCCAAACGAAAGATTTCAAATCAGAGAAGAACTTTTTCTTCTCCTGATAGGACATTTCCGGATCGAGATATCGGGCATGAAGGTAATTGACAATGGAAGAATACCATGGAACATCAGGAGGACAACCGTCGATAAGCATAATGTTCTCTAGAGGAAAGTAAAGATCTATATCATCTGGATCATCCTTTTCCTCACTTAGCATTCTAGAAACGTGATCAGCTACTACGTTTTCACTGCCCTTTTTGTCCTTAATTTGAACGTCAAACTCTTGTAGGGTTAGTATCCAACGCGGTAGGCGCGGTTTAGCCTCTTTCTTAGTCATCAGATAATGCAAAGCAGCGTGGTCAGTCCACACAATCACTTGAGCTCCTAACAAGTAACTACGAAACTTGTCCATAGCAAAGACTACGGCCAATAATTCCTTTTCAGTGGTCGTGTAGTTAACTTGAGAGGGGTTCAATGTGTGACTAGCGTAATAGATAGGCTGGAATTTCCCGTTAAGCCTTTGTCCTAAGACCGCACCAACATCATAGTTTGATGCATCGCACATAAGCTCAAAAGGTAAGTTCCAGTCAGGTGATATAAGAATTGGAGCAGATATTAAACGATTTTTGAGCTCCTCAAACGCTTGCTTGCAGCTCTCATCAAAATTGAACTCAACGTCGTCCTTAAGTAAATTAGACAGGGGCTTGGCTATCTTGGAGAAGTCTTGAATGAATCTTCTGTAGAAACCGACATGTCCAAGAAAACCTTGCACTTCACGCACATTCTTGGGATAGCTCATCTTCTCGATAGCTTCTACTTTCGCCCTGTCAACTTCTATACCCTTGGCTGAGATTTTGTGGCCAAGAACTATGCCCTCATTTACCATGAAATGACATTTTTCCCAATTAAGCACCAAGTTCTTTTCCACGCATCTGGATAACACTTGATCAAGATTGTCAAGGCAATCATCAAAAGACTGACCAAAAACCGAAAAATCGTCCATAAAGATCTCCATACACTTTTCTACGAGCCCGTCAAAGATGGCCGATACATCTACGAAATGTAGGCTGGGGCATTGCGAGAGACCAAATGGCATTCGCACGTAAGCGAATGTACCATAAGGCGGTGAAAGTGGTTTTCTCTTGGTCAGCTGGATCAATGGGTAGCTGGAAATATCCTGAATATCCATCTAGGAAGCAGTAGAATGCGTGCCCCGCCAGACGCTCAAGCATCTGGTCAATGAATGGAAGGGGGAAATGATCTTTCATGGTTACCTCATTGAGCTTTCTATAATCGATGCAGACTCTGTAACCAGTGACAAGTCTCAATGATATTTCCTCTCCCTTCTCATTCTTCTCAATCGTAATTCCACCTTTCTTGGGAACTACCTGAGTCGGGGAAACCCATTCACTATCAGCGATGGCATAAATGATTCCCATGTCCAGAAGCTTGATGATTTCCTTTTAACGACTTCTTGCATATGAGGGTTGAGCCTCCTCTCGGGGCATCTAACACATTTCGCACCCTCATTAGTCTTGATCTTATGCATACAGATGTCCGGAGATATCCCTCTGATATCTCCTACTTGCCAACCAAAAGCTTTTTCATTTTTCCTCAAGACGTTGATCAATTTCATTTCTTCTAGTCGAGACAGCTTGGCGGATATGATTAACGGAAGCTTGTCGCCTTCTCTTAAAAACACATACTTTAGATGTTTAGGCAACGGCTTCAGAACCAAATCAGCAGGGGGGTCTTCCAAACTTGACTTAAGACCTCCACCTTTCAACTCAACATCACTGAGCTTACTCAGTGATCCCACCGCCTCAACTTCTCCTCTCAACAGTTCTTCTTCAAAATCAGCTGCTAATTGATCTAGATTGACCATGCCATGAGTATTTAGATTATCAACCAATCGCTCATATTCAGCTTCTACAACCATGACTTGCTTATCCATATAATCGGTGAAATCATCTCGCCATATAATCAATGGAAAAGCCGGTTGGAGGGCCGAGGGTACTTGAATGGACTTTAAGACATTGTAACTCACCTCTTGATCACCAACTCGGATAGTCACTTGCCCACCATCACAATCGATGAGGCTCTAGCTGTAGATAAGAAAGGTCTTCCAAGAATCAGGGGGACGTTTTCATCTTTCTCCATATCTAAAACATACCAATCGACCGGAAAGGTAAATCTATCAATCTGAACCAAAACGTCTTTCAGGATCCCTGAAGCTTTCTTAGAGGATCTATCAGTGAATTGTAAACTCATAGCAGTGGGTTCTAGAAGGCTTTGTAAACCGATCTGTTTGCATACAGACATTGGCATAAGACTTATAGAGGCACCTAGATCACACAAAGAATTAGGGAAGACTAGACCTTCCATTAATACTGTAAGTACGAACTTGCCAGGGTCACCTCTTTTAATTGGTAAGTCTTTATAATTGATCATGGAGCAATCCTCACCAATTTGTCTTTCCATGCCTGCTAACTTCTTTTTCGAAGACACAACATCCTTGATGAATTTTGTATACTTAGGCATCTCGACCAAAACATCAGATAATGGAAGATTCACCTGGGTATTTTTCAGAAGGTTAAGAACCTTTTCATACTTCTTATCTTCACTCAAAGGTATGTTGCTCTTTCATGGCGGAAATGGAAGCTTTTTCAGATCGCTCTCAGAAAAGACTCTCTTTGAGGAAGCACTGACAGCTTTATCTTCCAGATCCTTCCATCGAACGACTTTTTCAGATTTTTTTGTAGTCAGGGGATCAGCCTCCTGACTTTCACTTGCTTTTTCAGTCCTCGAGGGATCAGCCACTTGAGGATCTCCAACTCTTTCACCTCTCAGGGGATCAGCCACCTGAGTATTTTTTTTTGGCAAAGAGGAGTGTAGGTGCTCAGCTTCCCCTCCTGCCTTATCAATGGCAGGAGGGGCTAGTGGTTTCCCTGGTGGGAAGGACCACTAACTTGAGTACCACTTCTTAAGTTCATCGTACTGGCCTCCTCTCTACCGTATGGAATTGAAGGTACGAGGTCAGTACATGGACCTTTGGTCAAATCGGCCTGAGCAACATGACCGCCCTTTGGATTCTTTTCAGTAAAACTGGGTAGATGCCCTGGGGGTCTTGAAGCTAACTGCTCAGCTAGCTACCCTATTTGCCTCTCAAGGTTCTTATTTGTACTCATAAGGAGCTGAATATTTTTGATTTGCTCCTCTCTGAATGAGTTCCATTCAGCCTTGAGGTCTCCTGAGCTTGAAAGGCCTTGGGAGTTTGGAAAATTTTGAGAGTATTGCTGGCTGGGCCGATTTTGAAAATTAGAATTGGAATTAGAAGGCCAATTCTGATTGAACCTTTGAGTAGGATTGGAAAATTTTGCGTTTTGGTTCTGACTAAAACCAGGGTTCCTAGTGAAAATTTTGATTCGAATTGAAGTTCGGATTAGGATTGAAACCAGAAGATTGGTTAAACCCATGGTTTTGGAAGTTTTGTTGGCCAGAAACTTGATTAGACCTTTGGGTGTTCTGGCCATAGAACGCATTCACTTCGGCATTCTGTCCGTTCATAGGACAGAATTTAGATGTGTGCCCCACCTCGTCACAATTTTGACATGTGACTTGATTATACTGTCCATAATCATGAACATCATTCACTTGATAAGGAGCAGGGGGATTGAACTGACACTGGTCATTCATATGGCAAGTCTGAAAGCAGTTTTCACAGTACAGAACTTGAGGGTTCTGTGGAAAAGAAGAAGTTTGATTTATCGGATTTGAAACTTGAGATGCGCCATCTGCTTCTGCAGCATGGCGATCAAACCTTGCATGTTTACCTCCTCTACCTTAGGAGGAGGAGGTGCTTGAATAGCTTGATAGGATGGAGCATAGTTATATCTAGCAATGTCCTCGAACAATGCCCATCCCTCTTCAGGTGTTTTCTTCAAAAACGCCCCACCAGATGAACTATTGACCATGCCTTTTGTAAGCTCGGTCAATCCGCTAAAGAATGTGTTGACTTGCCTTTGCAGCGGCAAGCCGTGGTGGGACACTTTCTCAGCAGAGATTTGAATCTTTTCCAGCAATCGAAAAAGGACTCATTCTCTTTCTGATAGAAAGTGAAAATCTCGTTCAAACACTGGGCTGTTTTCGAAGGTGGAAAGTATTGACTCAAGAACTCCTTTTCGAGTTCAGGCCAAGTGGTTATTGATTCAGAGGGAAGAGAAGTATACCACTCCTTCGCTTCTCCCTTCAGAGAAAATGGAAAAAGTTTCAGTCTGATTGCATCCTCACTTACTCCTTGGATGCGTGTGGTACCGCATATCTCCAAGAATGTATGCAAGTGAGTGTGTGGATTCTCTGACTGATAACCATGGAAAATAGATGAATGCTGCATCATTTGAATGAGGCCAGGCCTTAGCTCAAAGTTCTGTGCAGTGATGGCTGGAATGACAATAGCCGGGTTGATCGTGGATCGCGCTGTGGCATGGCGTAGTCTGCCAACGTACGTCTATCATTAGCAGCCATTATTACAAAATCAGTGATTTCTTTGGCTAACTGATCCTCAAGATCTTGCTCGGCTCTTCCTTCCAGAACCGCAGAACGGAGAATCAGCCTGTTTGGCCGGATTACGGTTCGCTCGGGGTCAGGGGTGTATAGTAACGGTCCAAAAACAAGTGAAAGCGACCTAAAGACTAAGAAATCAAAAACCTAAGCTAAAAATTAAAGCCTAAGAACAGAAAAGAAAAGAAATAGGATTATTAAGGAAAAAGGATGAAACAGACGGGCGTCCAAAGGTTTGGACGGGCGTCTGCCCAACTTTTAGACTGGACGGGCGTTCGGATGCCCAAACGCTCGTCTGGTCTTCAGAAAACTTGAACGGGCGTCCAAATTTTATGGACGCTCATCTAAGTGAATGGAAACAGAACATGATTGAAAGTTTTCCAGCGGACGGGCGTCCAAGATCCTAGATGCCCGTTTGGTAGCGGGAAAACTAGAACAGAAGCAGAAAATTGCAGAAAAGAAAAAGGGGTTAAGGAAAAAAACAGAGAAAGAAAAGAGATAGATAGCCCACGACCAATTGGCTATTTGGAGAGCCAGCAACCGACAGAAAGAAAATCTAATCACAAGAGAACTAAAGAAGACTTTAAACCCTAACTAAAAACCCTAATTATCTAATTAAAACTACCTAAAACAAGTAAAAACAGGAAATAAAATTAAAAACAAGAAAACAAAAACTAGACAACCGTCCGGTTCCCCGGCAACGGCGCCAAAAACTTGTCACGGTTTTTATTAACACAAAACAAACAAGTAATAATCCGGTTAACCTCAAGTATAAGGATCGTAGTAATAGTGGTTAATGCCGGGTCGATCTTACGGGGAACTGGCGATTGTGATTCCTAGTTTTTCCCTAACCTAAACTATGTCACGAAACTAATCTAAACAGTGAATAAAACAAAACTAAACCGAAAATAAAACTAGACAGAGGATATAGTCCAAAGCTAGGAAGAATACCGGTTGCGAACCTTTAACTAAACTAATCTAAGATGCAAATAAAAGTAAACTAACTAAACAACTTCAAGTTTTTAAGGATTTAAATTAAATGTGTACGAGCCAAACGAGGATTGATCCACCTATCCAACAAGCATTGATTCCCTATCTCGATTATATTGTGGTTTTTTATCTAGGTTGTGATTCACCTCATCTAAATATGAACCCTAATTCCTTAGAAAGTTCATCTATTAATCCATTATCTTCCAATGCAAGATTAACGTGTTTTCTAACCAAAGGTGTAAACTTTATGTTTATAATCTAGCAATTAAACCTATTAACTTCCGTTAAGATAGATTCAAATACTATTCCTATTCATGGTGATCTAAGGTTTATAGAGATTTCCATCAACAATAATCAATCGACACATGCATATCTTCCGATATAAGAGCAATTAAACATAGTAAACATGAATAAAGAAACAACCTTTAATAAAAACTCACAGTATAATCGATGAAAAACGAAATCAACAGTTGTTGGATGGCTTCACAATACTCGTTTGATGAAGCTTTTAGCTTCTGAACATCCTCAGCAACTCAAAATTGCAGAAACAGTGCATAAAAAGTAACTAATTTAATCTAGATCTAAAGTGCATAAATCTGGAATAAAAGGAAGTAAAACGCATCCTAAAGCCGCCCCTAGGTTTAGGGTTTCGAATAATGTGTATATTGTGCTTCATATGTGGAGAAAACAGCTGCTATATATAGAGTTCGAAGTCGGTTTGCCAAAGTCGGTCGACGGACGCTCGTCCGCTCTTGTGAACGCCCGTCCAGATAGATCTGGACTGCTTCAGACGCCCGTTCGTATAGCGTCCAAACTCTTTGTATCAAAATCACACCACCGGACGCCCGTCTGTTTTATCAAACGCCCGTCCACTCTGGACGGGACCTGGACGCTCGTTCAGCTTGATCGAATTTTGATTTCTTGATCTTTATCTCTTTTTTCTCTAAGTCATTCCTTCATTATCTCTTTTATCATCAATTAACTCGAACTTAATCAACTTTTGATCATCTCTTGAGCCTCAAACATGTATCTATAACACATAAAAACATCACAAAATGTAATAATGTCCAAATAATCATAAAATCATATTAAAAGCACCAAAATCAACCAATTTTGCGAATAACTTATTTAAAACCTCATTTACTCAATATTTCCGTTAAACACTCGTTTCTTATGCAATTTAGTACAAATACGGGGGGAAATATCATAGAATATAGCGTTATAAATCGTATAAATTCACCCTTAACAGGCACCAATAAAACGAGCACCGCGACCCTTAGCTAACTCGTAACTAAGAACCTTGGTATGACCTCAACCCTTAGATAACCCGTATCTAAGAACCTTGGTATAGGAACGCCACAAGGTCTGCTCAGAACCTTGATAAGTTCCGTCTGGAATCCACCAAACAACGGTGTCGGAATCCACCAAGCACCAACGTGAGAAAACTCACCAAAGCTTTAAAAGCTTCAAATAAAATATATTTATCAAAATTTTGTTCCCCTATACAATGACTCTATTTGCCTTTATATAGGCTACAGACTCCAAGACTAATTGCCAATTTAGCAATGTGGGACAAAAAAACCTTAAATAAAAAATAATAACGAAAATAAAAGACTAATTAATCAATGTGGGATAATAAAACATAACTAAAAATAAATAAAAGACTATAACCAAATTTCATAAAGTTTCTTCATTGGGAATCACATCATTCCCTCCCGGCTCCAAAAGGATTCGATCTCGAATCATAAGGATGTCGTAAAACGCAGCAACAATGACAAAACAGGCCAAACCAACAACGAACACCAATGATATGCCCGGATCAAATACAAGGCGGACATACCACTTCAAATCAATGGCGCGGTTTGATGTTGAACCAAACGTCGAAAATGCAACAACAAAGAAGTCATCTCGCATGGTAAAAACTTTGAGGGATCCCAGCAAAGTAGCAATTTAATGAGAACGATTCACAGCCGGACAAACATCAACATTTTTAGAAAATGGATCAAAGAAATGGTTCTCCGGTTTGCCACCAATTAAATGCTCTTCAGGAACCTACAAAGAAGAGGAAATAGAACCCAAACAAGTGGTCGGCAAAGTTGGACCAACTTCCTCATGTGCCTCGATGTTCTCCACCACCTTTGCATCCTCCTCGGTGATCGCCTCTGCCACGATCGACTCTTGAACTAACTCCGCCAATTCTACTCCAACAACCTCCTCCTATTTATCCACCTTCACTTCCTCATCCACAAATCTAGGTTTAGCTTCATCATCCATCTCCACCACACTCTCATTTTTCTCGACCAATCGCTCATCATCACCGTTTTTCAACTTATCCTCTCGAGTGTTAGCAATCTCTACGGTGGTCTCTACAATCTTCTTTGGGATATGAACATTCACCTGGTCTTCCTTAGGTGATTTCTCACTTAAACTACGCATTTTCTGCCAAAAATAATGGCAGTCATAATAGTAATGATCACTCCCATGACAATGATCGCAATAAACAGAAAACGGCTCCATAGAAGTTTTCTTAACAACATCTGCACCACCACGTTTACCTCTACCGCCGCTTTTATCTTTACCATCACCCCTTTCCGCTAACAGTTTCGATATTCAGCCCTTATCTCATCCGCTAATAACCGAATACGAGCATCACGAGAATTATCCTCTCCCTCTCTTTCGACATTTTTCAAGATCTCGATCTGACCAACAAAAATTTCGACATTTTTTTATTCACTCGTCGAAATTCACTTGTGTTCAAAATTCACTGTTTAAATTCACTGTCGAAATTCACTAATTTTCAAAATTCATTGTCGAGATTCATTGATTTTCGGGATTCATTGTCAAAATTCACTGATTTCGGGATTCACTGGGAAGATTCACTGATTTTCGGGATTCACTGTTTGTCCTTCTCGCTATAAAAATTAAGCAGTTGTCCTTCTCCCTATAAAAAATATGTAGTTGTCCTGTTACTTAAAAATATTCCAGATTGTGTCCTTATCCCTAATTTTCCATTTTTTTTTTTTTTTGGCCGAACACGTTTGAAATAGTAGCAGTTGGGAAAAATGTAGTATATATTACAGCTGGAATAGGATTTGCAGGAAAATAATTTTTTTATTTTTTTAAGACAATCAGAAAAATCTAATAGGGCAACATAGGCAACATTGGCAACACAGTCAAATTCGGCAGCAAGACAATGAAGCGCGCTGATTTATTTTTTTTTTTTTTTTTTTTTTAAAGAAAGAAAAGGGGAAAACGCAAGAGAAAATTTTTTTTTTTTTTTTTTTTTTTTCTAATAAGGAACGCAAGAACACCGAATGACTGGAATTTCTTTTTTTTTTTTTATAAGAAAAGGAAAACAACGGATGAAAGGAATTTGCAGGGATTTTTTTTTAATGAATATGCAAGAACACAGATGTATACTAAAAAAAAAAAAAAACAAGGAATATTTGAATACCGTCAGTGTCTGTCTCTGATACCAACTGATGTGATCCGTGACCGAATCAGACCCGAAATTGCTGAAAGACCTTCTGAAGGCACCAATAAAACGAGCACCGCGACCCGTAGCTAACTCGTAACTAAGAACCTTGGTATGACCTCAACCCTTAGATAACCCGTATCTAAAAACCTTGGTATACGAACGCCACAAGGTCTGCTCAGAACCTTGATAAGTTCCGTCTGGAATCCACCAAACAACGGTGTCGGAATCCACCAAGCACCAACGTGAGAAAACTCACCAAAGCTTTAAAAGCTTCAAATAAAATATATTTATCAAAATTTTGTCCCCCTGTTACAATGACTCTATTTGCCTTTATATAGGCAACAAACTTCAAGACCAATTACCAATTTAGCAATGTGGGACAAAAAAACCATAAATAAAAAATAATAACAAAAATAAAAGACTAATTAATCAATGTGGGATAATAAAACATAACTAAAAATAAATAAAAGACTATAACCAAATTTCATAAAGTTTCTTCATTGGGAATCACATCAAGGCCCTTGTAGTATGTACAATGTCCCATGCCTGACACCCTTCAGAATCATAGCTGAATCCTTATAGACATTCACCACTCCACCTTCACCCCTGAACTTGAACCATTTGCTATCTAAAAGACTAAGTGATATCAAATTCTTTGTCATTTTTGGAACATGCCTAACCTCCTTCAGTGTGCAGAATTTACCATCACGTGTCCTCAGCTGGATTGATCCAATCCCAACTATTTTGCAGACCTTGCTATTAGCCATAGCAATATGGCCTCCATCCACCTGCTGATAAGTTGAAAACCACTCCCTATTAGGACACACATGATAAGATGCCCCAGTGTCCAGAATCCACACATCCATGTGCCCTGCTGACTCTGAAACTGCTAAAGCCAGATCTTCTTCAGAGTTGGTGTCTTGTTCTACCAAAGCAACTGTACCCGGCTGAGTACCCTGCTGCTTTTTCCTCGTTGGACATTCATTTTTCCAATGCCCCTGCTCGCTTTCAGTAATTACAGACATCCTTAGCCTTGGGTCCCTTGAAATTCTTCTTGGATTTCTTCTTTCCAGAATTCCCTGATCCCCTAATGACTCCATTGGCCACCAACCCAGCAGACTGATTGTATGCACCAGAACCAGATGCCTTATGGCGCAGCTCTCGAGCATGAAGTGATGATCTCACATCCTCCAATGACACTGAGTCCTTTCCAACAATAAAGGACAACACAAAGTTCTCATATGATGCAGGCAATGAAACAAGTAGGATCAATGTTGCATCATCATCTTCAATCTTTACATCAATATTCCTTAGATCAAGCAATATTGTGTTTAACTGATCTAGATGATCCCTCGGTTGAGTGCCCTCATGCATCCTTAAACTAAACAGACGTTGCTTCAATAAGAGACTTTGTCATGTACAAACTCTCACGCTTGGACCACAGCTTCTTTGTTGTGTCCTCTTTAGCAACCTCTGTGATAATATCATCTGACAAGCACAACATAATTCTTGAATGTGCTTTCTCCTCCAGACTGACTCTCTCAGCAGTACTTCCTTCTATTGATTGTGACAGAGGACCCCATAATCCCTGTTGTTTCAACAAAGCACGCATCTTGATTGCCACAAACTAAAACTGTTTCTTCCTGTAAACTTCTCAATCTTAACGTTTAATGCCGACATATTTCTCATCAGAAAAGCTTGCGTAGATCCCAAAACCTAGCATCAATTATGACTTTGGTGCCAATCTACCTTGCTTTCAACAGATAAACATATTTCTTGATGAACCTGGGCTCTCTGATACCAGTTTGTTATTACGGATCGATCCAGAAGTGATGGTGATTATGAGTAAAGATAAACAATTAACAAATAAACAAACACAGAAATAAGAAGAACACAGATTTAACGTGGTTTCCGGCAATATGCCGACTACTCCACGGACAAAAGAGACTTATTTTATTATCACGAGAAAGTTACAAGTTACATGCAACTACAGATGGTATTTATAGCCCTGCGAATCAAACCTAACCGGTTAATCAGTCAACCCAGTAAATGACTTAAATACCCAGGAGTAACTTCACCGAATATGAAAAGCAATGCAGATGTGAACCAGCAGACTCCACTCTTCCGTTAACCTGGACCAGCAGACTTCACTCTGCCGTTAACTGGACCAGCAGACTCCACTCTGATGTTTACCGACAGACACAGTTTCGCTTTCGCGGGCCGATCAACTCTCTTCTTTGCCCCAAACGAACGCCAGACCATAGCTTTCACGCCAGACTTCGGTAGCATAGTTTAAGTCACGATTAAAAGTTATAGCATCATCACTAGCAACTGCGAAAGAAATCCTCAAAACCCATGATCGGGTTTTATCTGTGCTATATATTCCCAAGTCTTTTAATGATCCGGAGAAAATGAATATCTCCTCCATTAGCTGGACTGAGACACACTACAAGAAAACTTGTTTAAAGGGACGACATTTTGTCGTCCCTTTAAAGCCTTTGTCGTCCCATCAAAGGTTTAAAGGGACGACAAGTCGTCCCTATAAAGACGTCCCTTCTGCTTTGTCCCTTTAAACAACGGACTCCTTTGCAGGGACGACAAAATCGTCCCTTTAAAGGTATGCTGACGTGGCACGGACTTTTCTAAGAAATTTCAACGTGCTGACATGACATTCTTTTAAGGGACGACAATGTCGTCCCTTTAAATATAATTCATTTTATTTTATTAAAAAAAATTTATGAGGAAAAAATTTAATTTATCTATTAAAAATATTTAAAGGGACGACAATGTCGTCCCTTCAAAGATTATACATTTAATTTTTATAATAAAGTTTAATACGAAAAAAATAATTTTTTTATAAAAACCCATTTAAAGGGACGACAATGTCGTCCCTTGAAAGATTATACATTTAATTTTTATAATAAAGTTTAATACGAAAAAAATAATTTTTTTTATTAAAAAACCATTTAAAGGGACGACATATGTCGTCCCTTAAAACATATTTGGGAAAAAAAATTTATAAAAATTCCAGAAATTCATTTAATAATTTTATAAAAATTCAAGAAATTCATTTAAAAACCGAAAAAAATATATTTTAAAATAGGAAAAAAAATATTGAATGAACCCATAAAATATATTTTAAAATAGGAGATTCAAAACAAAAAAGAAGTAATTTAGTACCAATTTAATTATATTTCTAAACTTTTGAAGATAAACTTAAGCACCAATTTACAATGAACTTTAAAGAAGTAATTTAGCAACACAAATTACACTAGAGAAATGACAACTTGAGAAATGGTGAAGAAACTTACAGATCCGTCGAACATTCGTATAGCCTCTTCGGCTTCTTTCACACTGCCCATTGTTGCTAATGCAAAGCCACGACTCCTATCCGTAACTTTATCATATACAACCTTAAGAAAATAAACAAATTCAACACTGTAATGTTTAAAAAAAAAAACTCAACCATTCATAGACTCAATGCCCATTTTACCAACAATCCCTTATATGAAAGGAAATCAGAGTAAGAGAACACAGTAAGGGTTTAGAAAGAGCATACATTTTTTTTGAAAGAGCATACTATCTCGTACAAACTTCAAAAAATATCAAAACTATATTTCTACAAACCTAACACCGTCTCGCTGAAAAGGAAGAAGCTTTGAATCGATGCTTTCAGGAATGAAACGATACCTATCTGGAGAAACATGTATAACTTAGAGAGAATACTCGTAAAAATCAAAAGCATATGATGTTAACAAATTCAATTTGCTATTAGACGTATTGCGATGAAAAAGAAACCGACTAGTGATATAAAGATATCTTCCCTGGGAGAAGCAATTTTAGTTCTTTTTCAATTGAATTCATCATAAGAACTTCAATCTAAAGCAGAGAAAATCACCTTGAAGATCAGGAACTGCAGACGCAGCAACAATAGCTCGCCTTACTAAAGGATCCAAATTCTCCAACTAAAATGTCAAACAAAAACACGAATGAAGATTTGCGCCCACCAGCACATCATCTGCAAACTCTACAATATTGTAAACAAGAAGATTTGCATACATTATTTCCATGATCGACGCTAACCACTCAATTGCATACATGATTTGCATAAATGACTTCAGTTGCCTTTTCTACACATTCAATGGTGATATATCTACTCTCTTCTGCTCCATATCTCATGTACTGAATATTAAACTTTCACGCTCGTTTCATTCACCTCGTTTAATTAGAATAACATTCAACTCATTCAAAAAATGGCACAACACACAAATTTTTCATTCATTAGAAAATGGCACAACTCAATGCAAGTCCAAATCCAAATCCAAACTACACCATACTCATACACTACTAGCATCAACTCTATACAACACAATCTCGGTTTGAACTTGTAACTTGTTACTACCGTCATCTAACCGAATCGAACCCTCCATAAAACGAACCCAACCATGTACACAAATGGCACACATCCTCACTATAGTTTTAACTACAATTGCATTTATACACACACACACACCAATGTTAACTACTAACTCAAACGAAAATCAAAAATATAATCCAAAATAAACGAATCAATAACTCATTACTAATCATACTACAACTATCCAACCTAATTATCGAACCCTCCCATATAACCGAATCGAACCCTACCATTATAACACCGAACCGAACCCTCCAATAAACCGAATCGAACCCTACCATTATAACCAAAAAGCAAAAATGGTAAATTTGAAACCGAATTGAACCTTCCTATAAACCGAATTGAACCCATTGGGATGAACCGAATCGAGCCCATTTGAAACCTTAACCCACAACATGATAACTTCAAACTTTAACACAATAATTGCATTTACACACACACAAGCATGTTGTATTTTGCAAAAATAATGGAAGAAATTGACGAAAATAATAAGAAAAGATGATTCACCTTTGATTGAGATGAAATTAGACATGTTTTCGTTGAAAATGGTGAAGAATCGCCGGAAATCACCCCAAATTCGCCCAAATCGCCGGAGCTATGCCAAGGAAGAAGAAAGAGATTGAAAGAGAGGAAATATTTGACGAAAATAAGATGAAAATTGGTTTACCTAAGTTTATGGATGAGATTAGAGGTGATTGGTTGTTGAAATCGTAAACAATCGCCGGAAATTTGGTGGAATCGCCGGAAATATTTGAGGAAAAACGGAGAAGAAGAAAAAATCGAAGAAAGAGGGAAAAAATGAGGCTGCCAGATTATATTATCAGTGTCTTGTTTAAAGGGACGACATAATCTTTAAAGGGACGACAATGTCGTCCCTTTAAACCAAAAAAATTTTGGCGGTCAAATTTTCCCCTCCAAAATTTCATACAATTTTTGAGTTTTTGTTTAAAGGGACGACAATTTAGTCTAAAGGGACGACAAAGTCGTCCCTTTAAACCCAAAAAATGTTTTGGCAAATTTTCCCTCCCAAATTTCATAAAAATTCTGAATTTTTGTTTAAAGGGACGAAAATGTCGTCCCTTTAAATAAATTTTTATAAAAAAATAATTTTATGAACTCTAATATTACATTTTTATGATTAAATACCTTAATATTATATTTTCGTTCATAATATATATATATATATATATATATATATATATATATATAACACTATTTTCTTCGATAACGATAACGATCTAACTCATTCGCGATATCGAATCCTAAGATTCAAATTGATCGCTCGATAACGAACCACGACTGTTAACTCATTCGCTCGATAACAATGGATCGAGCCATAGTAGATAGTACTATCACAATGATCGATAACGATCTAACTCATTCGCTCGATAACAAACCCCGAGATTCAAATCGATCTCTTAATAACGATCCCCGAATCTTAACTCCTTCGCTCGATAACGATCCATCGAGACAATGATCGATAACGATGTAACTCATTCGCTCGATAATGAACCCCGAGATTCAAATCGATCTCTTAATAACGATCCCCGACTCTTAACTCCTTCGCTCGATAAAAATCAATCGAGACATAGTTGATAGTACTATCACAATGATCGATAACGATGTAACTCATTCGCTCGATAACGAACCCTTAGATTCAAATCGATTGCTCGATAATGAACCCCGAGATTCAAATCGATCGCTCGATAACGAAGCACGACTGTTAACTCATTAGCTCGATAACGATATAACTCATTCGCTCGATAACGAACCCCGAGATTCAAATCGATCTCTTAATAACGATCCCCGACTCTTAACTCCTTCGCTCGATAATGATCCATCGAGACATAGTAGATAGTACTATCACAATGATCGATATCGATGTAACTCATTCGCTCGAAAACGAACCCCGAGATTCAAATCGATCTCTTAATAACGATCCCCGACTCTTCCTTCGCTCGATAACGATCATCGAGACATAGTAGATAGTACTATCACAATGATCGATAATGATCTAACTCATTCACTCGATAACGAACCCTTAGATTCAAATTGATTGCTCGATAACGAACCCCGAGATTCAAATCGATCGCTCGATAACGAAGCACGACTGTTAACTCATTCGCTCGATAACAATCGATTGAGCCATAGTAGATAGTACTATCACAATGATCGATAACGATCTAACTCATTCGCTCGATAACAAACCCCGAGATTCAAATCGATCTCTTAATAACGATCCCCGACTCTTAACTCCTTCGCTCGATAACGATCCAACGAGACAATGATCGATAACGATGTAACTCATTCGCTCGATAATGAACCCTGAGATTCAAATCGATCTCTTAATAACGATCCCCGACTCTTAACTCATTCGCTCGATAACGATCAATCGAGACATAGTTGATAGTACTATCACAATGATCAATAACGATCTAACTCATTCGCTCGATAACGAACCTTTAGATTCAAATCGATTGCTCGATAACGAACCCCAAGATTCAAATCAATCGCTCGATAACGAAGCATGACTGTTAACTCATTAGCTCGATAACGATATAACTCATTCGCTCGATAACGAACCCCGAGATTCAAATCGATCTCTTAATAACGATCCCTGACTCTTAACTCCTTCGCTCGATAATGATCCATCGAGACATAGTAGATAGTACTATCACAATGATTGATATCGATGTAACTCAGTCGCTCGAAAACGAACCCCGAGATTGATCTCTTAATAACGATCCCCGACTATTCCTTCGCTCGATAACGATCATCGAGACATAGTAGATAGTACTATCACCATGATCGATAACGATCTAACTCATTCGCTCGATAACGAACCCTTAGATTCAATTCGATTGCTCGATAACGAACCCCAAGATTCAAATCAATCGCTCGATAACGAAGCACGACTGTTAACTCATTAGCTCGATAACGATATAACTCATTCGCTCGATAACGAACCCCGAGATTCAAATCGATCTCTTAATAACGATCCCCGACTCTTAACTCCTTCGCTCGATAATGATCCATCGAGACATAGTAGATAGTACTATCACAATGATCGATATCGATGTGACTCATTCGCTCGAAAACGAACCCCGAGATTCAAATCGATCTCTTAATAACGATCCCCGACTCTTCCTTCGCTCGATAACGATCATCGAGACATAGTAGATAGTACTATCACAATGATCGATAATGATCTAACTCATTCGCTCGATAACGAACCCTTGGATTCAATTCGATTGCTAGATAACGAACCCCGAGATTCAAATCGATCGCTCGATAACGAAGCACGACTGTTAACTCATTCGCTCGATAACAATCGATTGAGCCATAGTAGATAGTACTATCACAATGATCGATAACGATCTAACTCATTCGCTCGATAAAACCCCGAGATTCAAATCGATCTCTTAATAACGATCCCCGACTCTTAACTCCTTCGCTCGATAACGATCCATCGAGACAATGATCGATAACGATGTAACTCATTCGCTCGATAATGAACCCCGAGATTCAAATCGATCTCTTAAAAACGATCCCCGACTCTTAACTCCTTCGCTCGATAACGATCAATCGAGACATAGTTGATAGTACTATCACAATGATCGATAACGATGTAACTCATTCGCTCGATAACGAATCATGAGATTCAAATCGATCGCTCAATAACGAACCACGACTGTTAACTCATTCGCTCGATAACGATCGATCGAGCCATAGTAGATAGTACTATCACAATGATCGATAATGATTTAACTCATTCGCTCGATAACGAACCCCGAGATTCAAATCGATCTCTTAATAACGATCCCCGACTCTTAACTCCTTCGCTCGATAACGATTCATCGAGACAATGATCGATAACGATCTAACTCATTCGCTCGATAACGAACCCCGAGATTCAAATCGATCTCTTAATAACGATCCCCGACTTTTAACTCCTTCGCTCGATAGCGATCCATCGAGACATAGTAGATAGTACTATCACAATGATCGATAACGATCTAACTCATTCGCTCGATAACGAACTCCGGGATTCAAATCGATCGCTCGATAACGAACCACGACTGTTAACTCATTCACTCGATAAAAATGTCGGATCTCAGGATTGAGATCAATCGCTTATTAACGAACCCCGAAATTCAAATAAATCCTTCGATAACGAACTGACAATCTATAGTAGAGAGTATTATCAAAATCACCTATATTATCGTTCGATAAAGGAATTTTTATAAAAAATAATGAATTTTATATTTTAACGCAATGTTTATTAGAATATTATAATAAATTGAATATTATTTATTAACATAAAGTTTTATATTAAAAAAATATAATTTCCTTTAAAGGGACGACAATTGTCGTCCCTAAACACAAAAATTTTATAATTTCTTGTACATAAGATATTATTTTCTGAAAAATGTTTAATGGGACGACATTGTCGTCCCTTTAAACATGAATTTTATAATAAATTGAATATTATTTATTAACATAAAGTTTTATATTAAAAAAAAAATATAATTTCCTTTAAAGGGACGACAATTGTCGTCCCTAAAAACAAAAATTTTATAATTTCTTGTACATAAGATATTATTTTCTGAAAATGTTTAATGGAACGACATTGTCGTCCCTTTAAATATAGTCTTGTCGTCCCTTTAAATAGTCTTGTCCACGCGTGGAAATCCAAGGCGCACGGTAGGGTTAATATTTTATTTTTTGGACGACGTTGTCGTCCTTTAAAGTTTCCCTCCAAAAAAACCACCCAAAACTTTGACTATGTTTGAATTCATTTAACGGGACGACTTTGTCGTTTTGTCGTCCCTTTAAAGTTTGTCCCTTTAAACCAGTTTTCTTGTAGTGACATGCAATGAAAGATGGAAACTACTGTGAACCTTTTGTTGAGCTGAGCTTTTCTCGACGAAAGCATTAGATGCTCAATCATGCATGAGAGAGAAGAAGATGTTTGAAATGATTGACCATATCAAAGGTCAAAATGATGGAGGAGAAGAAGTAGTGAATGTTGGGGCATTGGTGTTTGTAACATATTTCAATATGTTGAGCAATGTGCTGTTATCTTGTGATCCTATTATTGGATTTGATGGTGAGATGAGTGATTTATTAAGAAAGATGGCTAATAAAGCTATTGCTCCAAATATAGCTGAATTATACCCGATTTTGACCCGATTCGATCTCCAAGGTATAAGGAGATGTTTATTGAAGATGAGAATGAAGGTTCACGCGATTCACGAGCCGATCCTAAAAGAAAGAAGAAAAGCCGCTGCAAGCATTCATTTTAGCCGGAATGACTTTCTGGATGTTCTCCGCCTAAACAAATTCACCGATCCTCAGATACACATAATAATTCTGGTAACTATATTCGGATTATGTTAATATATGAGGGAATTGAAAATATATACTTTGGGTAAAAATAATTCTTTTTGTATACCCTTATTTTTAATTCTTACAATCATAACCCGTCAAAATAATCGGTAGGACGGATAATTTTTCATTTGGGCCGTGATATATTGTCATGAGGCCGGATTAAAATGACACGTCATGAATAAATTTTCTCACTCGGCCGCGCTAAAAGCTCCAGTCCTGCATTTTTTATTTTTTTTTTACAAATCAGCAATTAATTTACATTATCTCAAAAATTAAAAAGTATCCCTCATGATCTCTGCTCCATTTCTAAATACAAAAGTTCAGTCATCTGTAAAATCCTCCTGCGTCCTACCAAACCACCGGCCTCATCTTCTTCATCCATTTCTTTTCTTTCGAGTCTGTAATTTGACATAGATTGAGGAGGAAGAGGGAGGAAGGGAGGGAGAGGGAAGAGAGGAGGCAATAGAGCCCCGGGTGGTAGAGGTAGCTTCCGGTGGTGGTTTGGTGTGTCTGATGGCGGCTTATAGGGTGGAAGAAGAAGAATTCGGCTGCCGATGAGGAACTGAAACGTTTATTTTTCAGATGTTGAACGGAAAAGGGTTTTGCAATTTGTTATATTAAAATATATATTAGCAGGACGCTGTTATGTTAAAAAAAAAAAAAAATGGATATGCAGGACAGGAGCTTTTAGCCCGGCCGAGTGAAAAGTTTGCTCAGGACGTGTTATTTTAGTTCAACATCAATGAATAATAGCTCGGCCCTCATGAAAATTAACCCGACCTTTTGTAAAAATAGCCCGGCCTACTGAGTATTTTGACGGGGTTATGATCGTAAGAGACAAAAATAGAAGTATACAAAATAAAAACTATTTTTACCCAAAGATATATATTTTGTATTTCCGTCATATATACACACGCATACATACTAGTAATGGTGCTCATGTCATTGGGATCGTGTTTCGTCGTATCAACGTATCCATGGTTATTAATTATTAGGTTGCAATGTTACACTTTTTCATTCCCTGAGTGAGGACACCTAAACATACTAAAGTTGTTGTCGTATTGCTTCATCAATCAACAGGAACTGATTTCAAATGGCACAGACACCACTACTTCAACTATTGAATGAGTAATGGCTGAGTTAATAAAGAACCCAGAATCCATGAAGAATGTTATTCAAGAATTAGACAAAGAAGTTAGTGCAATTTTTTCCCGTATCACACATATATTTGTATATTTACCTCTGTACATGTAATTATAGAGTAACAGATAAAAAATAGGGGGTCAATACATAAAAATAAGGGGGTCAGTTACACATAGATATGCGTTTATTAAAAAAAATCTCCACTGTTGTTAAAAAAAAAAAATTATTTTAGGGGGTCGGCCGCACCCACAAGCTTGTGGGTGGAGCCGCCCCTGCTTGCAATGTTACTCCATTCATTCGATTGGTCTTTGCCGGAAGGAATGAGCTCTCAAGAATTAGATATGAAAGAGGAATCCGGTATCAGCTTACATAAAGAACAACCATTGTTGCTCATCCCTAAACCACGAAAATGAACAATAATATGTAATGTTTTAAGTTGTTGCCTACTTACCTTGAGACATTGCATTGACGTCCTATTTTTAAGGAACACTTCAGTGGCATGGTCGTATAGCTATGGCGGTGACACCAGTACACCAAAAAAATGTACTTATCTCTAAGAATAAATGTTAAAGTAACTGACATAGGCTATATCAGTCACTGTACCTGTGGCACTCACTCGGCTGGGTTACGAGCATATGACCACCTCCGAGTGCGGTTAGAGCTGATCTCTCAACGTCATCGGCCTTTATCATTGACTAAGTATCTGGAGCTCGGCATCAGTATCCCGAGCTCAACATCGAAGTCCAAGCCTACATGGCTTCAGCACGACATAAAGGCCACTACCAACGAGAGGTCCCACAAAGGTCGTCTTTAACACTTCTCACAGCAAGCATTGTTAGACCCCGTGCGCAATTAAAATAAATAAACAAAAATTAAATCAACAATTTTATTTAATATATTTAAATGACTTTATTACAATAGTAATTGAAATAAAATACGATGCAATACAAAACCGAGATGAGTCGAAACTCTGTCCTTAAGACAATTTTGGCCCGGTATGTACCCCGGTTGTTACCAATTGTCTCCCAGATAACTCGGTTATACCTCGTTCAAGAGGTACTTCGGACTTGAACCACATCGAACTTTGACAATGCCCAATCTCTTCGACTCGTGAATGGACTCGAAATGAACGAGCTCGAAAAAGCCGCAAAACTACAGGGACTCGAAGTACTAAGTCAGTATGTGTATGATGCAATTTCTGAACTCTCTCCTTTCTCCATACAATTGAGGATGTTTATATAGTGAACCATATTGTGAAACTCATGCCTTTCCATTTCTTGAATTAATGCTCAAGCATCCATGGCATTAAATTAGGCATTCATGGTTGAATATTAACTGAAAATGATTCAGCTCCTCCACTCATTAATTCGATTTGCTTCAATTCTCATTCGAACTACCGAGCTGAGCTTGTGTTGGACAACCGAGCTTATATAGCTCATTCTGAATGTGTATTGATATGGGCCAAGTCCAATAGACTTTTGTATAGAAAGTTTAATACTGTCTTGGGCCTAGGCCCCCCAGGTCCATTCCCCAAAGCCAAAGCCAAAGCCCAAGGTCACGGTCACGGTCACGGTCAACGGTCTCGGGCTCGGGCTCGGGCACGGGCGGCGGCGCGCGCGCGCGTGTGGCCATTTTAGCAGAACACCTGACCGCTAAAACCAACCCGCTATCTCTCCTTCTTCTAGGAGCTTATACTACATACAACATTCTTCCCACATATATACTAGGAATTGATCCTCTCAACTCCCAATGTGGTACACTGTTTAGTTGAATACTCTTCAACATTTACTTCCAACATTAGCTCTTTCAACCACCCGACTTTAAGCGTTAATTTCTCATTCACTCATTATCCGAATTGAATGATTCCAAATCCTGAATTCATCAAGAATATATCCGAATTACGCATACAAAGTCACAGAATAAAATGATTTTAAAATCATTTTTAATTCATTTTTTAATTCAATTCCTCTATATCTCCAACAAGCATGATGCATGTCGTCATCTACAACATGCAATATCTCACAGTCAGCTTGCATTAGGCATCAACCCACCATCAACCTGACAGAACTACTCACTCACGCCATCACTACCAATTGGACTCTCAGCTCCACCAAGGTATACTACATAAAGGGATCAGCTCTCTGATTTTACTTACAGTCACTCTAGTCAACTTCCCTCTTGAAAATTCCACCTTACTGTCAAATAATGACTTGAACGTCGGAGGGTATTTCCAGAAATAGAACTCCGGGGTCCTTAATGATTTCTTCGTTTTACAAGCATTTTATCATCGAATTCAACAGAACGGATCACTCATACGAAGCTTGAATTGCAGATTCAACGGTCTAATCAAAACTTGACGATTTCAGACATCGTCAATAACATAAACTACTTTGGCACACAGGTCTTCTTTATGACCGTCATCAAATGAAAATATAAAAATAACTCAAAATGCTTCCATCCTATTGCTTCTTCTCGTATCATCGAAATAATCTTCATGTAAATTTTCTCTAAGGGAAAAAAGAATTGGCGGAGTTAAGTCTAGCTCAATAAATAGTAAAAATATAAATTAAATGTATTTATAACTTGTCAAACAATGAAACGATTTAGTTGTTGTTGTTGAAACGTATGTTTAGTCTTCGAATGCATGAAAGGGCTCAGTTAAGGAATCATCTTGTTCGGTTGAACAGAATATTACTTTAACTCAGGAATATTGATGTAAAGATTGAAGATGAAGATGCTGCTTTGATTTTGTTGCTTTCATTGCTTGCATCATATGAGAATTTTGCGCAGTCATTTACTGTTGGGAAAGGTAAAGTGTCATTGAAGGATGTGAGATCATCTCTCTACACTCGAGAGCTAGACCATATTAGGCGTCTAGATCTGATACGGAAAGTCACGCTGTTGGTTTGGTTGCCAGTAGCAGCAGCAACAAAGGGCATGTAAACCCTGGAAAAAAAGTCTAAGAAGGGTGGTTCCAAATTTCCCCTACCTAAAAATGTCTGTAACTACTGTAAAAAGCATGGACACAGGAAGAATAAATGTCCAAAGAAGAAAAGAAGCAGGAGAACAGATCTGGCACTTCTGCAATAGAAGAGCATGGCAATAGTGGATTTGTGTGTCGATTACACTGTTTCACTATACCCAATAATGGATTTCGGGATAGAAAATAGTGGATTTTGGGGTCCCGAACAGTTTGGCTAACTTTTCAAAAACAATTCCTAATTTCTTTTGCCTAATATGTATTATTAAATATTGTTATGTCTTTATCGCCCAATTTTTATTTCCATCCTAATTTCATTTCTATTTTCAGAAAAAAATCGAATATTCCAACGAAACCGACACCGGAATCTTTGGATCCGGACTACCTAAGCTACACCTGCTCTGCATTTTGTCAACGCCATTCCCTTTATAAAAGAAATCAAAAACACATTCAGCCATGTCAGTGTTTTCAATCCAACTCTTTGCAAGTCAATGGCTCAATTTTCTTCCATTAGCGGAGACTTTTTTCTGGTTTTTATCTTTCTTCTGCCATTGCTGTATTTCATCTTCAAGAAATTCAAATCTTCATCAAGAAACATCCCACCATTTCCACCAGGGCCAACTCCATGGCCTCTATTAGGCAATATTCCTCATTTGGCCAACAAAATGCCCCATATTGCTCTATCCGATTTATCGAAAATTCATGGCCCTTTATTGATGCTTAAGCTAGGAACTCAAAAATTGGTTGTAGCATCATCACCTGCAGCTGCAAAAGAAATCCTCAAAACCCATGATCGGTTTTTATCCGCGCGATATATTCCCAAGTCTTTTAGTGATCCGAGAAACTGAATATCTCCACAATGAGCTGGACAGAGACATGCAATGAAGGATGGAAACTACTGCGAACCCTTTGTCGAGCCGAGCTTTTCTCGACGAAAGCATTAGATGCTCAATCATGCATGAGGGAGAAAAAGATATCAATAATGATTGAGCATATCAAAAAAGGTAAAAATGATGGAGAAGCTGTGAATATTGGAGAGTTGGTGTATGTAACTGTGTTCAATATGTTGAGCAATGTGTTGTTGTCTAGTGATCTTATTATTGGATTTGATGGTGGGATGAGAGATTTGTTTAAGAAGATGGCTGAAAAAGCTAGTGCTCCAAATATAGCTGATTTGTACCCGATTTTGACCCGATTCGATCTCCAAGGTATAAGGAGATGTTTATTGAAGATGTTGATGAAGGTTCAAGCGCTTTACGAGCCAATCCTAAAAGAAAGAAGAAAGGCAAACACTCCTTCGAGCCCAAAAGACTTTCTTGATGTTCTCCTCCTAAACAAATTCACCGATCCTCAGATTCACATGATAATTCAGGTAAGTATATTCAGGTAAGTATATTCACATGATCCTGGACTTGTCTGGGGCATCCTGGACTCTTGGGCTTGTCCTGGGCTAATCTAAGAAACGTATGGGGCTTGTCCAGGACTGATATTGGACTTGTCAAATAGCTCGACTTGGTTCTCCTCTGGTTCAATCTCGATCTTTCTACATATTTCAGCTCAAATCCACTTCGGCTCAGATTATTCATACAGAGAACCATAAAACGTGTAGTAATATAATTCGATATAGAAATAAGATAAAAATACGAAATAATCATGGACAAAGCTCATACGTAACTTTCAATTAAATGAAGCACTTTTACGTATAGTTTATCATGAATTAATATTGTTTAAGTCCAATTTCGGGGGTAAATTGATACAGAAAATGTCATAAAGTTGATTCGCATCGGCATGTCAGCTGCCAAACCTATAGACACTCCAATGGTACCAAATCTACATATGTATGTTGTGTTTGCTCCACAGTTAGCTAAAGAGGAAGAATACATGTCAAGAGTCTCACATACTAGTGCAGTAGCCAGTCTGAAGTATGTCATAGTCTACACTAGGCATGATTTGGCTCAGGTAGTCAGTGTTGTTAGTAGGTATACGGCTCAACCTGGAAATAAACACTGAAAAGTTATAAAGAGGGTAATTCAGGGGTACTTCTGATATTGGTGTCATTTGTGGATGTGGTACTCAATTTTTGTGATGGGAGTCAACTTTACGTGACTCCGGTGCATTATTTATCCCCGTTTACCATAATTTCAGCACATTTTTGGGTGATTTAGACCGTTTTCGGGGTGTTATCGTGAGCTCATGGCACGGGGAGTGAATCCGTTACTTTGATGGATTATTACCCATTTTTGTTGATATTAACCCTATTCCCGAGCACTTTTACCCTCCGGAATTGTTTGGATGTTTTTGGTTGTTTATGATGTTGAAGGGTATTGGTGTCTCGAGGACCCGAGAGGTGATGATTTGTGGCAAAAGGCATGATCGAGGCAAGAGGAGAGATCAAAGAGGAAGAGAAGTGAAGTTTTGGGGCAACAGGGGTTCAAACGCGCGTTTGAACCCCCAAACGTGCGTTTCAGAAGTCATCAGTTGATTCAGAGTTCAACCCCTCCAAACGCGTTTGAAACTACCTTAAACGCGCGTTCCAAGTTCTCCAAACGCGCGTTTGAACCTTCTAAACGCGCGTTCCAGATGAAGATCAGCCAAGTCCCTGCCCAGAAATGAAGCGAAACGCGCGTTTGCACTAAGCCAAACGCGCGTTTGAAGATGTTAAACGCCAGATCTCAGCCTTCCAAACGTGCGTTTGGCCCATTTTCTTGCAAATTTCTTCCCCACCTATAAATACCCCCTTAGACTATTTCTTGGAGGATGGATATTCTCTTAGCAAAACTCTACCCATTTCTTAGCTCGGATTTTGTAATAGCTTAGAATACATTCTCTTAGCTTAAATCAACACTATTTTAGCTTAATCTTTCCATTTCTTAGCTCAGATTTCTATTCCAAACACTAAGAGACCATCTTTTAATTAGTTTTCTATTTTGTACTTTTTGGATCTAATCTCAAATTTTTGCAAATTAATGGTATATTTCTTCTTTCTTTCACTTGTTATGTCTTTAATTTACAGTTTTTTTCTATGTTTTAACTAGTATAATGAGTAGCTAATCCCTTTTCATGGTCGAATCATGTGAAATTTGGTGAAATCACCTTTTGGGTGATGAAATTGGGAGTGGGTAGTGCTTTTTATTGTTGTATCTTGCATGTTTCATGTCTTAGAACTTGTTATAACTCTTTTCATAGTCATTTGGGCTAGATTGATCACCTAGGTCAAAATCACACACATCACTCTAAAGAGTTGTTCGTTCGATAGAGGGATGTGGGAAAAGGGGTTCTAAGATCACGGCGTAGACTCGGCTTAGTTGTTAAGCCCGAGCCCAAAGTGAGGTTACTCGTTTTAACGTTTAAGCGGCTCTAGTGCATAACATGTCTTGTTAGTGAATCTTCTTTAGGGAAGGGTAGTTAACATGGCATAAGGTGTTAGGAGAGAGTTGTTCAGACCTTAGCACCGGGATTAGGAGTTTGCACCCGTGAAATTGAATGTGAGAGTTCGTTTGTTTAATGCACACTCCCGGTTTTGTCTATCCTTGGGGTTGAAACTAGCTATTTTGATCATGGTTCGGCTATGTCCCTTAATCTATCTTTAAAACCTAGTAGTTTAATATTCTTTCTTTCTTTTTATCTTTAAACTCGTTAGTAGAAATCACTTTAGTGTCGTTGTAGTAAACAAGCACTTTAAAAATATTGATCACCTAGACTAAGTAACACGTTCGCTTTGGTACTCACAAACACTTTTCCCTTGGGTTCGACCTCGTACTCCTGTAGCTATTCTAGCAATCGACCCGGTACACTACCGGTTAGAGAGTTAGTTTGCCCACGGTTTCGAGTCTTTATAAATTGTTTTTGAAGGGTGAATTTTAGCCTCAATCAAAATGGCGCCGTTGCCGGGGAATTGTGTGCTATTTGTGATATCTTGCAAGTGAACCGAAGGCTTGGGCCTAGGTTTTATTTTATTGTTTTCTTGTTGTTTGCTTTTTGTAGTGCATGACCCGGAGATCTCAAACACCACTCGAACCATACATAGACGGGATTGAGGCTTACGCAAGGCGTAGAAATAGTCAAAGAAGAAGAGGTCTTCAAGTAGAGGGGTCGAATCCGGTCTTTGAAGAGAATAGTTTGGGTGAGTTGGAAGAAGGATCCGGTATGGCACAAAACGGCGGACAAGGATTGGAAGGTAATTTGGAGGACAATAATGGAGTCCCGAATCAAAACCCACCTCTTGTCAACAACAATGCACAAGGAGGTGGGAATGGACAAGGACATAACTATGTGAATGCGAATGGGCCTATACCACAAAATGTTCAACATGAGGCCCAAGGGAATCAAATGGATCCCCTCGTTATGCAACAGTTCAATGCATGGATGTTGAATCAATTTCAACATAACCAAAATCAAGCTCACAATCAAGGTGCAAATGCGATGCCTAATTGGTTCAACGGTCAACAAGAGCAAAATCAAGGCGGATTGACTTGTAGAGACTTTGTGATGGCTCCCACGGCAACCATGGGGCATAGTCCAATTCGAATGCCACCGGTGGCCGCCAATAATTTGGAATTGAATAGAAACATCATACATTTGTTGGGAGACAACGCTATATTCAAGGGAACCACCATGGAAAACCCTCATTTGTTCATTGATCACTTTCTTCAAATAGTCAACTCAATGAAGATCAATGGGGTGAGTGAGGAAGCGCTCAAACTTATGCTTTTTCCGTTCGCCTTGAAAGAGCAAGCTAAGCGGTGGTATGATTCGTTGCCCAATGATTCTTTACACACATGGGAGGAAGTGATTAAGACTTTTCTACTCAAGTATTACCCCCCATCGAAGACCATGGATATGAAAGAGGCTATCATGTCGTTCAATGCTTATGAAGGAGAAGATCTACATGAGTAATGGGATCGGTTTAAGGCTTTGTTGAGAGAGTGCCCGGGGCACGGGTATGAGGTAGTTCATGCTTTCTTCCGGGGTTTGGATCAAGTTCATCAAAGTACCTTGCATGCTTCGTGCAATGGAGATATTATGAGTATGGTTCCCGAAGTAGCAATGAACCAAATAGAGAAGATTTCCGAGACCTCGAGGCAATACATATCGTCAAGTAGAAAGGGCACAAGGAGTAAGAAGCCCGGTTTGGTTGAAGTGAAAGAAATTGAGGCAAGTGATCAATATCATGCCCAAGTACAAGCTATGGAACAACAATTGGGGAGATTACAAAAGGAGAATGAGAGTGCTAGACTTTGCCAAATTTGTAGTGGATCACACTCGGCAAAGGATTGTAGGATGACTACCAAAGCTCAAAACATGGCTTATCCTCAATCCTCAACTCAAGGGCAACCTAGTTCTCTATCTCAAGACAACATGAATGAGTTGGCTAAGCGGATGATGAGTATTTGTTCGATGGAGCAATGGAATGCGGGGCCTCAATATCAAAATCAATTGCAAAGCACCTATCAAGGCCAATACATGGGAGATCAACAAAGTGGGCAACCATATGAAGAATCTCAAGATATAAACTTTGTGGGACAAGGTCAATGAGGGAATTATGGAAATCAAGGTGATGGCTCTTGGAGGAATAACAACAATCAAGGTTGGAACCGAAATCAAAACCAAGGCCAAAACCAAGGTTATAGACAAGGCCAAAATCAAGGCCAATCTTCTCAAGGGCAATTCTATCAACCTCCACACCAAAGGCAACAACAAGGAGGGTACAATCAACAAGGCTCTAGCACTTATCAAAACCCTCCACCTTTGGCTCCTATACCTCAAAAGAGTGCAACCGATGTCATATTAGAGCAAATGAACAAAAATTTTGCGGAGATAAAGAAGGACATGGTTGAGATGAACTACAAACATGGGTCCGCCATAAAAAATCTTGAGACTCAATTTGGTCAAGTGGTGGAACATGTACAGTTGAAGGGCGGCTTACCGAGTAACACCGAGAAGAATCCGAGAAATGTAAGCGCCATCTTAACTCGAAGTGGTAAAGTGTTAAGACAAGTGGTGAGAAGAAAGTCCTATGGGAAGATAAAGCTCGAAAAGCTCCCATTGAGACCGAGGCGGGAGCCATGGATGGAGATATTGATGGGATTGAAGATGATGAAGATCATGGAGAGTATGTCAAGAAAAAGGAAGTGGAGAAGAAAGAAGCGCAAGCTAGGGGAGACTATGTGGTGATTGATGTGAAAGAGGAGGAGCCAACTAGAAGAGAAGGGAAAGAGCCAATGAAAGAGCCGTCTTCCCCACGCACCAAAGGTAAGAAAGGTATGATCCCTCCTCCTCCAAAAGATTTTGATTTGAGTACTCTCCTTATCCCCCTAAGAATCATAGACAAAGTTGCTTGAATAAAGCACAAACTCGATTTATTGAGATTTTGCGAAAAATTGACTTGAACATTCCTTTTCTTGAAGCACTAGCAAACATGCCCTCTTATTGTAAGTTCTTAAAAGGATTGCTAACTAACAAAAGTAAAATGCAAGAGGTTGTTTGTTTGAATGAAGAGTGCTCCGCTATTTTTGATGCTAAGTCTAGAATTCCCCCGAAGGTTAGAGACAAGGGTAGTTTTACTATTCCGGTTACTATTGGTACGACTCATTTTCCTAGCGTTTTATGTGATTTGAGAGCTAGCGTAAGCTTAATGCCCCGTGCTATATATGAAAGCCTTGACCTAGGAGAGTTGGAGCCAACGGGGATGACCCTTCAAATGGCGGATAGGTCTATTAGGGAGCCTATGGGAGTGATAGAGGATGTCATTGTGAAAGTGGATAAGTTTGCCTTCCCGGTAGATTTCGTGGTATTAGATATGGAGATGGACTCCAAAACACCTTTGTTGTTAGGACGTCCCTTTTTAAACACCGGAAGGACCTTGATAGATGTTGCGAGCGGTGAGATTATTTTGTGAGTTGGGGAGGAAAGAGTCGCCGTCAATGTTTATAAGGCCATGAAACATCCTAAGGAAAGTACCGAGGACTGTTTTTCTATTGATGCTATATATTCTTGTGTTTCGGAACATGTTGACATGCAGGAATATAAAGATAAGCCCGATGAGTGCATGGCAAGAGTGAGCACGGAGCTTGATGAAGAGGAAGAGTTGGAAGGTGAAGCGATGGAACTAGAAGAGATCGGCTTTCGTGGGTGAAAAATGGACCGAGAAGATTGATCTTGGTCTTGAAGGGAACTAGAGAAGCCATCAATTGAAGACCCACCGAAAGACTTGAAAATGAAGCCGCTTCCACCTCATTTGAAGTATGTTTTTCTTGAGAATGATGATTTACTTCCATTGATTATTTCTGCTACACTAACGGCCTTGCAAGAGAAGGAGTTGGTGAAAATGCTTAAGAAGCACAAACGTGCTTTTGGGTGGAAGATGTGTGACCTCAAGGGCATAAGTCCTACCATTTGTCATCACAAGATTATTCTAGAGGATGGAGCAAAGACGGTGAGGCAACCTCAAAGAAGGCTCAATCCACACCTCCAAGAGGTTGTGAGAAAGGATGTTGTCACGATGTTAAAGCTTGGGATCATTTATGCCATCTCGGATAGCAAGTGGGTGAGCCCCACTCAAGTGGTACCGAAAAAGGGAGGCATGACCGTTGAAATCAATGACAAAGGTGAGGCGGTGCCTATGCGTTTGGTAAGTGGTCATAGAATTTGTATTGATTATCGTAAATTGAATGACCAAACCCGTAAAGATCATTTCCCCTCCCTTTTATTGATCAAATGTTAGAAAGGTTGAGTGGTCATGCTTATTATTGCTTTCTTGATGGGTTTAGTGGGTATTACCAAATACATGTGGCCTTAGAGGACCAAGAAAAGACTACCTACACTTGTCCTTATGGTACCTTTGCCTTCCGTAGAATGCCATTTGGGTTGTGTAATGCACCCGCGACATTCCAACGGTGCATGGTTGCCATATTTGCGGATATGATTGAGAGATTCTTAGAAGTCTTTATGGATGATTTTAGCGTTTTTGGTGACTCCTTCGAGGATTGTCTAGATAATCTAGAAAAGGTGTTGAGTAGGTGTGAGGAGACAAATTTGGTGCTAAATTGGGAGAAGTGTCACTTGATGGTCACGGAAGGGATAGTCTTAGGGCATAAGATATCTAGTAAGGGTATAGAAGTTGATAAGGCTAAGGTTGAAGCGATAGCCAAGCTTCATATGCCCACTAACCTAAAGACTCTTAGGGGTTTTCTAGGCATGTGGGGTTCTATCGTAGGTTTATCAAACATTTCTCGAAAATAGCCCGTCCTCTTACCCTTCTTCTTGGAAAAGACGTCCCGTTTGATATCGACCAAGATTGCGTTGAGGCATTCTTCTTGCTCAAGCAATTGATTGTATCCGCAAAGATCTTATCTTAAGTTTCCCTTGGATCGATTTGGATGAAACAACTGGGATCAAGAATTTTACAAGAGCTAATGTGTGATGCGAGTGACACCGCGGTTGGTGCGGTCCTCGGTCAAAAGATCGATAAAATCTTCAAGCCTATTCGCCTTAAAATGAATATGTTAGCCTTAGTTTCTTGCTTGTTGGATGCTAGTCACACCTTTCTTTCTTTGAATCCGGCCCAACAAAATGGTTAACGGATCATACACCACCATCTTAGTTGCCCCGAAGTTGAAAAATTTGAGCTAATGTGTGATGCGAGTGACACCGCGGTTGGTGCGGTCCTCGGTCATTTTTGCGTTCGATAAGTTTCCTTGAATCCGGTCTCATCTCGTAGGTTCTCGTGTAGTTGTGCACACGGATCATGCCGCTTTGCGTTATCTTTTTGCCAAGCAAGATGCCAAGCCCCGCCTTTTGAGGTGGATTTTGCTCTTGCAAGAGTTTGATCTTGAAATCCGTGATAGAAAAGGGTGTGAGAATGTTGTTGCGGACCATTTGAGCCGCATGGAGCTTAGTGCGGAGTTGGTTAAGGCACAAAGGGAGATAAATGATTCTTTCCCACATGAGCAACTTTGTGCAATAGACACCCTTCTTCCGGTTAAGAAATGTAACTTTCTAAAAATCGAAAAGGAAGGTAGCCCTTGGTTCGCACCTTTTGTCAACTACCACGAGTGCGGTTTCATAGATCCCGACCTTGACTCAAATCAAAGACGTAAATTCCTTAGTGAGGTTGGTAAGTATGTTTGGGAGGATCCTTGCTTATATAGGTTGTGTTCGGATGGCATCTTGAGGAGATGCATCCCGGAGAGTGAGATTTTGAGTGCGCTTTCATTTTGCCACGATAAAGAGGCCGGGGGCCACTTTTCGGAGCAAAGGACCGCTTTGAAAGTGTTGCAAAGTGGGCTATATTGGCCCACTCTATTCCGAGATGCACATTCTTATGTGAAATCTTGTGACACTTGTCAAAGGTCCGGGCGTATATCTAGGAGGAGTGAGATGCCTCAAAAGCCGATCATTGTTTGTGAGATTTTTGACGTGTGGGGCATTGACTTTATGGGCCCCTATCCCTCTTCGTGTGGTAACAAGTATATCCTAGTTGCTTGTGATTATGTGTCCAAATGGGTTGAGGCCCTAGCCTCACCCACCAATGATAGGAATGTTGTTATCCGTTTTCTTAAAAGAAACATCTTTTGTCGGTTTGGGGTACCTCGGGCTATAATTAGTGATAATGGAAGCCATTTTGCTAATAAACCGTTTGACAAACTCCTAGTGAAGTATGGGGTGAAACACAAGCTAGGTACCGCTTACCATCCCCAAACGAGTGGTCAAGTTGAGGTCACGAATAGGGGTATTAAGCGTATCTTGGAGAGGACGGTAGACATGAACGTCAAGAGTTAGTCTTTAAAGTTAGATGATGCTCTATGGGCCCATAGGACAGCCTTTAAGACACCCCTATTCATGTCACCTTATATGATAGTCTATGGTAAATCGTGTCATCTTCCCGTAGAAATCGAACATAAGGCTTATTGGGCTATCAAAATGCTAAACCTCGATGACACCTTAGTTGGTGAGAAGCGTATGGCCCAATTGAATGAATTAGATGAGTTTCGTCTTTGTGCTTACGATCTTTCGACAAAGTATAAAGAGAAGACTAAGTTACTCCATGATAAGTTGATCAAACCTCGTGTTTTCAATTAGGGTGACGAAGTCTTATTCTACAATACTCGTTTGCATCTTTTCCAAGGGAAGTTGAAGTCTAGGTGGTCCGGTCCCTACGTGGTGTCGAATGTCTATCCGTCCGGTGCTATTGAAATCACCCATCCTAAGTTTGATACGTTTACCACCAATGGCTTACGGTTGAAAAGGTATGAGAGGTTGCCTTACGACGAAGCACTAGAAATAGTGAGCCTTAAGGACCTCATACCGTGTGATGAATCGTGTAAGTCTTGTCATGGACTCTAAACCTTGACCCGTATAATCTTCAATCCATCCTTTCATCTCTCTTTCTACCCTTTCTCGCCTTGTGCCAACGGTATAACTTGAAAAAGTTGGCACCGTATAATCCATCTTGTCGAGCCAACGACGTAAAACAAAGGCGCTTGGGGGAGGCAACCCACCATTTCGTAGTTTTTGCGGAGTGAGTTGGTGTTTCTAGTGGTCTCGGGGTGGTTAGAATCAAGTGTGGGGTGACAATCTTGAGTTATCTTTGTTCCAGCTTTTCAAACGCCCGTTTAGCTCAGGTCAAACGTGCGTTTAGGCTTGCCCTTTCCAAACGCGCGTTTGGAACCATTTCAAACGCGCGTTTCAGGCCTCAACTCTCTGTTCATAATTTCCCATTCCAAACGCACGTTCCATACTTCAAACGCGCGTTTGAACATGCGAAACACGCGTTTCACCCCTTTCAAACGTGTGTTTGGGATCGTCCCCTTCATATACCCCTGCTTTTTCAAACCGGCGTTCAGAATTCATCTCCCAAACCCTACGAACCACCGGCGGCCTCTTCACCCCTTTTCACTCGAAATTGCTCGTTTCTACTCCGTTTTCAGTGATTCAAACTCCAAACAACACCTCTCAATCCCTTCTCTTGATTCTATCAATCCATTCCAACAACAAATCACCCGTTTTCTCGATTCGATCTTCACTTTTGGCAACTTTTTGCCTAGGTCGAATTTGACCTCCATTGACGTTTCGGGACTCGTGCTTCGCTCCAAATCGTTCATCTCATCTCGTTTAAGCATAGTACATGTACATTTTGGTTTTACGTCTAAGTTTCGGTTAGGGTTAGTTTTTTTTAGCCTTTTTGGTTTAACGCCCCTATCCCATTTATTGACTGTTATTGATTATGTATCATGTGTTTGTTTTGTTTTGCTTGTCTTATTGTTGATGATGAATGGTGTGGCTTTTGTGGGGTGATTCGTTGTTTGGGTTGGTTTGTTTTGAAATCCCGGTTGGACGTTAACCGGGTTGGTTTTGATTGTTTGATTCGGTTGATTGGTGGTATTTTGGTGAGTACAGAGGTAATGAGAGAAACTAAGAGGAAAAAACCGAGGGTACGGGAAAAGGTAAACAATCGGTAGCAAAACACATGCCCAAAAAGCAGAAAACCCTAGTTTATCCCCGAATACCTAAGGGTGGTATCCGGATTGGTGATACGGGCCGTGCCGAGAGTAAGAACCCTAGAGCCCTTACGCCTCTCGGACAATTACGGGATGAGACTTCGGACGAGGACTTTGAGCCGGACAATGAGGGGAGGAATTCAAGTAGTGAGAGTGAGGAGGCAACAGACCTTGAGAGTGAGACTGTGCCCTTAGCACGGATGCGAGCCAAAACTGCAACAACACCTGTTTCACTCCCTCCGCAAAATATCCCTCCACAAAGTACCCCCGTGCAAGATCCTCCACTAGCTCCTCCTCCTAACGACCCTTACCTTTCGACCAACGTTTCAACTCACCAGTGGGCCATGACAACCTATAACGAGTATATCGCCACGAAGAACATGTGTTTCGAGAGGGGGTTAGATCTTAAGGTGGTTCCTCCAACCTTCATCGACAATTTGAGAAAGAGAGGATGGAACAACTTGATTTATGAGCCGGAAGGGAACCTCAACCTCACACTAGTTCGGGAATGGTATGCGAATTTTAGTGTCGCCAATCTAGAGTCGGGTTTCATAAAGGTACGGGGAGTCAATGTCCCGTGGTCCGTCAAGGCAATTAATAATTACTACCGGATACCAGCTTTTGAGGTCCAGGATTATATCAGTTGGTTTGCGGAGAGACAGCATTGGGGGAATACTGAGTCTGAGGATCCGTTAGAAAAGATGAGGAAGGACATCAATCCAGATTTACAGTGGGTATCTAAGGGAAGTAGTGCACGGAATCAGTTAGTGACGACAACTTGGCCTGATGAGTGGAAAGTTAAAGCTAAGTTCTCCCAGAATCGCCTACTACCGAAGGACAACATTACGCATTTCCACATCAAGGACTTGCAATTGTTGTATGCCTTACATTATGATCTCAAGGTAGATGTCGGGAAGACTATTTTCGAGGAGTTTAGAGAAAATGAGAAGGTCAAGTGTCGTATGCTCATGTGCCCTTACCTCATATATGCCTTGTGCAAGGGAGCACCGGTTGAGGAATATCCCGACGATCAGATCTTGAGGAAGAAGAACCAGCCCGTGGTTCCTAAGCCGTTCAATGCCCGTACCACTCCAAGACCTCCTAGGTCCACCCCATGACCTATTCACACCGTCCTTCGCCCCACCACCTCGACTACATCCACCACACTCCCTATACCTCCACCTGTCATCACCATGTCTCGGATTTTATCTAATGAAAAATAAACAAGTAATAAAATAAATCCGGTTTACCCCAAGTGCAGGGATCGTAGTATAGCGATTAATACCGGAGTCGAATCACAGGGAATCGAGATTGGTCTAGTTCTTAATTTTTCTAAAGGTTGTCACGAAAAATAACTAAAAAAACGAAAACGAAGAAACAATAAACTGGACAGAGGGTTGTCAATCCAAAGCCAAGAAATATAGTTGCGGACCTAAACTAACTAAATAAATCTATTCTATAACTAAAAAGAAAAATAAAATTCTAAAATAGCAACGAAGACAAGGCACAAAGATAATTTCAATTAATTTTAGCGAAGAACAAGCATTGATCCACCTATCCCGCAACCCTCAATTTCTACTCTAGATCGTTTAGTGAAGATTTAATAAAGATGTGGTTTAAATATCAAAGGTATGAATTCCTACTCTCGTAGATAATTCGCCTAATAATCTTTCATCTCTCGATCTTAAAGATTAACGCTTCCATAACAAAGGTGTAAGATTTCTCAATCTAGCAACCTAGAAATTTAACCTAGCAACTCTCGTTATTTTTAGGTTAAAAATCTAATCTTTAGCCCGGACCTAGCAGCAGACGGGCGGGCCGTGCCTGATACGGTGATCTAAGTCTAACAACGATTCTCATCAAAGGTTAAACATCAAATAGCAACAATCCATCGATATAATTGCATAATAATATAAAAGCATAATAAAGATACAAACTTTATTTAAAACTCACAAAACATCCAAGATTCGAAATCAAAACGCTGCACGATCGGCTTCACAAGGCTTGTTCAAATTGCTTAGCCTCTGTTCATCGTTGATATGCAAATAATATAAATAAAAAGTAGAAGAAATTGTGTTCTTGGTAGCAGGGAAACGTAGCTAGGGCGCCCCCAAGGGGCTTGTGGCCGCCTAGGGTCGAATTGTTGTGTTTAGGGTTGAGAAAAACGCAGCTATTTATAGGTTTCAGAGTCGGCTGCTGCTATGTCAGCCAATGGACGCCCGTCCGCTATGCTGGACGTCCGTCCAGTCTTCATAAAAATCTTCGAGTCGGGCCGAGCTGGATCAGACACCCGTCCTATGTAAATCTGGACGCTCGTCCAGCAAATTTGTCTAAACTCTGAATCAAGTTACATCTTCTGGACACCAGTCCATTGTATGGGACCTCAAACGTGCGTCCAGACTTGTATACCTTCATCCCAGGTTTAAGCTGCATCTTCCTCCTTCCATTTATACCTCCAATTGAATATCTTTTTAGCTCATCCTATGCCATGCAAATGTACCTACAAGATAATAGAACCGTGCAAAATGTAGAAACATATATATTGATGAAAAATCACTAATAAAATCACGTAATAAGCTCGAGTTTGCACTTTAACCGTTTCAATACGCATTCTTGCAATATTCCATTTAAACCCTCACTTTTCTATAAAAAGTAATAAAACACGAAGGAAATTGCTACGAAATAATATCATATATATCGTAAAAATCACCGTCAACACACCACCACTACCACCATCACAATACCCCCACCTCCTCCATTCACTACTAGACCTTCCACCTCACCTACACCTCCACCTCCACCTTTTACACCGACAACCGGGGGACCGTGGCTTAGTGAGCGGCAGGGGCTTCTCATTGCACATAAACAGCGGGATTGGATGGACAGTTTGAGGGTTACACTGAATGGAATCGTTGAGAATCAAAGGGTATTCGCACAAGCCAGACAGATTGATCTTCCTTCACTGGATTTGGATGTCTCACCATTTCAGTATACCCCAGAGATTGAGGCAGACTTGCAGAGGGTCTCAGAGGAGTTGTTTGTTGATGAGCCTAAGGAGGGGTTTGATGACATATCATTAGAGGAGCTGATTGAGACAATTGGGACAGAGTCAGAGAGGTCAGGTGCTGCAGGTTCTACACAGCCGGAGAGTGCAGCTTCTGTGGCTGCACCAGCTTCTACCACACCTTCTCCTGACGGACAGGGCACTGGAGCAGACTAGCCGTTTTTCACGCATTTCATTTATGCTTACATTTTTCTTGCTAGTTTGCTTCAGCTACTTTTGACATTCTTTCATTATTCCATTGATACACTTCACTTTGCATGCACACGCACTTATTTTTGAGCCCCTGAGCCTGCTTGACCGTGTATGTTTTCCTTTTCTTGGATTGTTACTCTAGGATGACGGGGATTTTATTTCTATTGGTTTTATCTGATGAATGGATGTCCTGTTCTTATTGATTCTTTTCTATCCTTCCATTGCATATCCCGTATCCACCATCGTTCTGCTTTGATTTCGTTACTGTGGCATGGACTCGTTATTTTACTCACCCGCTTACCCTATTGCTTGCTTTATAGCACGTGGATTCAATCCCGTGCATGCGCTTTCTTTGTTTCTGTTGATCTCGCTTTAGGTTTCGGGATGGATTTATACGAGGGTGTCACACGTTTCGAGTCACGATTGCGCCTTTCTGCCGGGTTTTTGGTCAAACAGCTAAGTCTTTTTACTCTTTTTATCTCTCACACATTGAGGACAGTGTTTCGTTTAAGTGTGGGTTGGGAGACTTAGCCATTTTCTTGTTTTCATTGTTAAATGTGTTTGATATGTGGCATATTTAGCCTATGACCGGGCTCGAGTCGATTTTTGGGTAATTTTTAAAAAATTTCATGGGTTTTCAACACCGTGTTGTTTGTGTTATTTTCATATTCGAGTGGTGGCCACCTTAGTAGGCCCCGAACGTGTACACTGCGGTTTGATATTATCTTGAGAATGAAGTTTATTAATCTCATGTAAGCTATACTTTGTGCACAATTTGATTGCTACCACCTCACATACCACTAGTCTCGAGGCGAAATAGAAAGGTTCACCTAAGTAGGATACGGGATGATGGTCATGGCGTCTCTTTGACCAACCAAAGCCAAATAAGCCTTATCCCGAAACGTTAGACCTTCGTAGCCCCTCTCAGCCTTGATAGAATGGTCTGACCACCATTCGTTTTACAGCCGTTTTGTTGCTCAGTCAGAAACCTACCTTGAACCTTAATTATGGTCACATTTCCTTCATTTTTATCCTACGAGTGGACTTGGTCTTTTGTTGGGACACACTTGCTAAGGCAAGTGTGGGGTGGGGGAAATGATGTTTTGATGAGTTAGTGTTTTCTCGGTTTTGAGCTATAAGGTGAAGAAGATCTCATGTGGGCCTAGTGTTTGGGTTTGGCCCAAGAAGAAAAGAAAATATGTGAAACTTCTTCTTTCAAAAAAAAATCAAAGTTCAAAATAATTTGAGAAGTTCTCATTTAATAAAGGCTTGGAGTATATAGAAATAAAAGGTTGGAATCAAAATGTTGAGCTCAAAAGTTATACTTATGATGTTGGAGTTGGGATAGTGAGATAGGTGCTAATGTATTCGACCTCGCCTTATGAAACTTGAAACATAGTTGAATTAGGCAATGAGTTTGGGTATGTTAGTATCCTATGGTTCCCAAAATGTTTAATTAATCAAAGAGGAGTTTGGATGGTTTGTATGTTAGAAATTAGGTGGTACACTTGTTGATTAGGATCACTCGTACTTCTTTTTCTCCAGTTCCCAAATTACCCTTTTCGATTAACCGGAATTACCCTAGTCTAACGTTATAATCTTTCAAGTCCTACCTAATCGTGTCCAAACTTAGTAACCTTGATTAGTGGAGAGACTAGTGAGTATGAAACGGTTGGTAAACTTTTGGTCGGGATTCAAGCCCCGACAATCATTTTGAGCACTTGGTTTTAGCTTGGCACCACACACACCCCATTTTCTTGATAATGTTATAACCGGTGTGTATATGTTCGCGTTTCCCACTTTGTGGTTACCTCGAGGGTGTAGATAGTAGCACCTACGTCACAACATTGAATCCATTGGTTTGTTTTAAAACGCCTAGTTTACTCGAGGGCGAGCAAAGGCTATGTGTGGGGTGGTTGATGGGAGTCAACTTTACGTGACTCCGGTGCTTTGTTTATCCCCGTTTACCACATTTTCAGCACATTTTTGGGTGATTTAGACCGTTTTCGGGGTGTTATCGTGAGCTCATGGCACGGGGAGTGAATCCGTCACTTTGATGGATTATTACCCCTTTTTGGTTGATATTAACCCTATTTCCGAGCACTTTTACCCTCCGGAATTGTGTGGATGTTTTTGGTTGTTTATGATGTTGAAGGGTATTGGTGTCTCGATGACCCGAGAGGTGATAATTTGTGGCAAAAGGCATGGTCGAGGCAAGAGGAGGGATCAAAGAGGAAGAGAAGTGAAGTTTTGGGGCAACAGGGGTTCAAATGCGCGTTTGAACCCCCAAACGTTCGTTTCAGAAGTCATCAGTTGATTCAGAGTTCAAGCCCTCCAGACGCACATTTGAAACTACCTTAAACGTGCGTTCCAAGTTCTCCAAACGCGCGTTTGAACCTTCTAAACGCGCGTTCCAGATGAAGACCACTCAAGTCCCTACCCAAAAATGAAGCAAAACGCGCGTTTGCACTAAGCCAAACGCACGTTTGAAGATGTTAAACGCCAGTCTCAGCCTTCCAAACGTGTGTTTGGAGCCATTTTCTGCAGATTTCTCCCCCACCTATAAATACCCCCCTTAGACTATTTCTTGGAGAATATATATTCTCTTAGCAAAAACTCTACCCATTTCTTAGCTCGAATTTTGTAATAGCTTAGATTACACTCTTTTAGCTTAAATCAACACTATTTTAGCTTAGTCTTTCCATTTCTTAGCTCAGATTTCTACTCCAAACACTAAGAGACCATCTTTTATTTAGTTTTCTATTTTGTACTTTTGGATCTAAATTTCGAATTTCGCAAATTAATGGTATATTTCTTCTTTCTTTCACTTGTTATGTCTTTAATTTACAGTTTCTTCTATGTTTTAACTAGTATAATGAGTAGCTAATCCCTTTTCATAGTTGAATCATGTGAAATTTGGTGAAATCACCCTTTGGGTGATGAAATTGGGAGTGGGTAGTGCTTTTTATTGTTGTTTCTTGCATGTTTCATGTCTTAGAACTTGTTACAACAGATTTGGGCTAGATTGATCACCTTGGTCAAAATCACACACATCACTCTAAAGAGTTGTTCAGATAGAGGGATGTGGGAAAAGGGGTTCTAAGATCACGGCGTAGACTCGGCTTAGTTGTTAAGCCTGAGCCCAAAGTGAGGTTACTCGTTTTAACGTTTAAGCGACTCTAGTGCATAACATGTCTTGTTAGTGAATCTTCTTTAGGGAAGGGTAGTTAACATGGTATAAGGTGTTAGGAGATAGTTGTTCAGACCTTAGCACCGGGATTAGGTGTTTGCACCCGTGAAATTGAATGTGAGAGTTCGTTTGTTTAATGCACACTCCAGGTTTTGTCTATCTTTGGGGTTGAAACTAGCTATTTTGATCATGGTTCGGCTATGTCCCTTAATCTATCTTTAGAACCTAGTAGTTTAATCATCTTTCTTTCTTACTTATCTTTAAACTCGTTAGTAGAAATCACTTTAGTGTCGTTGTAGTAAACAAGCGCTTTAAAAATATTGATCACCTAGACTAAGTAACACGTTTGCTTTGGTACTCACAAACTTTTTCCTTGGGTTCGACCTCGTAATCCTGTAGCTGTTCTAGCAATTGACCCGGTACACTGCCGGTTAGAGAGTTAGTTTGCCCACGGTTTCGAGTCTTTATAAATTGTTTTTGAAGGGTGAATTTTAGCCTCAATCATATGTCAGTCTCCTGATGAGAGTCAACTTTGATATCATTTTATATGCAATTAACCTCCTATTTATGACTTATTCGATGTTGTTTTGGGATAGTTTAATGGTTTTTATAGGCACATTTAACCACATATTGAATCACGAGACGAAAGACGTTTACATCCGGAAATCCATATTTTTGGGTGAATTGTGTGGGTTTTATTGGCATGTGGCATGCTTTAGTTTTTTTGTTTTCTTATAGGTAAGACATGATAGAGGGTGTGATAAGGATCGCCACGCAACGAAAATCGGTCAAAACAGAGTTCGGATGCGAAAATGGCGCGAGAATTAAGTTTGGGGTGAAAGTGGCCAACGGACACTTGTCACATATAGTTTGGTGGTTATTGACCACCATAAAATTTGCCACGATTCATCTTTAGTTATTCCGATGATCTGTTTTGTAAATACAAGCAATCAAAACGAGTTAGGGTTCATTATGGGAATTCTTAGAGGTATTTTCTCTGGCTTATTGCCAATTCATGTGCATAAATAACCCTAGAAAATTAGGGTTCATCACAATTTATAGTTTCATCACGTTTTCTTGCAATTAACTGATGCAAGAATCGACCTTTTCTAGGAATTGTTCGTATACGATATAATTATTTGATAATCTGCAGTTAGATACACGTTATTAAGATCTAAGGAGGTTTTTTCGTCAGTTGAGTGATTTTAACTGGTTTAATTTTAATTATGAAATTTACAACTTTTCTAGAAACAATTCGTAAATTCAAAACAATGCACGATTAGGTAGATATATGCATAACTGGCTACCTGAAAGTCTGAACCGAATTCTTTCTGGTTAAAGAATATCTTTCTAGTTGCTCTGGAACAATTAGAGATTCTCTAAAAGAAATACGGGGTTCTCGCCGTCGTCGTCAACATGCTTGGTCCCGCTTATGGGGTCAAATCAATACGTCCTAAGAAGAAATATTTGAATACCAATCTCATCGATATCATCGATCTCATATTCATCAATCGAATCACTTTTTCTCTAACAAACAATCAGCATGAAACCTGAGCAAGTTTCCTCAATGCTAGCCTCTGGCACCCCAACGCGCTGATCAGCGTCTGGGGCTCTCTGTTCTGCAGTATGCATAACAAATATAGAGGGAGTGGGAATAAATGACATATAAGAGTGAGAAAATAGAAATCAGGACAGTGTAAATACAAATTGGGTGATAAGGACAATTTCACTGGTCGTTACTCCAAATCCACTGTTCGGTACAGTGGAATGGAGTTCAAATCCACTATTTCACTATTCCACTGTTTTGTTATTTTTAACGAAAATGACCTCGAAATGACATCGAAAAAACATCAAACGGGATGTCTGAAAAAAGAAAACAAAAAAATGAAAAATATGGTGACAGAATTACGATCTTTTGATGTTCAGAACAAAAGATATATCCATTTCTGTAATTAAATATGAGAGAATTTAAATTGTAGTGAAATCAACACTTGTACCTTTTAACCAATAAAAAATTACACAGTCTTGTTTATATATTTCTAATTTTAGTTTGTCCCTTTTAACAAAAAAAAACCATAAATATATTGTACCGGAAATAAATAATGTTGTATTCATGTTATGCATATTAGAATGGAGATAGGATAGAAGTGAATGTATATTGGATTTAGGTTGATACAATACCACATGTACTTCTGGCACAAATAAGAGTAAGTAGATGAAAATAGGATACATCTATTAGCTGTACATATATATATATTTGTATATATTTTAGATAATATATTTGTATTTACTGTTAGAGGATTTATAGGCATGTATCTAGCCTTAATTATAGCTTTACGGTATTTGTAGCCTTTACTGTATTTTCCTATATATAATGTAATACTGCTCAATTGTGAATATCAATGAAATCATTATTTTCAAATATTGTGTTATGGTATCAGAGCCTCTCGATCCCAAATAGAAAATAATTTTTTTTTTCTTTCTTTTCTTTCCTACATACAGCCGCCTTTTTCTTCTTTCTTTTTCCTGAACATTTAGGGTTCATACGCAAACCCTTCTTCATCCTCTGCAAAATATCAGTCGGCCTCCTCCCTCTCACCGGAAATTATGGCTACCACCACCACTCTAGTTACCTTCAATACGGCTGCTCAAGCCACAATTAAGCTTGATGCCAACAACTACCACGTTTGGTTCATGCAAATCGAATCCCTTCTCGTTGGTAATGGTCTTTTTGGGTACGTAGACGGCACCAAGGCCATACCACCGGCCACCATCACCGCCGCCAACGGCCAGACTGCTCCTAATCCTGAATTTGTCACCCATACGCGGCAGGATAATTTGATCCGAAACCTGCTGATTTCTTCCCTCACGCCGGAGACAGCAACACACCTTTATGGCACCAAAACGGCCGCCTGTGCATGGAAGACTCTACCGTATGTCCACGCCACTCCATCTCGGGCCCGACGCAACCTTAAAGACGCCATGAGAGCTCATCAACGCGGTTCCTCCTCGGTTCATCAGTTTCTCTACACGATGAAGCACAAACGTGATGAACTCGCCTTACTCGGGTCGCCAATAGATCATGACGATTTTGTCCATCTCGTCCTCAGCAATATAGGCCCTGAATATTCTGATATTGCGCGTGCCATTGCTGTTCGGGACACCGTAATATCATTTGAGGAGCTTCATGAGAAGCTGTTAAACTTTCAGCCCTATTCAGCTTCCGCCGGTGCGCAATTTGGACCAGCCACAGCCCACGCGGCGTACAGGCCGCTGTCTCACCCCTCACGGTCTGCTTCCCAGCCGCAACAATGGAGGAACACAGGCTCTTCTTCGCAGCAACAGGCCCATCGTTCTCCTAGTGCAGGTAATGCTTATGGTCACAATCCCGCCGGAAACCTTGGTAGTGGCAGCGGTAGTACTTCTGTTCAACAGCAGCCATTATGACGTGGAAACAGCAGTGTTAATGGGTCATCAAATTCAGCCAGCAACTATGGCTCTACTACCGCGAACCGTCGTCCGTTTTTGGGTAAGTGCCAACTTTGTTTTGTTCAGGGTCATTATGCACAGAACTGTCCTACGTTTGGAAGTCAGCTCAGTCACATTTTTGGTTCACCGGGTCAACGATCACCACGGCCTCAGGCACATGTGGCTGCCCCTGCACCCGACTCGGTTCAGTTTGACTCAAATGCTCCCAATTGGCTTTTGGATAGTGGAGCATCCCATCATGTGACGTCGGATTTGCAGAATATGTCTCTACATGCTCCATACACTGGCACTGATGACCTTCTGGTTGGTGATGGTAAGGGCCTCTCTATTACTCATACTGGCACTTCTTCAATTCCCATTAATTCTGCCAAATCTATTTCGTTACGCAATGTCCTTTGTGTCCCCAGCATGTCCCGTAATTTACTTTCTATCTCACAATTGTGCAAAGCCAATAATTTATCTGTCGAATTCTTACCATCTGAATTTGTTGTGAAGGACATTCAGACGACCAAGCCTATCCTCCGTGGTCCAGTTAAAAACGGATTGTACGAGTGGCCCAATCCTCCCATTGTCGCCTTCGCTTCCAATAAAGCCTCCTCTCAAGATTGGCATCATCGGTTGGGTCATCCGGCTCATCCAATTTTATCTTCTGTTTTGAGAAAATTTAATTTACAGTCCAATAATACCTTTTTTTCGCATTGCTCTGCATGCTTAGAGAGTAAAAGTCATAAACTGCATGCCTTTTGGCGAATCCACCCTGCATTCATCTCGTCCTCTCGAGATCATTTTTAGTGATGTGTGGACATCACCTGTTATTTCTGCTGATGGTTTCAAATATTTTATTATTTTTGTTGATCATTTTACGCGTTATATCTGGTTTTATCCACTAGCACGAAAATCTGATGCTCACTCTACCTTCATACGCTTCCGATCCATTGTTGAAAAATACTTTGAAAATCCAATTAAAATAATTTATTCTGATAACGGTGGTGAATTTATATCTCTACGCGAATATTTTGCAACCAACGGCATTTCCTTCTTTACCACTCCACCTTACACTCCTGAACATAATGGTATTTCTGAACGCCGTAATATGCATATCGTTGAAACTGGCCTAGCCCTTTTATCTCACGCTTCCGTCCCTACTTCCTACTGGCCCTTTGCCTTTTCCACCGCTGTTTACCTTATTAATCGTATGCCAACGCCCACTCTTAACATGCTTACCCCCTATGAATCCATCTTTAAAATGCCCCCAAACTATACTAAGCTTCGTATCTTTGGTTGTCTCTGCTATCCCTGGCTGCGTCCCTACACCAGTCACAAACTTCAACCTCGTTCTCGTCCTTGTGTTTTTCTTGGCTATGTTCTTAATCAACATGCGTACTACTGCTACGACCTAGTCGAGTCTCGCATGTATATCTCCCGCCATGTCAAGTTCGTTGAGTTTGTCTTCCCATTTACCTCCACCGTACACTCGGTTCCCTCTACTTCCTCTCCTACTCTTGCCTCTATCTCGGACTGGGTACCCCCCTCTCCTCCTACTCCCCTTCCTATCTACACTCCACCTCCCAGTCCACCTCATTCACCGTCCCCTCCTTCCACTCCACCTCCCCCACCTCCCCCACCGCCTCCACCCTCTCCACCTCATCCTCCCCCGTCACCTCCTCCTCCACCAACCTCCACGTCCACCCATCCGATGGTTACTCGAGCTCGTGATCACATTCATAAACCTATCCAAAAGCTCAACCTCCACACTCACCTTCCTACATCTCTTGACACTGAACCGACCAACATAACCCAAACCCTTAAAAATCCAAATTGGAGAACCGCCATGCGAGAGGAATATGACACTCTCATTCGCAATGAGACGTGGTCCCCGGTTCCCTCTCGTCCTAATCGAATGTCATCGGTTCTAAAGTGGATTTTTCGTCTCAAGCGTCACCCGATGGCACTATTGATCGTCACGGGCTCGGCTTGTGGCTAAGGGGTTCACTCAACGCCCGGCATTGACTATTATGAGACGTTTAGCCCGGTGGTTAAACCCACTACAGTGCGTGTGGTTATTACTCTGGCTCTATCTCAAGGGTGGTCTTTACGCCAGCTAGATATCAACAACGCCTTTTTGCAGGGTCATCTGTCTGAGGATGTATACTTGGCCCAGCCACCGGGGTTCATCAGCACAGAGCTTCCTGAACATGTGTGTAAGTTACGCAAGGCCATTTATGGGTTGAAGCAGGCTCCTAGGGCTTGGTATGAGGAGCTTAAGGGATTTCTCCTTTCTAGTAACTTCAGGAATTCTTCTGTTGATTCATCGCTTTTCATCTACAACACCGGTACTATTATTATTTATCTTTTGGTATATGTGGATGACATAATCCTTACAGGGAATGACACTACGGCTCTTGAGACATTCATATCTTTGTTGGGTTGTCGGTTTGCTCTCAAGGATCTTGGTGCACTCTCTTACTTTTTGGGCATTGAGATTATACACAATGATCACGGGTGTATTTTATCTCAGAAGCGATATGCCACTGAGCTCCTCGCTCGCTTCCACATGGATCAGGCTAATCCGGTCACTACTCCACTGCCAGCGATTTATCCGGCCTTCGCTTCGCCTCCGGTTCTCCGCTTGATGATGCGTCTGAGTATCGTATGGTTATTGGCAGCTTGCAATATCTCTTGTTTACCCGTCCGGATCTTGCTTTTTCAGTGAATAAACTCTCCTAGTTCATGCATGCCCCTACAGATCTTCATTGGAATTATGCTAAGCGCATGCTTCGGTATTTGGTTGGGACAGTTGAGTTAGGCCTGCAGCTTTACCGTGTCTCCCCTCTGGTTCTTCATGCTTTCTCAGATGCTGACTGGGGTGGCTCTCATGATGATTATGCTTCTACTGAGGCTTACGTTGTCAATCTTGGCAGAAATGCCATCTCTTGGAGCTCCAAGAAGCAGTATACTATTGCCAGGTCTTCCACTGAGGCTGAGTATCGCTCTGTTGCCTCCACCACTGCGGAGCTCATGTGGGTTACTTTTTTGCTACGTGATCTTGGTTTTTCCTCACCTCGAGCTCCGGTTGTCTACTGTGACAATTTGGGCACTACGCAGTTCTGTCACAACCCGGTTTTTCACTCCCGGATGAAACACGTTGCCATTGATTATCACTTCATACGAGATCAGGTGCAACGCGGTTCTTTACGGGTTGCTCATGTTAGTGCTCAGGATCAACTTGTTGATTGTCTCACCAAGTCTCTCCCTCGCTTGGCCTTTGTTCACCGGCGCACAAGTTGGGTCTCGTCCCTCGTCCACCTCGAGGGTGGTATTAGTCGTACATATATATATTTGTATATATTTTAGATAATATATTTGTATTTACTTGTTAGAGGATTTATAGGCATGTATCTAGCCTTAATTCTAGCTTTACGGTATTTGTAACCTTTACTGTATTTTCCTATATATAGTGTAATACTGCTCAATTGTGAATATCAATGAAATCATTATTTCCAAATATTGTGTTAACATCTAGATTATCGGTTAGATGCCTAGCTATATCGCTATGGTAGGAGTTATGGTTCGTAACTTAATTACCATGGCACGGACTGCACCCATGACGCTTTCATGATGATCAGAATCATCATGCATGGTATCATTGGTCTGTTCGTGGTTTAGGGATGAGCAACAATGGTTGTTCTTTATGTAAGCTGATACCAAATTTCTCTGTCATATCTAATTCATGAGATCTCTTTCCATTCTGCAAAGACCAATCGAATAAATGGAGCAACACAGCAAGGATTAAAGTAACTAGTTGTCCGGCCATCGGTAACCCGGGGCAAATTCTCCGACCACTACCAAAGGGTATAAACTCAAAATCGTTCCCTTTAAAGTCAACCGCAACATTTAAGAATCTCTCTGGTTTGAACGTTGACGGTTCGTCCCATATCGAGGGGTCACGTCCCATTGTCCAAACATTGATGTAAACTTGAGCATCTTTAGGTATATCGTAATTCATCACTTGACATGTTTCAGGCGCTCGGTGAGGTAGCAACAATGGCCCTGGTGGGTGTAGCCTAAGTGTTTCTTTAACACACGCTTGAAGATATGAGAGTTTTATTACATGCGACTCTTTTACTAGGTTAATACCTACTTCTTTGGCTAATTCTTGAATCACTTTCTTCATGGATTCTGGGTTCTTTATTAGCTCAGCCATTGCCCATTCAATAGTTGAAGTAGTGGTGTCTGTGCCATTTGAAAACAGTTCCTGTTGATTGATGAAACAATATGACGACAACTTTAGTATGTTTAGTGTCAAACAAAATATGCTCGAAGTGTTTAATATACTTACCTGAATTATTATGTGAATCTGAGGATCGGTGAATTTATTTAGGAGAAGAACATCCAGAAAGTCGTTTTGGGTCAAAGGAGTGCTTGTTGCCTTTCTTCTTTCTGTTAGGACTGGCTCGTAAAACGCTTGAACCTTCGTCGTCATCTTCAATAAATATCTCCTTATACCTTGTAGATCTAATCGGGTCATAATCGGGTATAATTCAGCTATATTTGGAGCACTAGCTTTATTAGCCATCTTTCTAAATAAATCTCTCATCTCACCATCAAATCCAATAATAAGATCACAAGATAACAACACATTGCTTAAGATATTGAACACAGTTACATACACCAATTCTCCAATATTCACAGCTTCATTTTTACCTTTTTTGATATGCTCAATCATTTCTAACATCTTCTTCTCCCTCATGCATGATTGAGCATCTAATGCTTTCGCCGAGAAAAGCTCGGCCCGACAAAGGGTACGCAGTAATTTCCATCCTTCATTACATGTTTCAGTCCAGCTAATGGAGGAGATGTTCATTTTCTTTGGATCACTAAACGACTTGGGAATATATCGCGCGGATAAAACCCGATCATGGATTTTGAGGATTTCTTTCGCAGCTGCTGGTGATGAAGCTACAACCAATTTTTGAGTACCTAGTCGAAGCATCATTAAAGAGCCGTGAATTCTCGATAAATCTGATAGAGCGATATGAGGCATTTTGTTGGCCAAATGAGGAATATTGCCTATTAGGGGCCATGGTGTTGGCCCTGGTGGAAATGGTGGTATATTTCTTGATGAAGATTTGAATTTCTTGAAGATGAAATACAGCAATGGCAGAAGAAAGATAAAAACAAGGAAAAAGTCTCTGCTAAAAGAAGAAAATTGAGCCATTGACTTGCAAAGAATTTGATTGAAAACACTGTGTTTCTTTGATTTATTTAGTTTGGATCCAAAAGATTCCGTTGCCGGCCAGGTTCGTTTGAATATTAGATTTTTCTATTTGTTACATTGGAATTTATGCCGGTGAAAATTAATGATCTTTTTTCTCTTTTCAATTTTAAAGTTTATGTTGCAACATATGGCAAGAAAGTACCTAGAAATAACAGAAGAAATTAAAGAAGAAATCAATCAGACAAAAACAAAAAGCAGAAGAAGCACTGATAAATACGTACTTGACTAGTAAATGAACCCCAGATTGAGTCGGTCACATATAAACAACTAAACTTCTAAATATCTTTTCTTTATAAATTATAATTGTTGTCACAGCATCTCTTTCTTATTAAGTACGTTGTACTTATCTCAAATGCATGTTTTCTATGTGTTTGGGGATGAGAAGACGAACAGGTTGATAATGTTTACGAGGAGGAGTTCGATGATGACGTTTGAAGACGCCTCATTGAAGACTTTACTTTTATTCTTTTACTATTCTTCTTTAGACTGTGTTAGACTTTTGGTCTTTCGAGAACTTGTAGTACTTTTACGTTTGTTTTGAGAATATCGTACGTTTCTTTTGGATTTCGTATTTTTTTCTTGAATGTAATAAGTTACATTTCCATCTTTAGATTTCATGTTTCTATTCTTGGATGTTTGGAACTTTTCATACCCGAGTCTTTTGTTTCCGTTTGCTTACTTTTGATACGACGTAGTAGAGGCTTACGTATAAAGTGAATTTATTTTTATTTTATACGTGCCGAACGTTCCTTTTCCGGATAAGGACTCGGTGTCTGGGAACGGGGCGTTACAACAATATACAGCAATCATAAGAACACTAACAAAGAGTAATCAACAACTTGAAAACCTAAAACTGTTTATATCTGATTACTTCAAGCAACAAGAACAATGCACTGAAAATTGCATCAACTGATTATGCAAACCCAATGCCACCTTAAATAAATTAAATCAATGGATAATAAGGCAATGTTCTCATATTCTAAATGCACACATCATGTACCAAAAGGTGGAGATCTAACCACTTGAACTACAGTCCCAATTGAATAAAAATTTCTGTGATTAAGTGGCACCCCTGTTATATCCCATAATTCCTCAAAATCATATCAACGGGAGGAACAGTTGCTATGGGATGAATAAGGGGTAATACCAACATCATATCCAAGACATTTATTCACACCATTGAACCCGCATTGCAGAAACTCACCGTTGAAGCCTTAACGAAAAACTCCGGTGTACCTGCACGGGGATAATACAAAACCTCAAATGCCTGCCAATTTGTAGCTCGATTAACAGCTTCATAAACAGATTCAGGCCCTACTTTCCCCCGCTTTTTTACAACACTACCACCAATAGTAGAGTTGAAACATCCATTACTACCATCCTCTTTTAAAAACACTAAAAGACATCCGGAATTCCAACCCGATGACGCTTCAACGCCACCAAGTCCACCTCTTTTAGCCCTCTTAATACCAACACATAAATCCCCATTTTATGCTCGAAAGAAAACAATATGATCGAAAGAAAGCAATCGAATCCACAATTGTTACAGCATCAGGACACTCTTTAATCCAAAACGCAATTGACGGAGGCACTAGTAGGATGTCTTCACACTAAAATTGTATATGCAGTGATGTCACTGCATCAATTACCTTTCAAATTAAACTCAAACCCGACATCAAATTCACGTCATACTCGATCAAATGAACAAAATACCAATAATTTTCTGCACCATCAAATTCATGCCTGATAATCAATGAATGCCTCAATTACAAAGTAATAGCCATGGAAAAGGGATAGAGCATGCGTGTTGTGCAACTATGGACAGACTGCAATTTACAGACTACAATTGATAGAAACAAACAGAAGATGTAGAAATATAAAGTAAAGGCTTTCCTAACCGTTTTCATGAATTATTCAATTCAGAAAAAAAAAAAAATGCTGGATTAGATATGGAAAATGATAATCGAAAATGCTAATCATCACCAGCAGCTGCAACAACATTTCTCAAAACTTTCAATCGGGCTTGAAGTGCTGCGAAAGACCCGCCTCCTCACCTTTTTAAATCAGATAAAGCATCAATGATTTGGGCATAAACATGCGACAATGCCTGGAACACTTTACGAACAGTCTGCAAACAATCTGTTTTCTCCGGCGAGTAATCAAACTCTACGGTCCAGAAAAATTTCCCGCAACCTTTTACGTCGAGGAAATTGACAGACCTTAGCGGATCTCCATCATTGCTTGATTGATGGAGGACAGAAAGGATGGCAGAAGAATGTAGGGGAAGAAGAAGGGGATAAGCAGACATCGACGAAGGTCTTTTTTTTCCTTTGTTGCTAATGCGTTATTGTCTAGGGGTAAAATAGGAAAGTTGATTAAAATTCGTTCTTATAACTAATGATCTTTTAGTGTGTCCTAAGTGTCTAATGAAGTCCCAAAACACGTCCTTATAAACAATGGATATTTGTTTATAAGGACCATTTTGAGTACTTAATAGGCATTTAGGACACTTATGAATCTTATTTGTTTATAAGGACATATTATTCCTTTCTTTCCTAAAATACCCCTGCTTTACAAACGCTAAAATCATTTCTCAAAATCCGATGAATTAATGGAGATATCTTGCCGTGGATTCTAGATCGAGAGATGTTTCTCCCGCCGGCAGCCATGGTTCTAGCAACTTTCCGTCCGGCAATCCATTGTTACTGAGTTCCTCTTTGCTTTGCTCTTTTCTTCTCCCATTTATCTTGCTTTTGATCATGGGAAAGAAAAATCGAAAGAAATCGATATAGCTTGGGTTCAAATGTCGTCGATTCTGATGAAATACACTCTTTGTTATTCCGATGAGGTTGAAGGCTTGTAAGCATGGCATTATCAATCTTTTCCTAATTCAATTTTTTTTATTTGTATGCAGGTTGCTGGTATATATGAATAGGGTCATATTATATGCCCTTAAATTTTTGTTCAAGATGGTGATGGATTTTGAGTTTGGTTGCTGGAGTTTTATTGGGATAATTTTCATTTGTTGGATATGGATGTATTTTGATGTATTTGTTAGTAACTACATCTTTGTTCAACTATATTTTGCTATGAAGATCAATCTTGAATTTTGTTTGGTATTTAAGGGCGAATCCATACTCTGTTGTGAAACTGAGAAATGTGTTTGTTTTGATATTCAAATGCTCCAAATCATTACCAATGAGTACTCATTGTTACTTATCTTTTTTTTCAATGTTTTTTCTGCAATGGCTAAACTTTAGGTATTTGATGATGATGTTACTTCCTTAAATTTAAGGTTGGTATTGACGAATCTATTTGACATTTATTTACAACAGTGTATCGTATTGTGATCAATTTTACCATTGATAAGTGATAATACATTTATTTTTCTCGTGTTCCAAAGCTTTGTTCGTAAACAATCCCCACCGATACACGTATGCAGGGTTAAAAAATGCCATTTTGAAATGTTTTCAAAGACAACTAAAATGACAACAATGCACATAAACTTCAATCATTCCTTAGTGGCCCCTTTTATTTGTTGTCATTCCTTCATGATCCTAAGCACATATGATGTCGTTTTTTTTTTTTTGAAGAAGTTTGATGCCGTTTTTCATGCACTCATTATGGGAGTGGTCTCACAAAGGCCGCAAATTCGAGAGCATGTTTTCTCTTGGCTATTGTAGCCTTATTTGGCTAGTTTTTGCAGAATTGCAATGGATCAAAGGCTATTTTTTGGACATGAAATGTTGCTCGCATCTTGGAAAGTCTCTTGTTCTTTTTTAACCAAAAAACTGTTTTTTTTTTTTTTGATAGTTGCTTTGGTTGAATGCCATTGTCTTTTCTTTGATGATTTGAGGTTGGGCTTGGTGTTTTTGCAAAGATATATTTGATGGAAATGGGTCATAAGGCTAGGCTTGTACGAATGAGTTTCACTGCATCGCGTCAATTTTTATGAAAAAATTTTTGATTTTGAGAAATTAAGTCGGACTTCAAAGTACCCTATTTAAAGTGACCAGAGGGAAAAGTCCATATGTTTCGGACTTAACAATCTCACCGCATTTACGGTTAGAGAATTGATGCGTTGACATCGATGTCACCGCATATGTCACCGCATATACAATTTACAAAGCTTTTGTTTTTGCAATTTGGGTGTTGATGTCACTTCATAAAATGTTAGTGTTATTGTGTGTCACTGCATAAGGTGTCATTTTATAAAATGAGATATCAGAATAAAGAGGACGAAAAAATATGAATTATAGTGAAAGAATTATGTTGATCGGAGTTTTATTTCAAAAGATATAGCCGTTTGAAGTCGAATTTATAAAGAAAAAAAATCGATTTTCTGAAATTAATTCGAAAAAATATCAAATGAGATATCAAAATAAAGAGGACTAAAAAATATGAATGAGGGTGAAATAATTATGTTGATCGGAGTTAGGTCTCCTTCTTTTTTTGTGTCTAATTTTCTGATGTCACGCATATATGATTGCTGATGTCACTGTATAAAATGTTGATGTCACTGCATATTTGATTGCCGACGTCACTGCATAAATTGTTGATGTCACGCATATATGATTGCCAATGTCACTGCATAAAATGTTGATATCACTGCATATATGATTGCCGATGTCACTGTATAAAATTTTGATATCACGGGTCTCTTTTGCTTAAAAGGATGCTTGAGTTTTTTTATTTTAGTATGGATACCAACTCTGGGGTTTGGATTCAATTGCCCAATCTTCCCCTTGGTCTTTGGAATGAGAAGTCCTTGAGCAAAATATACACATTTCTGGGGGAACCAATGTATACTGATAATTTGATTGCTAATAGGAAGAGAATAAGATTTGCTAGGTGCTTGGTGTAGTGACACGAATTTGATGGAAGGTTTGTGTATGATTGGGAATAAAATTGGGCTCGATCGAGCCATAAAAAGGCAAGATAGAACTCGACTTGCTAAGTACTCGATACTCGGCTCGTAAGCTCGATTATTTTCTTAGAATTCATTTAATTTTTAATAAAATATAACAAGATCGAGCTCGACTTCAATAATACTTTTTGAATTATAATAAACAATATTTTATAATAAACTTAATAAATATATTTATTTAAATAATTATTAAATGAAGCTCGATTAGCTCACGATGTATTCGATTACTATATTTTAAAACTCGAGATCGGCTCGGTTAATTATTCGAGTAGGTCGGCTCGATTAATTATTCGAGTAGGGGATGGTCACTGCATCGCGGTGGTGAATGCATCGCGGCGTCTCTGCATCGGGGGTGGTCACTGCATCGCGGTGTCTCTGCATCGGGGGTGTCTCTACATCGGGAGTGGTCATTGCATCGTGGTGTCACTTCATAGCGGTGTCTCTGCATCGCGATGTCACTTCATCGCTGTGTCTCTGCATCGTGGTGTTTCTGCATTGCGGTGTCACTTTATCGTCGCGGTGTCGCGATGTCTCTGCACCGTCAAATGTTATAACATCGCGGTGTCTCTGCATCGTCAAATGTTATAACATCGCGGTGTCACTTCATCGCGGTGTCTCTGCATCGCGGTGTCTCTGCATCGGGGGTGGTCACTGCATCGTGGTGTCTCTGCATCGCGGTGTCACTACATAAAATGTTGATGTCATTGCATATTTGATTGCCGATGTCACTGTATAAATTGTTGATGTCACGCATATATGATTGCCAATGTCACTGCATAAAATGTTGATATCATTGCATCACGGTGGTGTCATTCACATTAGGGGTGTACTCAAGCCAAGTCGATACTCCCTAGGGCTCAAGCTCGACTCGACTAAAAAATTTTGGGCTCGATCGAGCCATAAAAAGGCAAGATCAAACTCGACTCGCTAAATTCTCGATCTAGCTCGACTCGGCTCGTAAGCTCGATTATTTTCTTAGGATTCATTTAATTTTTCATAAAATATAACAAGATCGAGCTTACGAGCCGAGTGGTCAATGCATTGGGGTGGTCAATGCATCGCGGTGGTTAGTGCATCGGGTGGTAAATGTATCACGATGGTCAATACGCCGGGGTGTTCAAGACATTGGGTTGGTCATTACATCGCGGTGGTGAATGCATCGGGGGTGGTCAATGTATCGCGATGGGTCAATTTATCGTGGTGGTCAAGACATTGGCTTGGTCATTGCATCGCTGGGGTCAATCGCGGTGGTGAATGCATCGCAATGTCTCTGCATTGCGGCGTCTCTGCATCGCGGCGTCTCTGCATCACGGTGTCTCTGCATCGGGGTTGGTCACTGCATCGCGGTGTCTCTGCATCGGGGGTGGTCACTGTATCGCGGTGGTCAATGGATCTATTGTGGTCAATACATCGCGGTGTCACTTCATCGAGGCATATCTGCATCTCGGCTTCTCTGCATCGTAGTGTCTCTACATTGGGGGTGGTCACTGCATCGCAGTGTCTCTGCATCGAGGGTGTCACTGCATCGCGGTGTCTCTGCATTGCGGTGTCACTTCATCGTGGTGTCTCTGCATCGCTGTGTCTCTGCATTGCGGTGTCACTTTATCGCGGTGTCTCTGCATTGTGGTGTCACTTCATCGCGGTGTCTCTGCAATGCGGTGTCACTTTATCTCGGTGTCTCTGCATCATAGTGTCTCTGTATCGCGGTGTCTCTTAATCGAGATGTCTCTGCATCGTCAAATGTTATAACATTGCGATGTCTCCGCATCGCGGTGTCTCTGCATCATCAAATGTTATAACATCGCGGTGTCTCTGCATCGTCAAATGTTATAACATCGCGGTGTCTCTACATCGGGGGGTGGTCACTGCATCCGGTGTCTCTACATCGGGGGTGGTCACTGCATCGCGGTGTCACATCACGATGGTCACTGCATCACGGTGTCTCTTCATCGCGATGTCTCTGCATCGCGGTTGTCAGTGCATCGCGGTGGTCTCTACATCACGGTGCCACTTCATCGCGGTGTCTTTGCATCGTCAAATGTTATACCATCGTGATGTCTATGCATTGTGGTGTCTCTGCATTGGGGGTGGTCATTGCATCGCGGTGTCTTTGCATCGAGGTGTCTCTGTATCACGGTGTCTCTGCATCGCGGTGTCTGTGCATTGAGGGTGGTCATTGCATCGAGGTGTCTCTGCATCGCGGTGTCTCTGCATCATGGTGTCTCTGCATCACGGTTTCACTTCATCACTGTGTCTCTGCAATGCGGTATCACTTCATCGCGGTGTCCCTGCATCGCGGTGTCACTTTATCGCGGTGTCTCTGTATCGTGGTGTCACTACATCGTGCTATCTCTTTATCGCGGTGTCACTTCATCGTGGTGTCTCTGCATCACCGTGTCACTTTATCGTGATGTCTCTGCATTGCGATGTCTCTGCATCGCAGAGGTTAATGAATTACGGTGGTCACTGCATCGCGATGGTCAATGCATCGGGTTGGTCACTGCATCGCGGTGATCAATGCATCGGGATGGTCAATGCATCACAGTGGTCAATGCGTCGTGTGTCGCGGTGGTCAATGCATCGGGATGGTCAATGCGTCGCGTTGGTCACTGAATCGCTGTGGTCAATGCATCGGGTTGTCATTGTATCGCGATGGTCAATTCATCGGTAAAATAAAAAATAAAAAACTGACTTTCAAATCCTGAAAGAAAAAAAAAAAAAAAAAAAAAAAAAAAACTGACTTTCAAATCCTAAAAAATAAATAAAAAAAAAAAAAAAAAAAAAACTGACTTTCAAATCCTGAAAAATAAAAAAAATAAAAAAAACAAAAAAAAAAAACTGCCTTGCTGTTTCAACGCCTGAAAAAAAAAAAAAAAAAAAAAAAAAACAACTCAACATTCAGCGCCATATGAATAAAAAAATTAAAAAGATGTGCCAAACATGCGCCTGTTTTTTATTATTGTCTTTTATTTTATTTTTTCTTCATTAAGGGTATTTGAGTCTATCTTTTTAATTTATGTCCTTATAACCAAATAAGTTTCCTTAGTGTCCTATTTGCCTAATTAAGTCTGTTTTGTGTCCTTTTGGACCCTTACCCCTATAAACAAATAACACAAAAAGAAATTGGATATGCAGGAAAGGAGCTTTTAGCCCGGCCGAGTGAAAATTTTGCTCAGGACGTGTTATTTTAGTTCAACATCAATGAATAATAGCTCGGCCTCATGAAAATTAACCCGACCTTTTGTAAAAATAGCCTGGGCTACTGAGTATTTTGACGGGGTTATGATCGTAAGAGACAAAAATAGGGGTATATAAAATAAAAACTATTTTTACCCAAAGATATATATATTTTGTATTTCCGCCATATATATACACACACGCATACATACTAGTAATGGTGTTCATGTCATTGGGATCGTGTTTCGTCGTATCAACGTATCCATGGTTATTAATTATTAGGTTGCAATGTTACACTTTTTCATTCCCTGAGTGGGGACACCTAAACATACTAAAGTTGTTGTCGTATTGCTTCATCAATCAACAGGAACTGATTTCAAATGGCACAGACACCACTATTTCAACTATTGAATGAGCAATGGCTGAGTTAATAAAGAACCCAGAATCCATGAAGAATGTTATTCAAGAATTAGACAAAGAAGTTAGTGTTATTAACTTAGTAAAATAGTCGCATGTAGTAAAACTATCTTATCTTCAAGCATGTGTTAAAGAAACACTTAGGCTACACCCACCCGGGTCATTGCTGCTACCTCACCGAGCATCCGAAACGTGTCAATTGATGAATTACACTATACCCAAAGATGCTCAAGTTTACGTCAATGTTTGGGCAATGGGACGTGACCCCATCAATGTTCAAACTAGAGAGATTCTTAAACGTTGCAGTTGGCTTTAAAGGGAATGATTTTGAATTTATACCTTTTGGAAGTGGACGGAGAATGTGCCCTGATTACCAATGGCTGGACTACAAGTTACTTTAATGCTTGCAGTGTTACTCCATTCATTCGATTGGTCTCTGCCGGAAGGAATGAGCTCTCAAGAATTAGATATGAAAGAGGAATCCGGTATCAGCTTACATAAAGAACAACCATTGTTGCTCATCCCTAAACCACGAAAATGAACAATAATATGTAATGTTTTAAGTTGTTGCCTACTTACCTTAAGACATTGCATTGACGTCCTTTATTTAAGGAACACTTCAGTGGCATGGTCGTATAGCTATAGCGGTGACACCGGTACACCAAAAAAATGTACTTATCTCCAAGAATAAATGTTAAAGTAACTGACATAGGCTATATCGGTCAACCGTACTGTGGCACTCACTCGGGCAGGGTTACGAGCATATGACCACCTCCGAGTGCGGTTAGAGCTGATCTCTCAACGTCATCTGCCTTTATCATTGACTAAGTATCTGGAGCTCGGCATCAGTATCCCGAGCTCAACATCGAAGTCCAAGCTTACATGGCTTCAGCACGACATAAAGGCCACTACCAACGAGAGGTCCCACAAAGGTCGTCTTTAACACTTCTCACAGCAAGCATGACGCATGTCGTCATCTACCACATGCAATATCTCACACTCAGCGTGCATTAGGCATCAACCCACCATCAACCTGACAGAACTACTCACTCACGCCATCACTACCAATTGAACTCTCAGCTCCACCAAGGTATACTACATAAAGGGATCAGCTCTCTGATTTTATTTACAGTCACTCTAGTCAACTTCTCTCTTGAAAATTCCACCTAACTGTCAAATAATGACTTGAACGTCGGAGGGTATTTCCAGAAATAGAACTCCGGGGTCATTAATGATTTCTTCGTTTTACAAGCATTTTATCATCGAATGCAGCAGCGGATCACTCATATGAAGCTTGAATTGCAGATTCAACGGTCTAATCAAAACTTGACGATTTTAGACATCGTCAATAACATAAACTACTTTGGCACACAGGTCTTCTTTATGAAAGTCATCAAATGAAAATATAAAAATAACTCAAAATGCTTCCATCCTATAGCTTCTTCTCGTACTCATCGAAATAATCTTCATGTAAATTTTCTCAAAGGGAAAAAAGAATTGGCGGAGTTAAGTCTAGCTCAATAAATAGTAAAAATATAAAATAAATGTATTTATAACTTGTCAAACAATGAAATGATTTAGTTGTCGTTGTTGCAACGTATGAGTCTTCGAATGCATGAAAGGGCTCAGCTAAGGAATCATCTTGTTCAGTTGAACAGAATATTACTTTATCTCAGGAATATTGATTTAAAGAGTGAAGATGAAGATGCTGCTTTGATTTTGTTGCTTTCATTGCTTGCATCATATGAGAATTTTGCGCAGTCATTTACTGTTGGGAAAGATAAAGTGTCATTGGAGGATGTGAGGTCATCTCTCTACACTCGAGAGCTAGACCATATTAGGCGTCTAGATCTGATACGGAAAGTCAAGCTGTTGGTTTGGTTGCCAGTAGCAGCAGCAACAAAGGGCATGTAAACCCTGGAAAAAAAGTCTAAGAAGGGTGGTTCCAAATTTCCCCTACCTAAAAATGTCTGTAACTACTGTAAAAAGCATGGACACTGGAAGAATAAATGTCCAAAGAAGAAAAGAAGCAAGAGAACAGATCTGGCACTTCTGCAATAGAAGAGCATGGCAATAGTGGATTTGTGTGTCGATTACACTGTTTCACTATACCCAATAATGGATTTCGGGATAGAAAATAGTGGATTTTGGGGTCCCGAACAGTTTGGCTAACTTTTCAAAAACAATTCCTAATTTCTTTTGCCTAATATGTATTATTAAATATTGTTATGTCTTTATCGCCCAATTTTTATTTCCATCCTAATTTCTTTTCTATTTTCAGAAAAAATCGAATATTCCAACGAAACCGACACCGGAATCTTTGGATCCGGACTACCTAAGCTACACCTGCTCTGCATTTTGTCAACGCCATTCCCTTTATAAAAGAAATCAAAAACACATTCAGCCATGTCAGTGTTTTCAATCCAACTCTTTGCAAGTCAATGGCTCAATTTTCTTCCATTAGCGGAGACTTTTTTCTGGTTTTTATCTTTCTTCTGCCATTGCTGTATTTCATCTTCAAGAAATTCAAATCTTCATCAAGAAACATCCCACCATTTCCACCAGGGCCTACTCCATGGCCTCTATTAGGCAATATTCCTCATTTGGCCAACAAAATGCCCCATATTGCTATCCGATTTATCGAAAATTCATGGCCCTTTATTGATGCTTAAGCTAGGAACTCAAAAATTGGTTGTAGCATCATCACCTGCAGCTGCAAAAGAAATCCTCAAAACCCATGATCGGTTTTTATCCGCGCGATATATTCCCAAGTCTTTTAGTGATCCAGAGAAACTGAATATCTCCACAATGAGCTGGACAGAGACATGCAATGAAGGATGGAAACTACTGCGAACCCTTTGTCGAGCCGAGCTTTTCTCGACGAAAGCATTAGATGCTCAATCATGCATGAGGGAGAAAAAGATATCAAAAATGATTGAGCATATCAAAAAAGGTAAAAATGATGGAGAAGCTGTGAATATTGGAGAGTTGGTGTATGTAACTGTGTTCAATACGTTGAGCAATGTGTTGTTGTCTAGTGATCTTATTATTGGATTTGATGGTGGGATGAGAGATTTGTTTAAGAAGATGGCTGAAAAAGCTAGTGCTCCAAATATAGCTGATTTGTACCCGATTTTGACCCGATTCGATCTCCAAGGTGTAAGGAGATGTTTATTGAAGATGTCGATGAAGGTTCAAGCGTTTTACGAGCCAATCCTAAAAGAAAGAAGAAAGGCAAACACTCCTTCGAGCCCAAAAGACTTTCTTGATGTTCTCCTCCTAAACAAATTCACCGATCCTCAGATTCACATGATAATTCAGGTAAGTATATTTGGATAATAGTTAGCCAATAAATATTGTTTTTTTTAAGCAAGATAATATATATTGTTGAAATATATAAAATTTTAATTATCTATTTCTCTATCGGTTTAAACATTTAGAATTGATGAAATTATTTAATTTAATTACATAAATTTAAGAGTTTACTTTACTTCAGAAATAAATATTTGAAGGAAGTCAACCCTTCATATTAAACACTTCGATTTGGAAAAAGAAATCATAGTTGCTTCACAAATTATATATATTAATTGCACGAACTGTTGCTGCTCGATCCGTTTTTTTATCTGTCATATTTCATAATTTGTTCTGTTTTTTATTTATCCGTCATTTTAAATTTCCAATTTATCAATTTTTTTTTTCTCCTTTATCAATAAAATATTTACATCTCCAATAAAAAAATTACATTTTCAATACTAAAAACTCCTTTACCAACAAATTATTTACATCTCGAATAAAAAAAAAATACATTTTCAATATTATATTTTAGACATATTAATTATTTTCTTAATCTTTGTAATTCTTCTCTCTGCTACATATAAAAAAACGGAGGGAGTACTACACAAATCATAGTTTTTTTTTTCTAATTGTAAAGCATTTGCAACAGGAATTGATTTCAAATGGCACAGACACCACTACTTCAACTGTTGAATGGGCAATGTCTGAGCTAATAAAGAACCCAGAATCCATGAAGAATGTTATTCAAGAACTGGACAAAGAAGTTGGTGTTATAAACCTAGTAAAAGAGTCGCATGTAATAAAACTCTCTTATCTTCAAGCATGTGTTAAAGAAACACTTCGGAAACACCCACCAGGGCCATTGCTGCTACCTCACCGAGCATCTGAAACATGTCAAGTGATGAACTACACTATACCCAAAGATGCTCAAGTTTACGTCAATATTTGGGCAATGGGACGTGACCCCTCGATATGGGATGAACCATCAGTGTTCAAACCAGAGAGATTCTTAAATGTTGCGGTTGACTTTAAAGGGAATGATTTTGAATTTATACCATTTGGAAGTGGACGGAGAATTTGCCCTGGGTTACCGATGGCCGGACGACAAGTAACTTTAATCCTTGCAGTGTTGCTTCATTCATTTGATTGGTCTCTACCGAAAGGAAAGAGCTTTCATGAATTAGATATGACGGAGAAATTTGGTATCAGCTTACATAAAGAACAACCATTGTTGCTCATTCCTAAACCACGAATAGACCAAGGATATCACGGATGATGAAAGCGTCATGGGTGCAATTCGCACCACGGTAGGTTTCACACCATAGCTCCAAAGCTTGGCATTAAAGCATATGAATCTCAAGATAAATATGATATCATCTGGAAGATAGGATAGAGTTTAGTTGAAATAAATCGCTTTAAATGATATTTATCTTTAATTTTATTTATAATTATTTTTATTTTGAATTCAGTTTTTATCTCATTTATCTCATATATAAAGGAGATCCATTGTATCCTTTTTATCAATTCAATATAAAAAAACCGTTAGTCATTTCTTTTCGCTTTTGTATTCTGTTTTTCTTCACTTAGCATTGCGATATAGATAAGGAGATATATACATGACTCAACCAGAAGGGTTCCACGTTCCTGGAAAAGAAGGGTATGTTTACAAACTGATGAAGTTCTCATATGGACTTAAGAAGGCTCCAAGGCGGTGGTATTAGAAGTTTGACAATATGATCCAGTTGGGCTATAACATAAGTCCATATGATTGTTGTGTTTATCACAAGCAAGTTGAAAGATGGTTCAGTCATCTATCTGGTTCTGTGTGTGGATGATTTTACATTGAGAAGATATTGTCCAAGTTTGGCATGTGTTCGCGAAAATCACAACTACACTAGCAAGCGGACTAGGTCAACTGTAATATAGCTCAATTCGTGAGCAAGGTCGATCCCACAGGGACTTGTTCGAAATTATACAAGCTTAGTTATAAAATTCAAGATTACGGGGGTTGGTGGTCTTTGACCAAAATAAACGCAAAAAATGAAGAAGAAAATCACGGATTATCAAATCAAAACGAGTTTTAACCATTTTTAAGAAAGTAGACAGAACCGAATTAGTTAATTATTCTCTAATCGTTTTCTATATTGATTCAAACATTTTTATCATTAAAGTTCCAAGAATCGAGTCAATTACTAGGTGTACTTCCCTAAAGTGGTTCATAGATCGTTCGCGTACTCTAGAACCCTATGAATAGCTAAACGTCGACCGTGCGTGGGCTAGAACAATATTAACTAAACACGAATTAAGAACTAGGAAATACCGATAATAAACACCGTAAACCTCGCTACGTAACCACCGTGCACGGCCTAGTTAACTAATAACGATCTAATTGTTTCTTGTCCAATTAATCTTTTCAACCTTAGTTCCTTCAAGAATAATTTACGAAAACATGCAAAGAAGTGGCCAATTTCTAAACACGTAAATTAAAACGAAACAATTGAAGTAATCGAAACAATTCGTTCGGAGAAACTAAATCGTTAAGGCTTTTCTCCAATATAGACCGTTGGATACTCTTCCAAAACAAAGTCTTTTCCCCGAGACCAGGCGTTTCTCATGTATGAATCAATATAACTCACGATTAGGTGCAAATTAACATCATTCAATTCGATCTACAAGTAATTTAACCTAACATGCTTGTACCAACGATAATCATCACAAATTCGTAAAACATAGAAGAATGAATCGACATGATTACCTAGAAACACGAGATCAATCTTCTAGCTATTCCTTCGCAATGAATCACCAAGCATACAACCAAGAATAGGCTAAAGAACTCTTAAACATTGGAGAAAACAAGAACTTTTATTGATAAACATGCTACATAGTTTCTTGCTCTGAAAATCGTACATAAAGTGCAGAAATACATCATATTTATAATAAATTAACCGACCTAGGGTTTAGAAGGGTAAATCTGGAAGTTTTTGGTTAAAGTCGGTGCGCTGAACCGACATGGGCTCTCGGTTCAGCGTCCGGGCTGTCCCTGGACATGTCCAGACGCGTCTTGGGCTTGTCCTAGGCATGTCTTGGGCACCTGGGTCACTTTACCGAGCATCATTCTCTGTTCAGCGTGATGGGCTCTACCCGGGCTTGTCCAGGACTGATCCTGGACTTGTCTGGGGCATCCTGGACTAATCCGTGGACATGTCTGGGGCATCCTGGACTGGTTCTCGGGCTTGTCCTAGGCATGTCTGGGCTTGTCTTGGGCTTGTCCTGGGCTGATCTAAGAAATGTATGGGGCTTGTCCAGGACTGATATTGGACTTGTCCAACAGCTCGACTTGGTTCTCCTCCGGTTCGATCTCGATCTTTCTACATATTTCAGCTCAAATCCACTTCGGCTCAGATTATTCAAGCAGAGAACCATAAAACGTGTAGTAATATAATTCGATATAGAAATAAGATACAAATACGAAATAATCATGGACAAAGCTCATACGTAACTTCCAATCAAATGAAGCACTTTTACGTATAGTTTATCATGAATTAATCTTGTTTAAGTCCAATTTCGGGGGTAAATTGATATAGAAAATGTCATAAAGTTGATTCGCATCAGCATGTCGGCTGCCAAACCTATAGACACTCCAATGGAACCAAATCTACATATGTATGTTGTGTTTGCTCCACAGTTAGCTAAAGAGGAAGAATACATGTCAAGAGTCTCACATGCTAGTGCAGTAGCTAGTCTGAAGTATGTCATAGTCTGCACTAGGCATGATTTGGCTCAGGTAGTCAGTGTTGTCAGTAGGTTTACGGCTCAACCTGGAAATGAACACTGAAAAGTTGTAAAGAGGGTAATTCAGGGGTACTTCTGATATTGGTGTCATTTATGGAGGTGGTACTCAATTTTTGGTCACTGGTTATTGTGATTCTGATTATGCTGATGATGTGGACAGCAGGAGATCTATGGCTGATATGTGTTTACTTTAGGTGGTTATGTGGTAAGTTGAAAGACAATTTTACAGGAAACAGTGACATTATCTACTATTGAGGGAGAGTATATGGCACTGACAGAAGCAGCAAAGGTGGCAACCTGGTTAAAGGGGCTAGTCAATGATTTGAGTGTGCATCAAGATCAAGTTGAGGTGTATTGTGATAGTATGAGTGCAATATGCTTGGCAAATGATCATGTTCATCATGAAAGAACAGAGCACATTGATGTAAGGTACCATTTTGTGATGAATGAGAGGAGGATAAAGGTGAAGAATATCAGCACTGATGTCAATGCTGCTGATATGTTCACTAAGTTTGTTCCAAACAGTAAGTTTCACTTGTATCTGGACTTGTTGAACATCCAAAGTTATTAATATGTATCTGGAATACTCAGCTGAAGTGGGGGTTCTGTTGCGGCATTCAAATCTGTGGAAACGAGGAAGTCTTGCACTTGGTTGTGCATGTGGTATGTCAGTCTGCTATGAGAGTCAACTTTGATATCATTTTATATGTAATTAACCTCCTATTTATGACTTATTCGATGTGGTTTTGGGATAGTTTAATGGTTTTTATAGGCACGTTTAACCACAGATTGAATCACGAGACGAAAGACGTTTACATCCGGAAATCCTTATTTTTGAGTGAATTGTGTGGGTTTTATTGGCATGTGTCATGCTTTAGTTTTTTTGTTTTCTTATAGGTACGGCATGATACAGGGCGTGATAAGGATCGCCACGCAACGAAAATCGGTCAAAACAGAGTTCGGATGCGAAAATGGCGCGAGAATTAAGTTTGGGGTGAAAGTGGCCAACGGACACTTGTCACATATAGTTTGGTGGTCATTGACCACCATAAAATTTTCCACGATTCATCTTTAGTTATTCCGATGATCCGTTTTGTAAATACAAGCAATCAAAACGAGTTAGGGTTCATTATGAGAATTCTTAGAGGTATTTTCTCTGGCTTATTCCCAATTCATGTGCATAAATAACCCTAGAAAATTAGGGTTCATCACAATTTATAGGTTCATCACGTTTTCTTGCAATTAACTGATGCAAGAATCGACCTTTTGTAGGAATTGTTCGTATATGACATAATTATTTGATAATCTGCAGTTAGATACACGTTATTAAGATCTAAAGAGGTTTTTCGTCAGTTGAGTGATTTTAACTGGTTTTAATTTTAATTATGAAATTTACAACTTTTCTAGAAACAATTCATAAATTCAAAACAATGCACGATTAGGTAGATGTATGCATAACTGGAAAGTCTGAACCGAATTCTTTATGGTTAAAGAATATCTTTCTAGTTGCTCTGGAACAATTAGTTCTCTAAAAGAAATACGGGGTTCATGCTTGGTCCCGAGGGGTCAAATCAATACGTCCTAAGAAGAAATATTTGAATATCAATCTCATCGATATCATCGATCTCATATTCATCAATCGAATCACTTTTTCGCTAACAAACAATCAGCATGGAACCTGAGCAAGTCTCCTCAATGCTAGCCTCTGGCACCCCAAGACGCTGATCAGCGTCCGGGGCTCTCTGTTCTGCAGTTATTTTACTTTGAATCATGTATTTTGTTTTATTTGATGCATAACAAATATAGAGGGAGTGGGAATAAAGGACATATAAGAGTGAAAAATAGAAATCATGACAGTGTAAATACAAATTGGGTGATAAGGACAATTTCACTGGTCGTTACTCCAAATCCATTGTTCGGTACAGTGGAATGGAGTTCAAATCCACTATTTCAAAGTTCCACTGTTTTGTTATTTTTAACGAAAATGACCTCGAAATGACATCGAAAAAACATCAAACGGGATGTCTGAAAAAAGAGAACAAAAAAATGAAAAATATGGTGACGGAATTACGATATTTTGATGTTCAGAACAAAAGATATATTATTTTTGATATTTTGATGTTCGGAAAATTAGGGAAAGAACACAAAAGATATATCCATTTTTGTAATTAAATATGAGAGAATTTAAATTTTAGTGAAATCAACACTTGTACCTTTTAACCAATAAAAAATTACAAAAAATTACACAGTCTTGTTTATATATTTCTAATTTAGTTTGTCTTTTTTAACAATAAAACCATAAATATATTGTACCGGAAATAAATAATGTAGTATTCATGTTATGCATATTAGAATGGAGATAGGATTGAAGTGAATGTATATTGGATTTAGGTTGATACAATACCACATGTACTTCTGGCACAAATAATAAGAGTAAGTAGATGAAAATAGGATACAATATATCGGTTCGTAACTTATCGTGGCACGGACTGCACCCATGACGCTTTCATGATGATCAGAATCATCATGCATGGTATCATTGGTGTGTTCGTGGTTTAGGGATGAGCAACAATGGTTGTTCTTTATGTAAGCTGATACCGAATTTTTCGGTCATATCTAATTCATGAGATCTCTTTCCATTCTGCAAAGACCAATCGAATGAGTGGAGCAACAGTGCAAGGATTAAAGTAACTAGTTGTCCAGCCATCGGTAACCCGGGGCAAATTCTCCGTCCACTTCCAAAGGGTATAAATTCAAAATCGTTCCCTTTAAAGTCAACCGCAACATTTAAGAATCTCTCTGGTTTGAACATTGACGGCTCGTCCCATATCGAGGGGTCACGTCCCATTGCCCAAACATTGATGTAAACTTGAGCATCTTTGGGTATATCGTAATTCATCACTTGACATGTTTCGGGCGCTCGGTGAGGTAGCAACAATGGCCCTGGTGGGTGTAGCCTAAGTGTTTCTTTAACACACGCTTGAAGATATGAGAGTTTTATTACTTGCGACTCTTTTACTAGGTTAATAACACCAACTTCTTTGTCTAATTCTTGAATCACTTTCTTCATGGATTATGGGTTCTTTATTAACTCAGTCATTGACCATTCAATAGTTGAAGTAGTGGTGTCTGTGCCATTTGAAAACAGTTCCTGTTGATTGATGAAACAATATGAATATGACGACAACTTTCGTATGTTTAGTGTCAAATAAAATATGCTTGAAGTGTTTAATATACTTACCTGAATTATTATGTGAATCTGAGGATCGGTGAATTTGTTTAGGAGAAGAACATCCAGAAAGTCGTTTTGGCTCAAAGGAGTGCTTGTTGCCTTTCTTCTTTCTGTTAGGATTGGCTCGTAAAACGCTTGAACCTTCGTCGTCATCTTCAATAAATATCTCCTTATACCTTGTAGATCTAATCGGGTCAAAATCGGGTATAATTGATTTCAAATGGCACAGACACCACTACTTCAACTATTGAATGAGCAATGGCTGAGTTAATAAAGAACCCAGAATCCATGAAGAATGCTATTCAAGAATTAGACAAAGAAGTTAGTGTTATTAACTTAGTAAAATAGTCGCATGTAGTAAAACTATCTTATCTTCAAGCATGTGTTAAAGAAACACTTAGGCTACACCCACCCGGGTCATTGCTGCTACCTCACCGAGCATCTGAAACGTGTCAATTGATGAATTACACTATACCCAAAGATGCTCAAGTTTACGTCAATGTTTGAGCAATGGGACGTGACCCCATCAATGTTCAAACTTGAGAGATTCTTAAACGTTGCAGTTGGCTTTAAAGGGAATGATTTTGAATTTATACCTTTTGGAAGTGGACGGAGAATGTGCCCTGGATTACCAATGGCTGGACTACTAGTTACTTTAATGCTTGCAGTGTTACTCCATTCATTCGATTGGTCTCTGCCGGAAGGAATGAGCTCTCAAGAATTAGATATGAAAGAGGAATCCGGTATCAGCTTACATAAAGAACAACCATTGTTGCTCATCCCTAAACCACGAAAATGAACAATAATATGTAATGTTTTAAGTTGTTGCCTACTTACCTTAAGACATTGCATTGACGTCCTATTTTTAAGGAACACTTCAGTGGCATGGTCGTATAGCTATGGCGGTGACACCGGTACACCAAAAAAATGTACTTATCTATAAATGTTAAAGTAACTGACATAGGCTATATCAGTCACTGTACCTGTGGCACTCACTCAGCTGGGTTACGAGCATATGACCACCTCCGAGTGCGGTTAGAGCCGATCTCTCAACGTTATCGCCTTTATCATTGACTAAGTATCGGAGCTCGGCATCGGTATCCCGAGCTCAACATCGAAGTCCAAGCTTACATGGCTTCAGCACGACATAAAGGCCACTACCAACGAGAGGTCCCACAAAGGTCGTCTTTAACACTTCTCACAGCAAGCATGACGCATGTCGACATCTACCACATGCAAAATCTCACACTCAGCGTGCATTAGGCATCAACCCACCATCAACCTGACAGAACTACTCACTCACGCCATCACTACCAATTGGACTCTCAGCTCCACCGAGGTATACTACATAAAGGGATCAGCTCTCTGATTTTACTTACAGTCACTCTAGTCAACTTCTCTCTTGAAAATTCCACCTAACTGTCAAATAATGACTTGAACGTCGGAGGGTATTTCCAGAAATAGAACTCCGGGGTCATTAATGATTTCTTCGTTTTACAAGCATTTTATCATCGAATTCAACAGCGGATCACTCATACGAAGCTTGAATTGCAAATTCAACGGTCTAATCAAAACTTGACGATTTCAGACATCGTCAATAACATAAACTACTTTGGCACACAGGTCTTCTTTATTATTGTCATCAAATGAAAATATAAAAATAACTCAAAATGCTTCCATCCTATAGCTTCTTCTCGAACACATCGAAATAATCTTCATGTAAATTTTCTCAAAGGGAAAAAAGAATTGGCGGAGTTAAGTCTAGCTCAATAAATAGTAAAAATATAAAATAAATGTATTTATAACTTGTCAAACAATGAAACGATTTAGTTGTCTTTGTTGAAACGTATGTTTAGTCTTTGAATGCATGAAAGGGCTCAGCTAAGGAATCATCTTGTTCAGTTGAACAGAATATTACTTTATTTCAGGAATATTGATTTAAAGAGTGAAGATGAAGATGCTGCTTTGATTTTGTTGGTTTCATTGCTTGCATCATATGAGAATTTTGCGCAGTCATTTACTGTTGGGAAAGATAAAGTGTCATTGGAGGATGTGAGATCATCTCTCTACACTTGAGAGCTAGACCATATTAGGCGTCTAGATCTGATACGGAAAGTAAAGCTATTGGTTTGGTTGCCAGTAGCAGCAGCAACAAAGGGCATGTAAACCCTGGAAAAAAAGTCTAAGAAGGGTGGTTCCAAATTTCCCCTACCTAAAAATGTCTGTAACTACTGTAAAAAGCATGGACACTGGAAGAATAAATGTCCAAAGAAGAAAAGAAGCAGGAGAACAGATCTGACACTTCTGCAATAGAAAAGCATGGCAATAGTGGATTTGTGTGTCGATAACACTGTTTCACTGTACCCAATAACGGATTTTGGGGTTCTGGACAGTTTGGCTAACTTTTCAAAAGAAATTTCTCTTTTCTTTTGCCTAATATTATTAAATATTGTTGTCTTTATCGTAATTTTCTTCTATTTTCTGAAAAATCTAATACCAACACCGGATTCCGACTACCAAAGCTACAGCTGCTCTGCATTTTGTCAACGCCATTCCCTTTATAAAAAAAATCAAAAACACATTCAGCCATGTCAGTGTTTTCAATCCAACTCTTTGCAAGTCAATGGCTCAATTTTCTTCCATTAGCGGAGACTTTTTTCTGGTTTTTATCTTTCTTCTGCCATTGCTGTATTTCATCTTCAAGAAATTCAAATCTTCATCAAGAAACATCCCACCATTTCCACCAGGGCCAACTCCATGGCCTCTATTAGGCAATATTCCTCATTTGGCCAACAAAATGCCCCATATTGCTCTATCCGATTTATCGAAAATTCATGGCCCTTTATTGATGCTTAAGCTAGGAACTCAAAAATTGGTTGTAGCATCATCACCTGCAGCTGCAAAAGAAATCCTCAAAACCCATGATCGGTTTTTATCCGCGCGATATATTCCCAAGTCTTTTAGTGATCCAGAGAAACTGAATATCTCCACAATGAGCTGGACAGAGACATGCAATGAAGGATGGAAACTACTGCGAACCCTTTGTCGAGCCGAGCTTTTCTCAACGAAAGCATTAGATGCTCAATCATGCATGAGGGAGAAAATGATATCAAAAATGATTGAGCATATCAAAAATGGTAAAAATGATGGAGAAGCTGTGAATATTGGAGAGTTGGTGTATGTAACTGTGTTCAATATGTTGAGCAATTTGTTGTTGTCTAGTGATCTTATTATTGGATTTGATGGTGGGATGACAGATTTGTTTAAGAAGATGGCTGAAAAAGCTAGTGCTCCAAATATAGCTGATTTGTACCCGATTTTGACCCGATTCGATCTCCAAGGTATAAGGAGATGTTTATTTAAGATGTCGATGAAGGTTCAAGCGTTTTACGAGCCAATCCTAAAAGAAAGAAGAAAGGCAAACACTCCTTCGAGCCCGAAAGACTTTCTTGATGTTCTCCTCCTAAACAAATTCTCCGATCCTCAGATACACATGATAATTCAGGTAAGTATATTTGGATAATAGTTAGACAATATATATTGTTTTTTTTTAAAAAACAAGATAGTATATATCGTTGAAATATATAAAAGTTTAATTATCAGCTTAAACATTTAGAATTGATGAATATATTTAATTACATAAATTTAAGAGTTTACTTTACTTCAGAAATAAGTGTTTGAAGGAAGTCAACCCTTCATATTAAACACTTCGATTTGGAAAAAGAAATCATAGTTGCTTCACAAATTATATATATTAATTGCACCTTGCTACTCCATCCGTTTTTTTATCTGTCATATTTCATAATTTGTTTTGTTTTTTTTTATCTGTCATTTTAAATTTCCAATTTATCATTTATTATTTTTTTCCTCCTTTATCAATAAAATATTTACATCTCCAATAAAAAATTACATTTTCAATACTAAAAACTCCTTACCAACAAATTATTTACATCTCGAATAAAAAAATACATTTCGAATACTATATTTTAGACATATTAATTACTTTCTTAATCTGTGTGATTCTTTTCTCTGCTACATATAAAAAAAACGGAGGGAGTATTACACAAATCATAGTTTTATTTTTCTAATTGTAAAGCATGTGCAACAGGAATTGATTTCAAATGGCACAGACGCCACTACTTCAACTGTTGAATGGGCAATGTCTGAGCTAATAAAGAATCCAGAATTCATGAAGAATGTTATTCAAGAACTGGACAAAGAAGTTGGTGTTATAAACCTAGTAAAAGAGTCGCATGTAATAAAACTCTCTTATCTTCAAGCATGTGTTAAAGAAACACTTCGGAAACACCCACCTGGGCCATTGCTGCTACCTCACCGAGCATCTGAAACATGTCAAGTGATGAACTACACAATACCCAAAGATGCTCAAGTTTACGTCAATATTTGGGCAATGGGACGTGACCCCTCGATATGGGATGAACCATCAGTGTTCAAACCAGAGAGATTCTTAAATGTTGCGGTTGACTTTAAAGGGAACGATTTTGAATTTATACCATTTGGAAGTGGACGGAGAATTTGCCCTGGGTTACCAATGGCCGGACGACAAGTAACTTTAATCCTTGCAGTGTTGCTTCATTCATTTGATTGGTCTCTGCCGAAAGGAAAGAGCTTTCATGAATTAGATATGACGGAGAAATTTGGTATCAGCTTACATAAAGAACAACCATTGTTGCTCATTCCTAAACCACGAATAGACCAAGGATATCACGGATGATGAAAGCGTCATGGGTGCAATTCGCACCACGGTAGGTTTCACACCATATCTCCAAAGCTTGGTATTAGAGCTTATGAATCTCAAGATAAAGATGATATCATATGGAAGATAGGATAGAGTTTAGTTGAAATAAATCGCTTTAAATGATATTTATCTTTAATTTTATCTATATTTTTTTTTGAATTCAGTTTTTATCTCATTTATCTCATATATAAAGGAGATCCATTGTATCCTTTTAATCAATTCAATATAAAAAACCGTCAGTCATTTCTTTTCGCTTTTGTATTCTGTTTTTCTTCACTTATTATTGCGATATAGATAAGGAGATAATGAGATATATACATGACTAAACCAGAAGGGTTCCACGTTCCTGGAAAAGAAGGGTATGTTTACAAACTGAGGAAGTTCTCATATGGACTTAAGAAGGCTCCAAGGCGGTGGTATAAGAAGTTTGACTATATGATCCAGTTGGGCTATAACATAAGTCCATATATATGATTGTTGTGTTTTTCACAACAAGCTGAAAGATGGTTCAGTCATCTATCTGGTTCTGTGTGTGGATGATTTGTTGATAGTCGGTGTGAACAAGTCTGACATTCAAGATTTGAAGAATATGCTCAAAGTTGAATTTGAGATGAAGTATTTGGGGGAAGCAAAGAAAATTCTGGGAATGGAGATCTATATAGATAGGAAGCAGGACAAGCTACACTTGTCTCAGAATGATTACATTGAGAAGATATTGTCCATGTTTGGCATGTGTTCGTAAAAATCACAACTACACTAGCAAGCGGAATATGTCAACTGTAATAGAGCTCAATTCGTGAGCAAGGTCGATCCCACAGGGACTTGTTCAATAATTATACAAGCTTAGTTATAAAATTCAAGATTACGGGGATTGGTGGTCTTTGACCAAAATAAACGCGTAAAATGAAGAAGAAAATCACTGATTATCAAATCAAGATGAGTTTTAACCATTTTTAAGAAAGTAGACCGAACCGAATTAGTTAATTATTCCCTAATCGTTTTCTATATTGATTCAAACATTTTTATCATTAAAGTTCCAAGAATCGAGTCAATTACTGGTGTACTTCCCAAAAGTGGTTCATAGATCTTTCACGTACTCTAGAACCCTATGAATAGCTAAACGTCGACCGTGCATGGGCTAGAACAATATTAACTAAACACGAATTAAGAACTAGGAAATACCGATAATAAACACCGTAAACATCGCTACGTAACTACCGTGCACGGGCTAGTTAACTAATAACGATCTAATTATTTCTTGTCCAATTAATCCTTTCAACCTTAGTTCCTTCAAGAATAATCTACGAAAACATGCAAATAAGTGGCCAATTTCTAAACACGTAAATTAAAACGAAACAATTAAAGTAATCGAAACAATTCGTTCGGAGAAACTAAATCGTTATGGATTTTCTCCAATATAGACCATTGGATACTCTTCCAAAACAAAGTCTTTTCCCCGAGACCAGGCGTTTGTCATGTATGAATCAACATAACTCACGATCAGATGCAAATTAACATCATTCAATTCGATCTACAAGTAATTTCACCTAACATGCTTGTACCAACGATAATCATCACAAATTCATAAAACATAAAAGAAAGAATCGACATGATTACCTAGAAACACGAGACCAATCTTCTAGCTATTCCTCCGCAATGAATCACCAATCATACAACCAAGAATAGGCTAAAGAACTCTTTAACATTGGAGAAAACAAGAACTTTTATTGATAAACTTGCTACATAGTTTCTTGCTCTGAAAATCGTACATAAAGTGCAGAAATACATCATATTTATAATAAATTAACCGACCTAGGGTTTAGAAGGGTAAATCTGGAAGTTTTTGGGTAAAGTGGGTGCGCTGAACCGACCTGGGCTCTCGATTCTGCGTCCGGGATGTCCATGGACATGTCCAGACGCGTCTTGGGCTTGTCCTGGGCATGTCTTGGGCACCTGGGTCACTTTACCGAGCAGCATTCTCTGTTCAGCGTGATGGGCTCTACACGTGCTTGTCCAGGACTGATCCTGGACATGTCTGGGGCATCCTGGACTAATCCGTGGACATGTCTGGGGTATCCTGGACTAGTTCTCGGGCTTGTCCTAGGCATGTCTAGGCTTGTCCTGGGCTGATCTAAGATATGCATGGGGCTTGTCCAGGACTGATATTGGACTTGTCCAACAGGTCGACTTGGTTCTCCTCCGGTTCGATCTCGATCTTTCTACATGTTTCGGCTCAAATCCTCTTCGGCTCAGATTATTCCTACAGAGAACCATAAAACGTGTAGTAATATAATTTGATATAGAAATAAGATACAAATATGAAATAATCATGGATAAAGCTCATATGTAACTTCCAATCAAATGAAGCACTTTTACATATATTTTATCATGAATTAATCTTGTTTAAGTCCAATTTCGGGGGTTAATCGGGAGAAAAGCTTTTATGTCATCTCTAAACGCTGTCCAACTACTTCGATCAGAAGGATCACCTCTCTTATGAATTTTCACCTTGCTAATTTACCTTTCATGTATCTAGGTTGCCCCATATTTCAAGGTAGAGCTAAGAGGCACTAATTTCAATTTTTGATTGATAAAATAAATAAACACTTAGAGGGGTGGCAATCTCGTCTCCTTTCTCCTGGTGGCAGACTTATCTTAATTAAGCATGTGTTGAGCTCAATACCTATACACACACTTGCTGCTCTTCAAGTCCCTACTACGGTTTTACACAACCCACTCCCTTTTTACCATTTTTTTTAGGGAAATACGGAAGACCATTCTAAAAAACAATGGCGTGCTTAGGAAAGAATTTGTGGACCTACTGAAGAAAATGGATTGGGAATTCGTAACATCTTTGATGTTCAAAAGGCCGTTGCTTGCAAACTCTGGTGGAAATTTCGTAATAAACTTGGGATATGGGGTATGAAGTTTGGCGATTATCCTTATTCCGAGAAGATGCATACCTGGCGTGCTATGAATATGGTTCATGACATCGTTCACGATAATTTGACATGGCTTTTCTTGGGTGGTACGGGAACTTGGGTTTGGAAGCCTACCAAATCTGGTACTTTTTCTATCTCTTCTGCTTATAGTGTTCTCCGAGATAAGAAACCCCTTTTGCACGTAATGGGCATGATATGGAAGCCTAATATACCTTTGAAAATATCTATTTTTATGTGGCGCTTTGTTAACCGTCTCTTTCCCATGCCGGATGTCATTCGACGTATGGGTTTTGCTGGTCCTTATAAATGTCCATTCTGCCAAAATGAAGACTCCACACAACACTTCTTCCTTCATTGTGACTTTTCTTCTGAGGTTTGGCATTTCTTCCAAACTTCGTTGGGTTGCTATGTCAACATGGTCGACTTAAAACACATCTTTTGGGGTTGGTGGGATTACCAGTCTACAGGTGCACTTCAGCTTGTCAGCACTTATATCCCTACTTTTGTTTGTTGGGAGCTATGGAAGGTGTTAAGGGTGAAAATCTATGTTTTATTATGATATATTTTACGGTATTTTCCCTCTTAATTGGATTAATTGCATAATAAACGGCCCTTATATGGAAATATTGAGCATACTAGGTTTTTAAGGACTTAATCTCAATATTGAATAAATTATGTGTTTTCATCGTGAATTATAATTAATTGGACTTTATTACGGTTTGCGATGTTTTCCATGTGTTATAGGTATGTTCATTGTGCTCAAATGGTGATCAAAAAGGGTTAAAACTCGAGCTATAAAGATTTGAGAATAGATAATGATGAAGTGAATTGAAGAAAAGAGATAAAGATGGAAAAATCACATCAAACTGAAGGTGAACGCTCGTCCATGAAGCGTCCACTATGACCGAACGTCCAGAAAGAGTGAACGAGCGTCCAAGGTGCTAAAAGTGATTCAGAGAGTTTGAACTGAGATCGAACGGGCGTCTGAGGAGAGTCTGAAATATCAAACGAGCGTCCGCCATCTTGAACGCTCGTCCACAGTGCCGACTTACTGCCACCGCCTCTGATTTCTATAAATAGCAGCGTGTTTCACATCTTTTAAGACATAATTCGACACACATAAACCCTAATACCTAGGGGCGGCTAAGGCTGCGCTTTTACATCTTTTCCTTCACTTTTATGCAAATTAGATCTAGGTTAGTTTAGGTTACTTTTTATGCTACTTTTATACATTGCTGAGTTGCTGAGGATGTTCAGAGGCTAAAACCTCCATCAAACGAGAGTTGTGAAGCCATCAACGTGAATTGATCTGTTTATCTCGGTTATTATTGTGAGTATTTATTTATGGTTGTTTCTTATTCATGCTTTACTCATGTTTTTAGTGCATTATATCGGAAGATTGCATGTTTTCGATTGTGTTTATGCTTGATGGGAGTCATGTTAAACCTTTAGATCACCATAAATAGGAATAGCCTTTGAATCTATAGTAACGGAAGTTAATAGATTCGATCGCTAGGTTAAACATAAAAGTTGACATCTTTGGTCTTTTAAACGCGTTAATCTAGCATTGGAAGATACTAGGTTAATAGATGAAATACCTAAGGAATTAGGATTTCATGTTTAGAGAAGGTGAATCACGACCTAAGTAAATACCACGTAAAATCGAGATAGGAGATCAATGCATGTTGATAGGTGGATCAACCCTCGTTTGTCTTTTATAAACTTGATTTACAATCCTCATAGCTTAGTTTAGATTAGTTAATTTATTTTCCTGCACTTTTAGTTTATTTTTACCGCTTCCAATCTCTCCTAGCATTGGATTAATCTCCTCTGTCTAGTTATTTTCTGCATATTTGTCTAGTTAGTTATTCGTTAGGTTAGTAATCGTGACAATAGTTAGTTAAAACAAAAGCTAGGGTTAACATTCGTCTAGTTCCCCGTAAGATCGACCCGGCATAGCCTCTGTACTACGATCCTTGCACTTGAGGTTAACCGGTTTTATTACTTGTTTATTTTGTATTAATAAAATCCGTGACAAGTTTTTGGCGCCGTTGCCGGGGAACCGGACGGTTTGCCTAGTTTTTGTTTTTGTGTGTTTTTGTTTTTCTGTTTTTGTTCAGTTTTTCTTTCTATTTTCTGCGTTTTAATCCTTGTTTTTAGGTCAATTTCTAGGAGGATTAACCTTTAAGTAGTTAGGAATTTAGTGTTTTGGATTAGGGTTAAAGTTTCTGTTTTGTGATTAGTTCTTTTTCCCCTGTTTTTCCTGCTCTGTTTTCTTTACTTCTGTCTCTGTTCTGGAAATCGTTTCTGTTCCTGGGAAATTTTGCATATGAACGAGCGTCCATACCTATGAACGCCCGTCCACTGTAAAATTTCAATCCTGTATCAATTCTTGCCCTACAGACGAGCGTTCATACATTTGGACGCCCGTCCAAAAATTCTGAAAAATCAGACGAGCGTTCATACGTTGAACGCCCGTCCGTTCTGAAAACCAGGCAGACGCTCGTCCATATTGTTGGACGCCCGTCCGTCTGCTCTCTTTCTCTTTCTTTCTTTCTCCCTAGGTCTTGATAATAGTTCTAGATTTCAAACCTTTTAGATAGATTCTTAGGTTTCCTTTTCGTAGTTTAAGTTTTTAATTTCATAGTTTTTAGGTTTTGTTCAATAGAGTTGGGTTTCGGTTTATGCAAACTCGAAGTCAGAAAGGGCCATTACTCTTTACACCTGACCTCGAGCGGACCATAGTCCGACCCAATAGGCGGAAACTTCGTTTCACCGATCCTTCGGACGAAGGAAGTTCAGCCAACCAAGAAATTGAACAAAAGTTGATAGAAGAAATCGAAGAAATAGTAATAATGGCAGCAGAGGATCGACGTACGTTGGCAGACTACGCCATGCCTGGTGCGGTCACTGTCAACCCGGCTGTAGTCTTGCCCGCCATTACTGCTCAAACTTTCGAGCTCAAGCCAGGGCTTATCCAGATGATGCAGCATGCATCAATTTTTTACGGCTACCAATCAGAAAATCCGCATACCCACTTACACACGTTCTTAGAGATATGCGGTACTACCCGCATCCAAGGTGTAAGTGAGGATGCTATCAAGCTCAAACTTTTCCTTTTTCCTTAAAAGGGGAGGCGAAGGAATGGTATCACTCTCTTCCCCCTGAATCCATCACTACATGGGCTGGACTCGAGAGGGAGTTTTTGAGTCAATATTTTCCACCCTCTAAGACGGCCCATTGCTTAAATGAAATTTTCACATTTTCTCAGAAGGAAAATGAATCGTTTTTCGAGGCCTGGAAAAGGTATAAATCTCTTCTTAGAAGGTGCCCCCATCATGGCTTGCCTTTGGAGAGGTTAGTCATTACTTTCTTTAGCGGATTGACCGAGCTCACCAAGGGCATGGTCAATAGTTCATCGGGCGGGGCGTTTTTGAAGAAGACTCCAGACGAAGGATGGGCATTGTTCGAAGACATTGCCAAATATAACTATGCTCCATCTTATCAGGCAATTCAAGCTCCTCCTCCTCCTAAGGTGGAGGAAGTAAATGTTCAAAGTCTGATCGCCATGCTGCAGAGGCAGATGGCCAATCCTCAAGCTCCGAATCCTATGAATCGACTCCTTCGTTTCCGCGTAACCCTCGGGTTACGTATTGCGAATCTTCTTTGTCGACCGGTCACGTAAATGGCCAATGTCAATTAAACCCCAATTCTTCATACCAAGTCAATACCGTCCATGCCGATGGACGGACACTCGAGTCCAATGCCAAAACTGCGATAATATGGGGCATACTTCCGCATTCCGTCCTATGAATGGGCGACGTCGAAGTAAATGCGTTCTATGGCCGAACACCCAAAGATTTAATCAACCATCGGCGAATCAATTCCGGAACCAAGGGTTCAATCAAGCTTCCAATTTCAATCCGAATTCGAGTTTTAATTCGAATTCAAGTTTCAATAAGAACCCCGGTTCCGCTCAAAACCAAAACTCTAATTTTTCCAAATCAAACACAAAGGTTCAATCGAATTGGCCTTCTAATTCCAATTCTAATTTTCAAAATCGGCCCAGCCAGCCATACTCTTCAAACTTCCATCACTCTCAAGGTCCCTCGAATTCAAATGATCTTAAGGCTGAATGGAACTCATTCAAAGAAGAGCAAAACAAGAATATTCACTTCTAATGAGTACCAATAAGAATCTTGAGAGACGATATAGGCAACGGTGGCAAGCAATTAGCATCAAGACCCCCGGGCATCCGCCCCGCTTACCGAGAAAAATCCTAAGGGTGGTCATGTTGCTCGTGCCGATTTGAGCGAAGCGGCCAATGTACCGACCTCGTACCAACAACGCATTATGGACAAGAGGAGGCCAGTACAATGAGTTTAAGAAGTGGTACACAGCTGAGTGGTCCCCCTGGCTTCCAGGGAAACCACTAGCCCCTCCTGCCATTGATAAGGCAGGAGGGGAAGTTGAGCACCCATCATCCCCTTGGCCGCAAGCAAGTAATCAGGTGGCTAATCCCCTGAGAAGTGAAAAAAATTAAGGATCCTCAGGTGGCTGATCCCCTGAGGAATGAGAAATCAAGTGAAAGTCAGGTGGCTGATCCCCTGACTAATCAAAAGAATGAGAAGACGGTTCGGTGGAAAGATTTGGAAGACAAAGCTATCGGTGCATCTTCGAAGAAAGTCTTTTCTGAGGATGATTTGAAAAAGCTTCCATTTCCACCGAGAAAGAGCAACATCCCATTGAGCGAAGATAAGAAGTATGAAAAAGTGCTTAATTTGTTGAAAAATACTCAGGTTAATCTGCCATTATCCGAGGTCTTGGTCGAGATGCCTAAGTATACAAAGTTCATCAAGGATGTTGTATCTTCCAAAAAGAAATTATCAGAAATGGACCAAGCAGTTGGTAAGGAGTGTTCTCTGGTCAATAATGAAAGCTTACCAATCAAGAGAAGCGACCCAGGGAAATTTGTGCTCACATTGCAGATGGGAGGCCTAGTCTTCCCAAATTCCTTATGTGACCTGGGCGCATCTATCAGCTTGATGCCATTGTCTGTGTGCAAGCAGCTGGGTTTACAAAGTCTTCTAGAACCCACGACCATGAATTTGCAGTTCGCTGATCGATCTTCTAAGAAAGCCTCAGGGATCTTAAAGGATGTATTAGTTCAAATAGATAGGTTTACCTTTCCAGTTGACTGGTACGTCTTAGATATTGAGAAAAGTGAAAATGTCCCCTTGATTCTTGGAAGACCCTTCCTATCTACAGCTAGAGCCCTTATCGATTGTGATGGTGGGCACGTGACCATTCGAGTTGGTGACCAGGAGGTGAGTTATAGTGTTTCTAAATCTATCAATGTACCTTCTGGATCTCCAACCGGTTGTTCCATTGAGGAGACGTCTTATGACTTCAATGACTCCATGGATACGCAAGTTTTGGCTGTAGAAGCAGAATATGAGCGATTGATTGATAATCTGAATAATCATGGTATGGTCAATCTAGATCAGTTAGCAGCTGAATTTGAGGATGAGCTAAGAGAAGAAGCCTTGGCAGTAGGACCACTAAGTAAGCTCAGCGATGTTGAGTTGAAGAGTGGTGATCTTAAATCAAGTCTAGAGGAACCCCCTGTAGACTTGGTTCTGAAGCCGTTGCCTAAACATCTTAAGTATGTATTTTTAAGAGAAGGTGACAAGCTTCCTTTGATCATCTCTGCCAAGCTATCTCGTATAGAAGAGCTTAAACTGTTAAACGTCTTGCGCAAAAATGAGAAAGCCTTTGGATGGCAAGTGGGAGATATCCGAGGGATATCTCCCGACATCCGTATGCACAAGATCAAGGCGAGGAGGGTGCAAAACGAGTTAGACAGCCTCAGAGAAGACTCAACCCTCACATGCAAGAGGTAGTCAAGAAGGAAATTATCAAGCTTCTAGATATGGGTATCATATACGCCATTGCAGACAGTGAGTGGGTATCCCCAACTCAAGTAGTTCCCAAAAAAGGTGGAATTACGATTGAGAAGAATGAGAAGGGAGAAGAGATAGCATTGAGGCTCGTTACTGGATACAGAGTATGTATCGATTATCGAAAGCTCAATGAGGTCACACTGAAAGATCATTTCCCCTTCCATTCATTGATCAAATGCTTGAGCGTCTGGCGGGGCACGCATTCTACTGCTTCCTGGATGGATATTCAGGATACTTCCAGATACCCATCGATCCTGTTGACCAAGAGAAGACCACCTTCACCTGCCCCTATGGTACATTCGCCTACAGGCGGATGCCATTTGGTCTCTGTAATGCCCCAGCCACCTTTCAAAGGTGTATGATGGCAATCTTTGACGGGCTAGTTGAAAAGTGCATGGAGATTTTTATGGATGATTTCTCGGTCTTTGGTCAATCCTTCGATGATTGCCTCGATAATCTTGATCAGGTGTTGTCTAGATGTGTGGAAAAGGACCTAGTGCTCAATTGGGAAAAATGCCATTTCATGGTAGATGAAGGCATAGTTCTTGGCCACAAAGTGTCCGCCAAAGGTATAGAAGTAGATAGGGCCAAGGTAGAAGCCATTGAGAAGATGAGTTATCCTAAGAATGTACGCGAAGTCGAGGGTTTCCTCGGACATGTCGGTTTCTATAGGAGATTCATCCAAGATTTTTCCAAAGTAGCTAAGCCCCTATCTACTCGCTCAAAGAAGACGTTGAGTTCAATTTCGATGAAAACTCGCAAGCAAGCGTTTGAGGAGCTCAAGAATCGGTTAATATCCGCTCCAATTCTTATTTCACCGACCGGAACTTACCCTTTGAGCTTATGTGCGATGCATCCAACTATCTTGTTGGTGCAGTCTTAGGGCAAAAGCTTAATGGAAAGTTCCAGCCTATCTATTATGCCAGTCACACACTGAATCCTTCGCAAGTTAACTATACGACTACCGAAAAGGAATTATTGGCCGTAGTGTTTGCTATGGACAAGTTCCGTAGTTACTTGTTAGGTGCTCAAGTGATCGTGTGGACTGATCACGCTGCCTTGCGTTATCTTATGACCAAAAAGGAAGCTAAACCGTGCTTACTGCGTTGGATACTGACCCTCCAAGAATTTGACGTTCAAATCAAAGATAAGAAGGGCAGTGAGAACGTAGTGGCGGATCATGTCTCTAGGATGATAAGTGAGGAAAAGGGTGATCCCGAAGATATAGATCTTTACTTTCCTCCGGAAAACATCATGTTGATCGATGGCCGCTCTCCGATGTTCCATGGTATTCGTCCATTGTGAATTACCTTCATGCCCGCTACCTTGACCCCGAGATGTCGTATCGGGAGAAGAAGAAGTTCTTCTCTCGATATGAAATATTTCGTTTGGGATGAACCTTATTTGTTCAAGATCCGCAAAGATGGTTTGCTTAGGAGATGCGTTCTCGAATCGAGCAACGAGAGATTATCGAGCAATGCCATAGTGGACCCACAGGTGGTCACTTTGGTCCTTGGAAAACGGTTGCGAAGATCTTCCATCCGGTTTCTATTGGCCTACGATCTTTAAAGATACAGAAGCTTTCTGTAAAGCTTGCGATAGGTGTCAACGAACCGGAACTCTGACAAGGCGTTTTGACATGCCTTTGAAACCCATCTTAGAGTGCGAAGTCTTTGATGTATGGGGTATCGATTTTATGGGACCTTTCCCATCATCTTGCGGTAACAAATACATCTTAGTCTGCGTCGACTATGTTTCGAAATGGCTGGAGGCGATAGCCACTCCTCACAACGATCATAAAACGGTCATGAAGTTCTTAAAGAAGAATATCTTTGTGAGATTTGGGTGTCCTCGAGCCTTGATCAGTGATGAAGGAACGCATTTTTGCAACCGACCTCTAGAAAAAGTTCTCGAAAAGTATGGTGTACGCCATAAGACCGGCACCCCATACCATCCGATGACTAGCGGTCAGGTTGAGCGAAGCAACCAAAGCATTAAAAAGATCTGGAGAAAACGTGAACAGTCATCGCAAGGATCGGAGTCCGAAGTTGGATGATGTATTATGGGCTTATAGGACCGCCTATAAAACTCCTATGGGTACATCTCCATATCAAATGGTCTACGGGAAACCATGTCATCTCGCTGTCGAGTTAGAGCATAGAGCGTATTGGGCTACAAAGTTTCGAACTTTGATTCCCAATCTTGTGGGAAACATCGACTACGGCGAGCTACATGAGCCGGACGAATTCGGACTCCGGGCCTATGAAAGTGCCAGGATCAGCAAAGATAAGATGAAACTACTCCATGATGCAAAAATTAAGAAGCGAGAATTCAGAGTCGGCGAACAAGTTCTCCTCTACAATTCTAGGTTACATTTGTTTCCTGGAAAGTTGAGGACTCGTTGGTCCGGCCCCTTCGAGATTCTCCAAATCATTCCGGGAGGCGTTCTAGAACTTCGTGGTTATAGTGGTGACCCGTTTCGAGTCAACGGTCAAAGGTGCAAACACTATATCGGTGAACCTAAAGAGACATCTTTGATTGTTAAATTTCTCGATATTCTCGGATGTGGTGTTCCGCGAGTCGAAGAATTTAGCGAATTATCACCCGACTTGCTCTCCGAGGATGACGGTAGTGATCCTTCTGAAGAAGTTCTAGCTGGTAGTGCTGATATGGAAGAGTTTGAAAGGGAGCGACAGCTGAAGCGTCATCAGAGGACTCAGAGAATGAAGAAGTCACCCGTGGGGAGGTTCAAGCGTATGTGGAGGGCTATCAAAAATTTTCCCCCATGTGTGAGATGCTGTTTCTGCAGCCACACTGCTGATCAAGGCTTACACGAGGTAGTGGCTGGCAGAAAAGTCAAATGGCCCGATCCAGGCTGAGTTTAGGCTGTGTCGAGCTAACGACATTAACCAAAAGCTCTACTAGGAGGCATCCTAGATATCCCTTATTATATTAGCTAGGCTCTGTTCACGCTATTAGTGTTTTATTTATTTAAGTTTTAGTTTGATTAAGTTTTAGCTAACTAAGTTGTTCTATTGTTATCTCGTCGGTTAGTGTGCTTTTAGGTATGGATTACGGAGTTCTTCCCGAGGAGTTCCCCCTCATTAGTCGGATCCCGCTGATCACGGTAGATGATGGACCGGGAGGCACTATAGTCCTTCATGTAGATTTTGACATTAGCACTCGGGTTAAGACCATCACGTACGTTATCATAGTTCCACCTTGTTCGGGAGGCGGCGATTTCACGGCGAGGAGTTGCGGGAGGCCATAGGACGTCCCTACACGATCCTTAATGATCCTATGCTTGACGGATTTGGCACTAGTGCTTTGCAGTGAGCATTTCGAGGTGTTGAGGTAGCCGGTGAGGATTGGTGTTTGCAAGATGAGTACGACTTTCCTCCAAATTGTCGACATGCTTCGACGTCTCATTCGCGTAGTGGATTGGGACGAAATCTACGCAGACTAGTGAGTTCTTAGTTAGTTTGGTTTTCGTCGAGCCCCGACGTAAAACAGAAGCGCTTGGTGGGAGGCAACCCACTGTTTTAGTTATGTTTTTAGTTACTTCTAAGCTATTTCAGGTCTTTAATCTTTCATCATTGTACTTTTGAATTTTATTTGACATTAATAAGAATTGCACTTCAATTTTAATTAGCTTATGTGTGAACAAGTTTGATTTTTATCACTCTCTCTGATGGACGCCCGTTCATAAAAATGGACGCCCGTCCAGTTGCTTGTTTTTATGGACGTTCGTCCAAAATGATGGACGCCCGTCCAGTTTGCTTGTTTTTATGGACGTTCGTCCAAAATGGTGGACGCCCGTCTGCAAAAATCCCTCCTATCCTGTATGTAAAAATGCCTCATGGACGAGCGTCTGAATTTTTGGACGCCCGTCCAGTTCATACGGTTGCTAGTGAACGCCCGTCCGTCCAGATGGACGAGCGTCCACTCTGGGCCTATATATACCTGCTCTTGGCGTGACTCCTCATTCTTCTGCGATTTTCAAAAGAGAACCCGACTTTTCCCCTCCTCCAAACCTCAGATCTTCGTTTCTGGACCAAATTCAACGATTCTTGTTGCAAAAGAACGGTCCTTGCACCTTCTTTTCATTTATCTAGTCCATTCCCTCCAACAATCAACGGAATTTGAAGAATCAGAGATTTTTCAGTGCGGCCCTTTGGACAAAATTTCCAATTTTGGGTGCCAATCTTGGTGTTTCTGGGCTTCAAATCCATTCGATCATCATCCTTACATAGCGTTGGGTAAGTCTATAGCAACTTTTCTCGTTTCCATTCAAGTTTTTGTGAGTTCGATCTTCGGCTCGGCTCATTTTCTTGAATATGCGCTCATACTGTTATATTTTCTGTTTGTTGCCCTTTTTCTTCCCCGAATTCTGGTTGTGATGATGATGTGGTGCGTTTGTGGTGGTTGTTGGTGGTCTGCTTTGTTTGAAATCCCGATTTGGACGATAAACGGGTAACCATTTGTGTGAATGGTTTAGTTTAGTTATAAGTCGACAATGGTGCGTAAGAAGGAAATTGTGAAGCGTTATGGTAAAGGTTTGGCCAGGGAGAGAGGTAAACGGCAACGTCCTGAGTTTGATCCGTCCGAATTAGACCCTAACAGAGGAGTAGTCTTTCGAGATCAACCGCCTAGAACATCTCAACAAACAAGAACCAATTTAAGAGATGATTCCCCTTCCAATTATGAAACTGAGGAAGATGATGAGGTCCCTCTCGTTAGGATGTCTCGAGGCACTCGGGGTGGTGAATCTTCTAGAGCGAGGTTGGTGCGAGGATGTCGTTGGGGAGGAGGCTGAAACCGAAGCTACACATGCACCCCAGAAGAAAGCTAAGAATGTTGCCCCTCTTGCTATGCCCCGTCGATTCATCAATCCACGAGCTCATAGTGCCTACACTAAGGATTATGTGACTCGGAGTATGATTTTTGACGAGAGAAGTCAAGACACAACAAGTTGATCCCGCCTTCGTGAAGATGCTAAAGGCTCGGAAATGGGATGAGTTATCGAAAATTCCTCCTAACCCGGTCAATGATTCTATAGTGAGAGAGTTCTATGCGAATTGTTCGAGACGGATTTGGATGACGGTTTTGTGATGGTTCGAGGTGTCAAAGTGCCTTTTTCCGCCAAGGTGATCAACCAGAAATATAAGTTGCCGGCGTTTCGCGGCTTGGATTACAAGGAGGAGATCGCTAGACGGCAAAATGAGGAGGGTAAGGATCCGATTGAGGAGCTGCGATTGAAAGTTTGTCCGGATGTGGCATGGGTGTTGAGACCGAATGGTGATAGGAAGGAGTTAATCACCACGACTTGGACTGAGGATTGGCGGGTCTACTGTCGGTTTATCCAGAGTCGGTTGATTCCTAAGAATAATCTCACACATTTCTATATCAGTGATCTTGGGATGTTGTATGCGTTGGTTTTCGGGCTGAATGTTGATGTTGGGCAAGCTTTGTTTGATGACATTTTGGCAAACCAGAAGGTCTCTACCCGGAGTTTGATAGTGCCCCATTTGATACATCAGTTATGTTTGGATGCTGGGGTTGCTGAGTATACATCGGATCACAAAACAAAGAGTTATCCCCCCATTCGTAGAGAGAAGGTTGGGACTACGACACCTGAGCCGGTTCCAACCACAGCACCTTCCGCGGGCCCTTCTTGGTCTACTTTGTCAGACGCGGAGCAGACACGATATAGTATGGCGAATAGCCTCCGGGATTGGATGGTGGAGCTTCACGAGGGGCAGAAGAACATCATGTCAGTGCTCAAGTGTGTTGTGGAGGGGAAGAAGCCGAGGAACATGAGTATTTTTTAGGAGAGTGACGTGGAGTTCGTATTCTCTGATCCTATTGAGGCCGTGATCGGTGAGATGCTTGAGGCGGTAAAGAGGCCTGATGATCCGGTTGATGAGGACATCCCAGTAGCCACTGCCCCGTTTTCTGCTGCACAGCCGGAGCCTACACAGACTGCATCTACAGCTGGTGTCCCTTCCACAGATCCTTCTCCGGTTGCTGATCCTACTGTTGACGCTGTTCCTGTTGCTGAGACGACTCCGGGGCTCCCTTGAGTTTTCATTCGCTTTACCCCTTTTCTGGTTGATGTTGCACTTTTTGATACTTTTCATTCGATTTGGCTGTACCTATGCCTTTTGCTACTTTCCTTTTGGTTACTTTTCTTGATTTTTGGTTTTTTCTACTTTTTACGCGACTGTTGTTTATCATAGGCGTATACTTTGATGGTCATGTAAGCCATAAGGCAGTCTGCACTCTTTTCTTTGACTTCTGTTGACATATTTATTTGATGGTCCTATTTCTTTTCATCCGTTTTGAGTTATTCTCTCTACTGCCATATTATACCCCGTTTCCCCCGAGTTTTCTGTTTTCTCGCGTGTTGCAGAGGTGGTTTTTGTCGAGTAATCGTTGAGTTACGTTTGGACGTTTTTCCACGCTTTTCGCGAGCGTTGGCCTTTTCATGCTCCAGCCTGACCAACATCTCGCTTTTTCTACGCAAATACAGCTAAGTTTCTTCTCATTTACCTTTCTGCACAACATGAGGACATGTTGAGTTTTTAAGTGTGGGGGAGGGGATAGTTCGATGCGTATACGTTTAATTACTACGTTAGTTTGTTTATTATGCAAAAATATGCTCAATTTTCAAAAAAAAAATTCTACACTTGTGTTCTTGTTTTGTCCCGAGTAGGCGATTCAACGTGAAGTTCGTTGTTTTTGCAGTCATCTATGCGATATTTCATATGTTTGATAAGTTAGTTGTTTCACCAAGATTTACATTTCACGAGCCATAGTGAATGATGAGCTATTTTTATAAAGTTATACCCCGTTTTGGATTAGTAGTTTTTGATTATCTTATAAGTCATGTACTTAGTGCTACGTATATATCTCACGAATTATGATAGTTTGTATCTAGATCCGAAGTATGAGATACTGTGAATATCTGATAGTTTGAATGTGATAAGTAACACGTAACTATTGTCGATTTGAAAAGTTGAGTTAATAGTTGATTAATATGGGTGTGTCGGAAGCTAGTCGATGATTTGGGTGAGGTAGGGTATACCACGTATGTCCTATTCCACTATGATGACTAAAAGCTCACGACAGTTAGGAAAAGCTGCCTTATGATTGGAGTAAGGTAGGGGATTATCTCGAAATGTCCTATTCTACTATGAGGGCAATAGCTTCTTCTAATGTGCGTTTAAAGTGAATAAGCTAAATTAACTAAAGAATTGTTGTGAAATTGAATATAAGACTTAGTTATCGTTAATCTTATCCCCAGTATAAACCGATGGATATGATGTAGGGATTATCCTCTGAGTATTTCAGAAAGGCCCTAGATATATTCGATCATCCTTTTCGGGATATGTCACGTTTGTAGGGTGCACCTTATGAGTGTCATTTATTACTATTCTGCGAGGGGGTATTAGCTAGTTTTACTTTGAGTTGTTCAAGTTTGGATCTAGTGGAAGTTCCCTATGGCTATGCACTTTCACACACCGGTGGACATCTAAGTTATTGGATGTATGTTATATTTGTCTAGATGCATGTTTTCCTTTCTCGAGCCTAATTTTCGTTTTGTTTTGCTCGGGACGAGCAAAAGGTAAGTGTGGGGGAGTTGTTAAGGGTGAAAATCTATGTTTTATTATGATATATTTTACGGTATTTTCCCTCTTAATTGGATTAATTGCATAATAAACGGCCCTTATATGGAAATATTGAGCATACTAGGTTTTTAAGGACTTAATCTCAATATTGAATAAATTATGTGTTTTCATCGTGAATTATAATTAATTGGACTTTATTACAGTTTTGCGATGTTTTCCATGTGTTATAGGTATGTTCATTGTGCTCAAATGGTGATCAAAAAGGGTTAAAACTCGAGCTATAAAGATTTGAGAATAGATAATGATGAAGTGAATTGAAGAAAAGAGATAAAGATGGAAAAATCACATCAAGCGAAGGTGAACGCTCGTCCATGAAGCGTCCACTATGACCGAACGTCCGAAAGAGTGAACGAGCGTCCAAAGTGCTAAAAGTGATTCGAGAGTTTGAGCCGAGATCGAACGGGCGTCGAGGAGAGTACGAAATATCAAACGAGCGTCCGCCATCTTGAACGCTCGTCCACGGTGCCGACTTACGCCACCGCCTCGATTTCTATAAATAGCGGCGTGTTTCACATCTTTTAAGACACAATTCGACACACATAAACCCTAATACCTAGGGGCGGCTAAGGCTGCGGTTTTACATCTTTTCCTTCACTTTTATGCAAATTAGATCTAGGTTAGTTTAGGTTACTTTTTATGCTACTTTTATACATTGCTTTGAGTTGCTTGAGGATGTTCGAGAGGCTAAAACCTCCATCAAACGAGAGTTGTGAAGCCATCAACGTGAATTGATCTGTTTATCTCGGTTATTATTGTGAGTATTTATTTATGGTTGTTTCTTATTCATGCTTTACTCATGTTTTTAGTGCATTATATCGGAAGATTGCATGTTTTCGATTGTGTTTATGCTTGATGGGAGTCATGTTAAACCTTTAGATCACCATAAATAGGAATAGCCTTTGAATCTATAGTAACGGAAGTTAATAGATTCGATCGCTAGGTTAAACATAAAAGTTGACATCTTTGGTCTTTTAAACGCGTTAATCTAGCATTGGAAGATACTAGGTTAATAGATGAAATACCTAAGGAATTAGGATTTCATGTTTAGAGAAGGTGAATCACGACCTAAGTAAATACCACGTAAAATCGAGATAGGAGATCAATGCATGTTGATAGGTGGATCAACCCTCGTTTGTCTTTTATAAACTTGATTTACAATCCTCATAGCTTAGTTTAGATTAGTTAATTTATTTTCCCGCACTTTTAGTTTATTTTTACCGCTTCCAATCTCTCCTAGCATTGGATTAATCTCCTCTGTCTAGTTATTTTACGCATATTTGTCTAGTTAGTTATTCGTTAGGTTAGTAATCGTGACAATAGTTAGTTAAAACAAAAGCTAGGGTTAACATTCGTCTAGTTCCCCGTAAGATCGACCCGGCATAGCCTCTGTACTACGATCCTTGCACTTGAGGTTAACCGGTTTTATTACTTGTTTATTTTGTATTAATAAAATCCGTGACAGAAGGCGTGAAACAAATTTATTTTTGAAGGCATGTTAGACACTCCGCAAACAGTGACTCACTCAATTCTCAAGGATCTATACATGGCTTTCTATCAAAAACCCTTCTGTCGTCTAGACAATAAAGATGATATTTTTTTGCATCTCGGCGTCTTGAAGCATTTTTCCGTGAAACCCAAAAGAATCCCACTCACAGTTAAGTGGATACCCCCTCCTACTAATTCCTTTAAGCTTAACTCGGATGGCTCCTCGATTAACAACCTTGGAAACTCAGGTAGCGGTTTCATTCTCCATAATGATCAAGGTAGTTGGTTCATGCTTTCTCTGCTTTTCTTGGAACTGCCAATAGTTTTGAAGCTGAAGTCAAAGCACTCTACTATGGTGTGGACTTTTCTGCTAGGAATGATATTTTTCCACTTATTGTGGAAACGGACTCGTTGGTCCTCTTTTACATTTTACAAGATGACAAGCCACTTCCTTGGAAGCAACATGATTTTCTTCATCAAGCTCGCCAAATTATTCGAGCTCGTGGTTTCACCATTCGGCATATTTATAGAGAAGCGAATGCAGTTGCGGATTTCTTAGCTAAGTCCTCGAGTTCCACTGGCTTATCCCGTCAATATGATAACCACACACCTATTCCTTTAGAGTTACGTCTTCTTATTCTTCGCGATAGACTTGGATTGCCTGCTATTCGCTTGGTCAAACAAAGATGATTTTCTGGGAAGCACTCTTCAATGTATTGAAGAGTGCAAACCATGTTGTCTCTATCCTTACTATCTCTTTTTTATTTTGTTTCAGAATTATATGCCATATCACCACGATTTGATACAGGAGAAAAAAATTACGTTCGTAGAATGGATCAAATCTTGGAGTGCCGACATTTAGAGGAGACTTGGAGCATCTCTTGGGAAGCACCCTTCAATTTTTTGGAGGGTGCAAACCATTTTGAAAGCACTTTGGACACTCATCACTTCAACTATCCATAATCAAGATGAGACGACAATCAACATTTCTTTCAAGACAGATGATGCTGATCACAAACAAAGTTTCTATTACTATATTTTTCATTTCGACTGTATTTTTGGAGGTCTTTTATTTTTTGGAAGCATAGGGTGCTGCACTTTTTCCTATGCGCAGGATTTTCCCACACCGGGTTTGCCACGCATAGGTTTTAAGGAGGCAGGGCTATGCTTCGTCTACGTAATTTGGTATAAGGGGAGGGCCAGGATACGGCTTTGTACGAACCTTTTCTTTTCTTTCTAATAAAAGGCTTCGTTCATTAAAAAAATGTCCAATTTCGGGGGTAAATTGATATAGAAAATGTCATAAAGTTGATTCGCATCAGCATGTCAGCTGCCAAACCTATAGACACTCCAATGGAACCAAATCTACATATGTATGTTGTGTTTGCTCCACAGTTAGCTAAAGAGGAAGAATACATGTCAAGAGTCTCACATACTAGTGTAGTAGCCAGTCTGAAGTATGTCATAGTCTGCACTGGGCCTGATTTGGCTCAGGCAGGCAGTGTTGTCAGTAGGTTTACAGCTCAACCTAGAAAGGAACACTGAAAAGTTGTAAAGAGGGTAACTCAGGGGTACTTCTGATATTGGAGTCATTTCTGGAGGTGGTACTCAATTTTTTGTCACTGGTTATTGTGATTCTTATTATGCTGATGATGTGGACAGCAGGAGATCTATGGCTGGTATGTGTTTACTTTAGGTGGTTATATGGTAAATTGAAAGACAATTTTACAGGAAACAGTGACATTATCTACTACTGAGGCAGAGTATATGGCACTGACAGAAGCAGCAAAGGTGGCAACCTGGTTAAAGGGGACAGTCAATGATTTGAGTGTGCATCAAGATCAAGTTGAGGTGTATTGTGATAGTCTGTGTGAAATATGCTTGGAAAATGATCATGTTCATCATGAAAGAACAGAGCACATTGATGTAAGGTACCATTTTGTGATGAATGAGAGGAGGATAAATGTGAAGAAGATCAGCACTGATGTCTATGCTGCTGATATGTTCATTAAGTTTGTTCCAAACTGTAAGTTTCACTTGTATCTGGACTTGTTGAACATCCAAAGTTATTAATATGTATCTAGAATACTCAGCTGAAGTGGGGATTCAGTTGCGGCATTCAAATTTGTGGAAACGAGGAAGTCTTGCACTTGGTTGTGCATGTGGTATGTCAGTCTGCTGATGAGAGTCAACTTTGATATCATTTTATACGTAATTAACCTCCTATTTATGACTTATTCGATGTGGTTTTGGGATAGTTTAATGGTTTTTATATGCACGTTTAACCGCAGATTGAATCACGAGATGAAAGACATTTACATCGGGAAATCCTTATTTTTGGGTGAATTGTGTGGGTTTTATTGGCATGTGTTATGCTTGATTTTTGTTGTTTTTTTATAGGTACGGAATGATAGAGGGCGTGATAAGGATCGCCACGCAATGAAAATCGGTCAAAACGGAGTTCGGATGCGAAAATGGCACGAGAATTAATTTTGGGGTGAAAGTGGCCAACGGACACTTGTCACGTATAGTTTGGTGGTCATCGACCACCATAAAATTTGCAACGATTCATCTTTAGTTATTCCGATGATCCGTTTCGTAAATACAAGCAATCAAAACAATCAGTTAGGGTTCGTTATGAGAATTCTTAGAGGTATTTTCTCTGGCTTTTTCCCAATTCATGTGCATAAATAACCCTAGAAAATTAGGGTTCATCACAATTTATAGGTTCATCACGTTTTCTTGCAATTAACTGATGCAAGAATCGACCTTTTGTAGGAATTGTTCGTATATGACATAATTATTTGATAATCTGTAGTTAGATACACGTTATTGAGATCTAAGGAGGTTTTTTGGTCAGTTGAGTGATTTTAACTGGTTTTAATTTTAGAGTTTAGATTTTATAACCCCAAATCCACTTTTTTTACAAACGGAACCGTTTTCCAATTTTCAATCACAATCGAATGAAATTTTTACAACTTTTTCTATATTTCTAGAAATTGTTTTTTTTAACAATAAACCCTTAATTTTAATTATGAAATGTACAGCTTTTCTGGAAACAGTTCGTAAATTCAAAACAAAGCACGATTAGGTAGATGTATGCATAACTGGCTACCTGAAACAACAGACAGTCAGCATGGAACCTGAGCAAGTCTCCCCAATGCTAGCCTCTGGCACCCCAACGCTCTGATCCACGCTCGGGGCTCTATGTTCTGCAGTTATTTTACTTTGAATCATGTATTTTGTTTGATTTGATGCACAATAAATATAGAGGGAGTGGGAATAAAGGACGTATAATAAGAGTGAAAAAATAGGAATCATGACAGTGTAAATACAAATTGGGTAATAAGGACGATTTCACTGGTCGTTACTCCAAATCCACTGTTCGGTAGAGTGGGATGGAGTTCAAATCCACTATTTCACTATTCCACTGTTTCGTTGTTTTTGATGAAAATGACATCGAAAAAATATCAAACGGGATGTCTGAAAAAAGAAAACGAAAAAAGGATAAATATATTGACAGTATTACGATCTTTTAACGTTAAGATCAAAAGATATATTTATTTTTGTAATTAAATATGAGAGATTTTAAATTCTAGTAAAATCAACACTTCTTTTTATATAACCAATAAAAAATTTGGAAAATTAGTTTACAACATTTCTAATATTTTTAATTTGTCCTACTTTTTTTTAAAGCCCGTTGGGCCAATTGCCCACAATTTTTAAATGATAAGAAATATAGTTGCGCCTTTAATCGGTGAATCCAATTCCCGTTTTCGGTAGAATTTCGAAGCGAATTTCTTTAACATGAATAGCGAAAATCACGAGATCGAACCCTGAATTTTGAAAATTATTAATTTCGGCGAAAAATTTAAACAAATTTCGAACATTGCTGAATTTCGACGAGGAATAAATAGTTTTGTCGTTTATGCAAAAGTTTCCCACACTCTTAAATGATAAGAAATATTTAGTTGCGCCATTTAAAAACCACATTTGATTTATATATTTCTAATTTAGTTTGATCTTTTTTAACAATAAAACCATAAATATATTGTACCGGAAATAAATAATGTTGTATTCATGTTATGCATATTAGAATGGAGATAGGATTGAAGTGAATGTATATTGGATTTAGGTTGATACAATACCACATGTACTTCTGGCACAAATAAGAGTAAGTAGATGAAAATAGGATACATCTAGATTATCGGTTAGATGCCTAGCTATATCGCTATGGTAGGACTGCACCCATGACGCTTTCATGATGATCAGAATCATCATGCATGGTATCATTGGTCTGTTCGTGGTTTAGGGATGAGCAACAATGGTTGTTCTTTATGTAAGCTGATACCGAATTTTTCGGTCATATCTAATTCATGAGATCTCTTTCAATTCTGCAAAGATTAAAGTAACTAGTTCTCCGGCCATCGGTAAACCGGGGCAAATTCTCCGTCCACTTCCAAAGGGTATAAATTCAAAATCGTTCCCTTTAAAGTCAACCGCAACATTTAAGAATCTCTCTGGTTTGAACATTGACGGCTCGTCCCATATCGAGGGGTCACGTCCCATTGCCCAAACATTGATGTAAACTTGAGCATCTTTGGGTATATCGTAATTCATCACTTGACATGTTTCGGGCGCTCGGTGAGGTAGCAACAATGGCCTTGGTGGGTGTAGCCTAAGTGTTTCTTTAACACACGCTTGAAGATATGAGAGTTTTATTACTTGCGACTCTTTTACTAGGTTAATAACACCAACTTCTTTGTCAAATTCTTGAATCACTTTCTTCATGGATTCTGGATTCTTTATTAACTCAGTCATTGACCATTCAATAGTTGAAGTAGTGGTGTCTGTGCCATTTGAAAACAGTTCCTGTTGATTGATGAAACAATATGAATATGACGACAACTTTCGTATGTTTAGTGTCAAATAAAATATGCTTGAAGTGTTTAATATACTTACCTGAATTATTATGTGAATCTGAGGATCGGTGAATTTGTTTAGGAGATGAACATCCAGAAAGTCGTTTTGGCTCAAAGGAGTGCTTGTTGCCTTTCTTCTTTCTGTTAGGATTGGCTCGTAAAACGCTTGAACCTTCGTCGTCATCTTCAATAAATATCTCCTTATACCTTGTAGATCTAATCGGGTCAAAATCGGGTATAATTCAGCTATATTTGGAGCACTAGCTTTATTAGCCATCTTTCTAAATAAATCTCTCATCTCACCATCAAATCCAATAATAAGATCACAAGATAACAACACATTGCTTAACATATTGAACACAGTTACATACACCAATTCTCCAATATTCACAGCTTCATTTTTACCATTTTTGATATGCTCAATCATTTCTAACATCTTCTTCTCCCTCATGCATGATTGAGCATCTAATGCTTTCGCCGAGAAAAGCTCGGCCCGACAAAGGGTACGCAGTAATTTCCATCCTTCATTACATGTTTCAGTCCAGCTAATGGAGGAGATATTCATTTTCTTTGGATCACTAAAAGACTTGGGAATATATCGCGCGGATAAAACCCGATCATGGGTTTTGAGGATTTCTTTCGCAGCTGCTGGTGATGAAGCTACAACCAATTTTTGAGTACCTAGTCGAAGCATCATTAAAGGGCCGTGAATTCTCGATAAATCTGATAGAGCGATATGAGGCATTTTGTTGGCCAAATGAGGAATATTGCCTATTAGGGGCCATGGTGTTGGCCCTGGTGGAAATGGTGGTATATTTATTGATGAAGATTTGAATTTCTTGAAGATGAAATACAGCAATGGCAGAAGAAAGATAAAAACAAGGAAAAAGTCTCTGCTAAAAGAAGAAAATTGAGCCATTGACTTGCAAAGAATTTGATTGAAAACACTGTGTTTCTTTGATTTATTTAGTTTGGATCCAAAAGATTCCGTTGCCGGCCAGGTTCGTTTGAATATTAGATTTTTCTATTTGTTACATTGGAATTTATGCCGGTGAAAATTAATGATCTTTTTTCTCTTTTCAATTTTAAAGTTTATGTTGCAACATATGGCAAGAAAGTAAGAGAAGAAATTAAACAAGAAATCAATCAGACAAAAACAAAAACTAGAAGCAGCACTGATTTAACGGCTAAATTATAATTTTGGTCCTCTAATTAGACACGTTTTTTGATTTTGGTCCTGGTTTTTCTCCGGCAATAATTTTAGTGGTATCTTGTAATGTGCCGACCAATTCACGGACGGAAAGAAGAGTTTTATTATGCACTTTGGTATCTTTGTAATGTACCGACCAATTCACGGACGGAAAGAAGAGTTTTATTATGCACTGAAATTTATAAAGATACTCAGATTGTTACAATAACTGCTTGTATTTATACATTGGGAACCTAACCCTAGCCAACAAAGTGTCCAATTGTGATCCTCACAGAATGCAGACGAGAACCACCAGATACAAACTTTTTAGCCTCAATTTTACTTAAATGGTCACCAATGTTATCAACTTTCTTCATCAATAAACCCAACCGTTTTGAAATAACTTGAGAATCATCCGCCACTGCAGCCACCGACTCAACACTCACTATCTCATCTCCTCACTGACTACTTAAAGCAATCTTCTCCACTTTCTCATAGGCCTCTTCGGGTGCCGAGCTCATAAACGCACCACCACTCGATGCATCAAGTCCAATCTTGTCTAGATCATTAACGCTCAATGCATTATAGAATGTATGCATATGTAACCAATTGTGCTATCTCATGGCGTGGGCACTTCTGTAACGCATCCTTTAAGCGTTCCCAAGTCTTATAAAATGATTCACCAGAAACCTGCTTAAAATTCATGATCGCGGCCTTTAGCTTGAAAGTGTTTCCGTGAGGAAATAACTTACTCATAAATGCATGCAGTAACTCGTCCCAGGAAGTGATGGATCTAGCCGGTAATGACAATAGCCAATGCTTCACCTTATCTCTCAATATGAAAGGAAAAAAGCGTCAATCGAACATTCCTTGTGGGAACTCCTGTAGGTTTGATGGTACCGCATATCTTCAAGAAGTTAGTGACATGGGCATCAGGGGCGGAACTAAGTGAGGGGTGCCCCCCCCCCCCCCAAATTTTGAAAAAAAAATTTTATTTTTATTATTGTATTAGTAGTAGTGTTAATATTAGTATGTTATGTGTCTTTTTCTTGAACAAAAGACATTATATCCTAGTGGTTTAAGAACAAACCATTTTCAGTCTCCATAATTCTAGGTTGTAAGTTCAAATCTCACTACCAACATATTTTTTTTCGGATTTTTTTAGCTTTATAGTCTATATACCAAGACCACCCCATATTTCTTTCCCGGATTTTTTTTAGCTTTGCAGTTTATATACAAAGACCACCCCGAAATTTTTTTCTGGTTCCACGTACCACTGATGGCCATTAGGTTCCTCATTCGCCAAACCGAGAAACTGAATATAATTCTAAACTATATGTATGATGTATCACGTTCGGTTTGGGATGGTATGCTTCAGCTGCATTCGTAGGCGGACGGAATAAACTGCTCCATGTTCAGGGTGGAATATATAATCATAGAGTGATTTCTTAGCCACATCAACCACTGTTAAACTCTAAACAATTGGGAGAAAAGTGTGTTGTTGTATTATAATAATCACAATATTTATAGTTACAATTAGGGTAAACCCTCGTAACACAATTTACTAGATCGGAAAAATATACCCTTAATACCCTTACTAACGCTCCCCCTCAAGTGGGAGCATGAAGATCACATATGTCCAACTTGCGTAAGAGGGACAAAAACGCCGGCCTCCCAAGGGCCTTAGTCAATATATCCTCCAACTGATGACTTGTAGGAACATGAACCGCAACTAGATTCCCCGAAAGAAACTCGTCTCGAATGAAGTGACAATCAACTTCGATATGCTTAGTGCGGTCATGGAAGATAGGATTACGAGCAATATGGAGCGCGGACTGACTGTCACAAAATAAACGCATCGGGGTAGAATGCACAACACCAAGAGATTTCATCAAGGACTTGAGCCACTTCAACTCACAAGTAGTGACAGCCATAGCGCGATACTCAGCTTCGGCAGAAGAGCGAGAGACCATACTTACTTCTTCGTCTTCCAAGAAACAGGGGAATGACCAAGAAAAACCAAATAACCGGTCAACCAACGACGAGTGAGAGGGCAAGCCGCCAAGTCACCATCACAAAAAGGCATGAGCGACAAATCAGAGTCAGCACGAAGCATAATACCCTGGCCCGGGTGACTCTTAAGGTATCAAAGAAGATGCAAAGCAGCATCCCAATGATGGACCAAGGGGCGGCTCAAGAACTGAGACAAAGTATGAACGGCATAGCTCAACTCAGGATGGGTAACCGAAAGATAAACAACTTTACTATATTTTGGTGCATGTTTTAACCCCCATTTACGACACTCTTGGCTTGTTTTGGGTGATTTTAGACCGATTATAGGGTAAAAATGCATTGCACACTTACTTATGTTAGGTGTAGTGCCCGAAAGACAATTGTCTAATTGTTTTTATGACAGAATTAATAATTCATCTTATTATATGCATGTAAGCATATAATTAAGACACTACTGAAAACCATAAGTACCTCGTTTATGTAATCACATAACTCAGTGTATGGCTATACACAAGAGGATTGAGTTAGTGAGATGTACTTAAAATTATCTTAGTCCGTAGCGTTTATTAATCTGAGTACGTGTCTGATGATTAATTTGCTATTAATGCGCCCAGAACACTTTACAGTGTGACAGTCTTATCCGGACTGTCGATAATAGGGTACATAGTGGGGCATTTATATATGATGATAATCATATGGGGCTGGACCGATTTGATATGAGTTCTCGATATAATTCGGTGATCGAGAAGTCTTATCGAATCACAAGATGATCATATATGGATTAATCTCAATCCTGAGGTGACCACAGACAACTTGATGCGATACGTTTTGGCTTGGAGACTATTTATTTGATCATTTATCCCACATTGCAAGTTTGACATATTTTCTAGAATTTTACTAGTATTTATTTCTTTTATTTTAATTTTTATTTTTGTTAAATAACTTTGTCCCACATTGCTTTGAGAGTAGTTTAGGTCTTTTATTCTAGCCTATAAAAAAGGCTTTGGTTGTAATCTTTTTAAGATAGACAAAATTTTGATATATTATATTTGAAGCTTTTAAGCTTTGGTGAGTTTTCTCACGTTGGTTTTGGTGGATTCCAAACCGTTGTTTGGTGGATTCCAAACCGTTGTTTGGTGGATTCCAAACGGGACTTATCGAGGTTGTGAGCGAACCTTGTGGGTGTCCATTATACCAAGGTTTTTGGCTACGGGTTAGTCAAGGGTCGCGGTGCTCATCTTATTGGTGCCTTCAGTCAAGTCCTCGGGCATTTTCGGATCTGATTCGGCTACGGATCACATCAGTTGGTATCAGAGCGAGACACTGACGGTATCCAAATATCTCTTTTATTTTATTTATTTTCTTTCCTTCCTAGTTCCTGCGTTCAAATATCCTTGTTCTTAATTTGTTCTTGCGTTTTATTTCTTTTCCTATTAAAAAAAAATCATCAAATCCTGTGTATCATTATATTTTAGTTCCTGTTCTATTGTACTTTTACAAACAAAATTCTAGCTTTTTCTTTCCAAAGCTATTTTCGTTCCTGATCTCCAAAAAAAAAAAAAAAAAAAAATAATACGAAAACCAATCCGTTCCAGACTTCTTGTTCTCGCGTCGACCTTGACCAATTCTCGGCCTATTTGATTTTTTTTTCTCTCCATTGGTTAACAAAAATACAAAAAAAATCCAGCCCCTTATTTTATGTGGAACAACAAGAGTGGATCAGCTTTCAGGTGATGGTGGTAATTGCAAATTTGTGTTGAAAATTATTATTGTTGTTGGAATTATTGGTGAATTTTGATCTTAAGTAATGTCAAGGGAGAGTAATATGGATGCCTATTTTCGGAATTTTGATGATATGATGAATCGAAATTTGGAGATGATAGAACGACGTTTTGATGATATGATGGATGAGATGAAGAATATGTTGAAGGGAGTAACTGAGCAATCTAACTGTAGTGGTAGAGATAACCGTGGCAGAAGAAGTAATCATGGTGGTAGAGGTAACCGTGGTGGTACAGAAATGGTTAAAAAAAACTTCTAAAGAGCCGTTTTCTGTTTTTTGCGGTCATTGTAAAAGAAATGGTCATCACTATTATGATTGCCCTGATTTATTGCAAGAACTACGTAGAATCGACGAGGAAGCTCGTTTGAATCGTGAGTCAGCACGAGAAAAAGACTTGGTTGAAGCGACAAACGAAGTGATTACTAATACTCGAGAGGACGAGTTGAAAGGTGATGATTATGAAAGCAAGGTAGAGGATAATAAGCCGAATTTTATGGAGAAAGTGGAGGAAACTAAGTCAGAACTTGCTGAGAAGGAGAAACATTCGGCTGTACTCAATACTTCACTTGAAGATGATCCGGTTCCTATCTTGCCGCGGGTTATTCCTGTTCGTGAGGCAGTTGTTAGCAAGCCAGAACACCTATTTTTGGACCCCTTTGCTACGATTATTGATCATATCCGACTGATACTTTCTATTCCTATATTGTTGTTTCACGGGGGTCATCCACGAGTCTATTCCACCGAAAGAGCATTGTGATATTGCATGTATGGCGTATGACTCATCAACAAAACATGCCATTGGATTCATTTTGTCTATCCGGCTCGTGTTTGATCCAGGGGTTCGCTTGGTGCCTCTTTGTGTTTCTTTGAGATTGGCATGTGCCGATGCCTTTTATGATGTCTTATTGATTCGAGGACGAATCCTTTCCAACCGGGAGGGAATGATGCGATACGTTTTGGCTTGGAGACTATTTATTTGATCATTTATCCCACATTGCAAGTTTGACATATTTTCTAGAATTTTACTAGTATTTATTTCTTTTATTTTAATTTTTATTTTTGTTAAATAACTTTGTCCCACATTGCTTTGGGAGTAGTTTAGGTCTTTTATTCTAGCCTATAAAAAAGGCTTTGGTTGTAATCTTTTTAAGATAGACAAAATTTTGATATATTATATTTGAAGCTTTTAAGCTTTGGTGAGTTTTCTCACGTTGGTTTTGGTGGATTCCAAACCGTTGTTTGGTGGATTCCAAACGGGACTTATCGAGGTTGTGAGCGAACCTTGTGGGTGTCCATTATACCAAGGTTTTTGGCTACGGGTTAGTCAAGGGTCGCGGTGCTCATCTTATTGGTGCCTTCAGTCAAGTCCTCGGGCATTTTCGGATCTGATTCGGCTACGGATCACATCACAACTGCTTAGACTATGGTAGAGTTTGATGTGTTAGTAAGGATCACTTCGAAGTATGTGGTCCAACACTTCTCGTTGGCTCTATTCTGGAATGAGTGAGTAGTCTGTGCAGTCACAGATATGGAATCCATTCCTTCCCTCGGGAAGTAGACAGACAGTTCCCTTATTTGTTAATCCTAGAAACTGATCGATGGCGCCAATTCAAATTATATTAGTCATGAACTAATTGATCACTAGGGGGTTGATGGTAAATAAGGATAAGATGTTTCGAGAAGGGTTTACGGAGATATCCCGAATTGAAACGAACAATATATGGAGGATTTATCCGTATGTAATGATTATATCAGTGGACGCTTATCAACTCATAGTTGAGTATAAGTTATCTATATTCGGTAGAGTTCAGTTTCGGGTTTATGGTGGTGTAATCCCGGAATTAATAGATTGAATATTATTGTTCGGTCTGACGGATAATATTATTTAATTTATTGTAGCTACTGAATATGGGTCCATGGTCCCCGACGTGGCTCCTAACATGCATATGTTTTCTCGTCGCTTCACCTCAAATTAATATTAAATAGTTGGATTGGACTGTTTAATTGATATGTGGATTAATTGTTTAGTTGGACTAGATAATTAAATACACGGAAAAGAATTTTTTTCGTGGACTCGACCCAAAAGGCAAAAATGCGTGTGGCCGTAATTTATTTGGGGTTAGAGCCGCATTTTGTATTATTATTATTATTATGAAATTTGTTTTCTTGATAATTATAATATATGTGATTAAATTATTTATTTGTTTAATGATTTAAGGAAAAGAAAATCTTTTGTATATCCTAATTAATTTAGGAATATTCGGGATTTATCTTTTTAAGGAAAAGGATTAATATGATTGATTTTGTATTAATTAATTAATTAATCCTTGGAGGACAAGGATTACTCTTCTATATAAAGAGAGTTCTCCCAAGCCAAATCAGATCACATAATTTCGAAATATTGGGGAGTATTTTGGCTTAGATTTTTCGGCCAAAAGTACTAGGGTTCAAGTTTTAGAAAACTTCGGGTTTTCTAAGGTAGCATATCGAGGAGGTCCGGTGGCTTGAAACACCATCCACCTGGTGTTGCTTGGAGACACACGTTGGAAGACTGTGGCTTCTCATCTAGCTTGGATTTTGGATTGACCTTTGTTCTTGGAGTAATTGCACCATAAAAAGGTTGGTAATTTAAACCCCCTCGTAGGTTTAGATCTATTATTTTATGTATTTGGGTTGACTAGATCTAGATCTTGTACTTTCCGCTGCATAATCGGGTGGATCTTTGATCCATCCGGTGATATTACATCCTACAACTTAGAGGTAATCCATCAAATTGATGGAAAACCTTATCATTTTACGGTGTTTTGGCCCTATTCGAGCCCTATTTATCTTGCGGGATTATGCTTGGTATATTGTGCTATGTAAATGCAGGAAAGTTGACTCGTGAACCCGGAAGTTGAGGCATGAGACTTAGAAAGACGAAACCGAAGCCTGGAAATGGAAATTGATCAAAGATAGTTGTTGCTTTTACCATTTGTTCACTTTATCTGAAATTTTCTCCATGATACATGCATTTTCTGGACTTGTAGTCTTCATGAAAGTTGTAGACAATTTAATGAGTTTTCCAACGCAACATGAATCACTCAAATCGGAGCTCTACACGCGACGATATTGCCATTTTACTGAAGGCCGTCGAAGCTGCTGAATTCCAGTGATGTCTTGGCGTGCGCCGAGACACCTCCGGTGCACGCCGTACACATCGAAAATAGCAGATTTTTCAGCTTAAAAACGAGATTTTTAGATCTAATTATTATATGTACATATAGAGACTCTTTCCCTTCTTCTCCCCTTTTCTTCCCTTTTCTTCCTTTTTACTCCTCTAAATCCTTCCTAACCCTCATTTCCCTTAGATTAGACTTTAATTAGCTTAGTTCGTAGCTTAAATCTCTTCTCTACGTTTGGATTGTATCATTTTGGTTCTTCTTCATCCCCAAAGTGACATTGGGTGGTGTAGGAGCTTGAAGTGATCCGACTTGTACTACGATTTCGGTAATTAATTCTAGTTCTCTTTCTCTTTTATTGCTTTGATTTCATGCTTTGCTTCTTATTTCTTGCTTTATAATGTGTAGCTAAATCACTACATAGTCGAACCTTATGATAGTTGAAAAAATCACCCTCTAGTTGATTAATCGGGATTGGGTAGTGTTTAATTGTTGTTATATCAATGAATTCATGTCTTAAAACTTGTTCATAATGCGCAAATTAGACTGTACACCTAGTTCATGAACACACACAACTTTTATAAATGTATGTTGCGAAGGGGTGTGGGAAAAGGGGTTTTAAGATCGTTATTTACAATTGACTAAGTTGTTTAGATCGATTGGGTAACGAGGTTTGTCGGTGTAAATCGAGTGGCTCTAGAGCGTTTATCTTGTTTCGGTCAGTTAAATCCTTAAAGGCGGACTGTTGAACAGGGCAAAGGGTACTAGGTTGTTGCATGACGTCTAGTACTATCTTAGGATTTCGCACCCATGAACTAGTCAATATAAGCATTAGGATGGTTGGTTGGTAGTTTCCATTCCCAAATAGTCTATTAGAGGGGCGAAAGTATTCAAATGGATCGTGATTTGGCTATGTCTCTCTCTATATCTCTTTATATCTCGTTTAAATATCGTTTTAGCATAATCAGAACTTGAATGCACTTGACTAACCTAAACTAAGTATGAGAATGGCTTTGGTAATCGATTGATTCCTCGTGGGATACGACCTTGCTCTCCACTGTAGTACTTCCGACCCGGTACTATGCCGGTTAAGGTTGGTCGTTACTGTTTTGGTCATCAAGTTTTCTGGCGCCTTTGCCGGGGAATTAATCGATATCTCTTAAGTCATTTGAAGACTTAGGCTTAGGTCGTTTTTGTTTTCTTCTTTCTTAATGTTGGTTTTTTGTTAAAGAGTCACACCACCTACTGCGGTGGTGGTGGTGACTGTATACTGTGATTGTGTTCTTGTTTTTCCCTGGAATTGCAGTGTATGGATCCATATGGCCATGATGGCTCTCCTCCCTACTCATTTGGAGGCTTTAATTTTGGTGGTATGGGTTTTGGATTCCTACCATATTATCAGTTTAACCCATACACATCACCATACAACAATGAGTGGGGGAGTCCTCCAAGTTCTCAGTTTCAACACACCAATGCCGATTTGCAATATGCTCAACCTTCACAAATACTCCTTCCTCCACAAAAGACCTCAACCGACATACTCTTAGAGCAAATAAATGAGACTCTACAAGAGCATGGTCGGGAGTTGAGGGATATTAAAACGAATGCTATCATTCTTCAATCGAAATTAAAGAACTTGGAGAACCGGGTAGAGAAATTGATTGAGAGGTGGAAGGTGAGTTGAGTGCTAAAAATGATGACATTTCATTTGCTCCACCATCGACTCTTGAGGTAATCACCCATCATGAGTGTTATGAAGAAGGTATGAAACATGCTACTATTGAATCATTTATTCCTTCTCCTTTGAACCTTATTGAAAAAATTGTGGTGCTGGATCACATAGAATATGTTGATGTTGTGGTTGAGCCAAAATGTTATTGCTTGGTGTTTGAATCTTTGTTACTTGGCATATGCTCTCATTCGGGGAAATTGAATTCATTGTGTTGCACGGTGAATTTCTTGAACCAATCTTGGTGGTGGGTATTGAGCCACTTCTTTGTCTTGTCCCATTTTAAGGGTGTGCTCAATTCTTTTGATTTTTGTAGGGAGACGCAATGATTTGCTCTACTTTGGTATAACTATCCTTAGCATTGTTGGGAGTAGGGAGTCGAACTAAGGACTTTAAACTTAGAATGTTTTAGATAGATGTTTTTATTTTTGTTAAAAAATAAAAGTGGATGAAATATTTTTTTTAATTGCCATGTTCTTGATGCTATTGAGCAAAAGATGTGCAATTTTTTTCTGTCATTCCACTCGTGCTTCATTCCTTTTCTTGTAGTTTCTTAATAAGTCAAGCCAATGACGTAAAACAAAGGCGCTTGTGGGAGGCAACCCACTTTTTCTTTGTTTGATTAGATTAGAAGTGAGTCTTAGGTAAAAGGATGGTGAATTTTGGCCTAGGAAAAGAGCTCTCGGGTGAAAACTTCCTTTCCATTCCCGTACCGTACTTGGATTGTTATCATTTTGGCACATATTTTATGCATGGATGACGCTTCTCTTTTTATTAACTTTTCATCTCATGTGATCCAAGTTTGGTACTTTTGGTTTCGTTATGATAGTGTATGTGACACTGATTCTTTTGATTAATTCTCGATATCTACTGCTTGCTTTTGGCACGGTGGCTGTTCCCCGTGCATGTGTGTCTTGCTTTTTCTCTTTTATTGGTGTAGATACTTGAGATGGAGCTTCATGGATACGTCATTTGCACTACTTTACGCCTTTCTCCCGGGTTAAGCTAAGCCTTCTTTCCTTTATCATCCACACACTGAGGCCAGTGTTGCATTTAAAGTGGGGGGGTGGTAGGCTTAGCTTTGATATGTGCTTCATTGTTTTTCTGGCCATTATGTTGTATGCTTAGTGTTTGGTCACTTCTTTAGCAAAATTTGAGCACTTTTTAAATTATTCCATGGTATTCATGTTGCATTCGTATGTTGAGCCTTCACATTGATAGGAAAAACGGTGTAGGAATGTTTGAATGCATGTTACTTGGCTTACTACCTTATCTTGGAAATGGGATTTTCACGCACATATAGCTTCAATTTCATGAACCGTGGTAACTAGTGACCGATTATGGTAGACTTAGGCACAATTCGGCTACCTAGAACTCATACCATTAACTTCGAGATGAAATAGAAAGGCCGACCTTGGTAGAGTTTGGGATGACAGTTATGGCGTTTCTTTTACCTAACCAAAGCCAAATAGCCATCCCGTGACATATTCCACAGTAACCTCTCTAAGCCTTGGTAGGATGGTTAGACCCCCATCCGACACTTTGCCTTCATTATTTAGCCCATGATTACCCAACCCTTGAGCCTTATTTGTGGTCTACATTCCCTTGAACAACCTATGAGTTGAGCTTAATCTTTTCTTTATATCACACTTGCTTAGGAAAGTGTGGGGTGGTAGAGTGGTGTGTATGTTGAGAGGAGTTGGTGTGTTTTACGAGCTATGTCACGACTTGGAGGGTAGGAGCTCGTTGTTCATATTGTATGTATGTGATGGCCTTTGACTCAAACCTAATAAAAATTCAAGTGTCTTTCTAGTTTTCAAACAAAACAAAAAAAGAAAGAAAGTTGTACAAAGTAAAGTTTTGAAAAGTAAATAAAAGGTTGAGTCAAAGAAAGCCAAATGTATGGGACTCGTGTATTGATATAGTATGTGATGTTGGTGGTTGGGATGAGTTTTTAGTGAAGAAACATGATTTCTTATACATTTTTGCCTCGTTACACTTGAGACATAGTGCGATATGGAATTTTATTTCTTGGATCATGTTTCTAGTTTCTTTTTGAGCTAGAGAAGGGTGGAGCTAGCTACGTTTTGTATTGTTACACCCCATGATTGAGCTCACTCGTGTTTATCTCTTTGTTGTTTATTCCCCAGAAATTCCCTTCGGTTAGCCTCGTCCCGAGCCTAACGGTACAACCTTTCAAGTCCTACTCGACCATGCTTAGCCTCAGTTTGGCCTCGATTAGTGGAGATGCTTATGAAGTATGAGCCTATGGTGTAGTCGCAATAACCTAGCATCCATAATCCAAACCGGTAAACCGTGGTAAATGTAGGAGAAGCTATTCACACACACACATCCTGCTTGCTTGATAAGGTAAGATTAAGTTGCATTCATTTACTCATTTACTTGTTGGTTATCTTTGATATGTGATTAACTTGACCTACGCATGTAACATTGACTCTTTGTTTTCTTTTAAAACGCTCATTTTTCTCGAGGGCGAGCAAACGCGAAGTGTGGGGTGGTTGATGAGAGTCAACTTTACTATGTTTTTGTGCATGTTTTAACCCCCATTTACGACACTCTTAGCTTGTTTTGGGTGGTTTTAGACCGATTATAGGGTAAAAATGCATTGCACACTTACTTAGAGGTAATCCATCAAATTGATGGAAAACCTTATCATTTTACGGTGTTTTGGCCTTATTCGAGCCCTATTTATCTTGCGGGGCTTGGTATATTGTGCTATGGAAATGTAGTAAATAGGTGACTCGTGAACCCGGAAGTTGAGGCATGAGACTTAGAAAGACGAAACCGAAGCCCGGAAATGGAAATTGATCAAAGATAGTTGTTGCTTTTACCATTTGTTCACTTTATCTACAATTTTCTCCCTGATACGTGCATTTTCTGGACTTGTGGTCTTCACGAAAGTTGTATACAATTGAATGAGCTTTCCAACGCAACTTGAATCACTCAAATTGGAGCTCTACACGCGAAGATATTGCCATTTTACTGAAGGCCATCGAAGCTGCTGAAGTTGCTGAATCCCAGTGATGTCTCGGCGTGCACCGAGACAACTCCGGTGCACGCCATAAACATCGATGTGGAAATATTACTCAGCATACTGAGTCTGCTGAGGTTTCAGCAGGGTGATCAGCAGACTCTGCTGAGCCTCAGGATTTCGTGCATAATATTTTGTACACCTTATTTAATTGTAAAAGACATATTAATTGTGATTCATATAAACAATTAATATGTCAAACTCTAGTTTACTTTATGTCATAGACATAACTTTTACTTTTTACTTTTGCATGCAGCCCACATCTACATACTCAAGTGGCCGCCCAAGCTAGCTAGCTAGTCTCTCTATCTCAATTGTATCTATTTATACATTTTTTTACTCAATGAATAAACTAAGTTGAAGTTTACTCTTGTGTTTATCACATTCTCAAACTCTCTTCATGGTAGCGAGCGATACCGAGTTCTAAAATCCGCCGCAAAAACTCAGTTCTTTTTCGAAAAAATGTCAACATTATCTGAAGTTTCATCTTCTTCGGTAGACTCACAGTGCCTCGACGGACGGGATAACCGAACACTCTTCTTTTACAAATCATAAACTTGATGGTAACAATTACTTGCTATGATCAAGGTCTATGAAAATGTATATCTCCGGCCGGGGCAAGATGGGATATCCGTCCGGTTCCAAACCTGCCCCTCGCTCGAAACCGACCCCAAGTTTGAAGCATGGGACACGAAAATAACCAAGTCATGACCATCCTCACGAGGTCTATGACAAAAGAGATCGATGAGAACTTCATGATGTATGACACTCGCTAAGGAAATCGGGACAATGCCGGAGACCTTTACTCAAAAAAGGACAATACATCCGAAGTCTATGAACTCGAAGCTCGGATTCAAAATTGCGGACAAGGGGATATGTACGTAACTCAATACTTTAATCAACTATCTAAGGCATGGCAACACCTAGATATGTTGGAAACTCACCCTGGAATGATGTTAAAGATGCTTGCACTCTTTAAAGACATTATCGAGAAAAAGAGAGTATTCAAATTCCTTACGGGATCGAATCCTACTCTTGATGATGTCGAGAGGTAGAATTCTTGCTACTAAACCTCTTCCAAATCTCAAATCCATGTTTGCCGAGGTCAAACATGAGGAAAGCAGGAGGATAGTGATGCTTTCGAACTCCCCGCCGACAACCCTGCGAAGGTACGCCTGCCGAAGGTTAATGAGACCTACGGGAAGCCTGCGAGAAAGCCGGAAAGCGTTCGTGATCACCGCAAACGCACAAATCACACCAAGGACAATTGTTGGAAGCTACATGGCAAACCTACCCCCTCTAAAACCTTAAAACCAACCAGGGAAAGTCAAGGCAAACTTGTCGGTGAAGAGGAGAATGACGATGGTGAATGCTCGGTTCTTGTCGCCTTTAAAGCCTTTATTGCTCGGCGAGCGGGGAAGGTAGCTCCCCTACTGAAATGGCCACTCATGCTAAAACAGGTATATTTTACTCACCTCTTAGTAATGAGACTTGGATTGTTGATTCTGGGGCCTCTTCCCATATGACTTGTAATAAAAACCTTATTACCCAATATATGCCATGCAACCAAATTCACAGAATTAAGACTGCTGATGGTTCTGTTTCTTATGCAAAAGGTGTTGGGAAGGTTAAACTTACTAATCAGATATATCTACAGAATGTCTGTTTGTTCCAAAGTTAGACCGTAACCTTATATCTCGTCAGTAAACTCACAAAAGATCTGAATTGGACTGTTGTTTTTAATAAGAATCAGTGCATATTCCAGGATCTTTCTTCTCCGGAAGTGATTGGGCAAGCTAAACCCTGCTCAGGACTGTTTGTGATCAACCCTGCTGAAGACAGAAGACTGAAGACAGAATCTGCCTCAGCAGCCTGCACTCAAAACCTAGACAATATCATGTTATGGCATTATAGACTAGGACATCCAAGTTTTGGTTATTTAAAGTCTTTAATCCCCGAATTGTTTAAAGGATGTAATCTTAATGATCTTCAATGTGATATTTGTCAATTTGCTAAACTCACCAAATCTGTGTATGCTAAGTTACCTCACTTGCCCTCTTCCCCTTTCACCCTAATTCACGGTGATGTATGGGGACCCTCGAGAGTGAAAAGTATAACGGGAAAAAGGTGGTTTGTAACCTTCATTGATGATCATACCGAAATACTTGGTCATTTCTTAATGAAAGACAAATCGAAGTTGGACCTATCTTCCAAGAATTTTATCACATGGTCTCCACCCAATTTGATACTAAGATCAAGATCTTAAAGACGATAATGCTCGGAATACTATGAGTCTAACCTCGGTAACTTCTTGACAAACAGAGGAATTGTTCATATCGGTAGTTGTGTGGAAACACCTCAACGAATGGGGTTCTTTGAAAGAAAGAACAGGGCATCTGTCGGAAATGGCCGGATCAATTATGTTCACTACACATGTTCCTAAATACATGTGGGGTGAAGCTATATTGACCGCAACATATTTAATCAACGAGACTTCCCGGCGAGTGTTAGGTTTCAAAACTCCTCTCCAAACCCCGCGACCACACACTCCTGCTATCATCTTATTACCCAATTGCCTCCAAAGATCTTTGGTTGTACTGTGTTTGTTTATATCCATGCTCAACACAGAAGTAAACTTGATCCTAAATCTCATAAGTGCATTTTCCTTGGATATGCACGGGACGAGAAAGGTTACAAGTGTTACTCTCCTACCGAAAAGAAATTTTACAATTCTATGGATGTGAAATTCTTTGAAAGGACTCCATATTACGAAACCTACGAGCCAATCACGGATGGAAACTCGATTGAGATTGAACTAAGTCCGTTCCCTCGGCAAACCATTTACCCTCGGCGAGTCCTAACCCTCGGCGGACTCATAACCTTCGGCATCCCGCGGATACTCACATTATCGACCCTCGTCGGTCCTGGCGACCCGAGCCTGGCCGAACCGGAGAACCTCGAAACCTGCGAACCGAGTCCGCCGGACCTCGGCTTGCGACCCTCAGCAGCCTACTGAAGTGGATGGCAGACCTATTGCTCTAAGGAAAGGGAAAAGATCATGCACTGATCATTCTATTCATACTTATTTATCTTATGATCAGTTGTCTCCTGTCTTTGCCATGTTTACACGGGACTGGACTCTCACTCTATCCCTAGAAATATTCGGGAGGCCCTTCAAAATGATAAGTGGAAGGTCGTCGTTAAAACAGAGATGATTGCTCTCCCGGATAATCATACTTGGGACCTCACAACTCTTCCCAAAGGCAAGAAAACGCATTAGGCGAGATGGTTATTCACTATCAAATACAATGCGATGGTAAAATTGACAAGTATAAAGCCGATTGGTAGCAAAGGGATTCACTCAAACTTATGGCATTGACTATAAGGAAACTTTTGCACCGTAGCAAAGCTCAACACTTTGTCGAGTGCGATTTCCCTAGTTTGTCCAACTTGACTGGCCTCTTCACCAATTGGACATAAAAAATGCCTTTCTAAATGGGGACCTCACCGAGGAGGTTTATATAACTCGTACCCCCGGGTTTTATCAATCCTCATACTAAAGGCAAGGTGTGCAAGGCCGAGGAAATCTCTATATGGCTGAAGCAATCACCAAGGGCATGGTTTGGAAAACTCACTACCGTGGTTAAAGCTGCTTTGGATATCATCAATGCAACTCGATCACACCATGTTTGTCAAGACAACCAACCGGAGGAGGTCCATTCTAATTGTATATGTGGATGATATCATCCTTACTTTGGAGATGACTCTACGAGATCCGAACTTGAAGACTCTACCGGCAAAGGTGTTCCAAGTTAAAGATCCGGGCTACCTCAAGTACTTTCTTGGTATGGAAGTAGCTAGAAACACCAATGGCATTTCGAGTCTCCCAAAGGAAGTATGTCCTGGACCTACTGAAGGAAACTGGCATGCTGGGATGCAAACTGTTGTATCTCCAAGTAGACCCCCAGTCATACCCTATCGCATGGTGACATTGCTTTGTCGGGAAAGAACAATATCAAAGGCTTGTAGGCAAACTCATATACCTTTCTCACACAAGACCCGATATTGCATATGGGGTCGGTACGGTCGGTCAATTCATGCATTGCCCTACCGAGCAACATTGGGATGCGATGAATAGGATGCGAGGTATTTAAAATCCACTCATGGCCAAGGCCCGCACTTCACCAAGTCTACCGATAGATCAATCAAGGTCTACACCGATGCTTGATTGGGGGGATGTCACATTGACAGAGGTCTACCACAGGCTATTGCTCATATATATGGGGGAAGCTGGTTACTTGGAGGAGCAAGAAACAACCTACTGTCAAGAAGCGATCTTGAAGCCGAACTAAGGGCACTTGTACTTGGCATTTGTGAAGCTCTATGGCTAAAAAGTGGTACGAATGAACTTCGGCAACCGTATCGGCAACATATCACACTCTGTTGTGATAATAATTCAGCCTTATGCATGGCGAAAGATCCACCCATCATGATAAAACCAAGCATGTGGACATTGACGGACACTTTCGAAGGAGAAGATTGATGTCAAGATTATTCAACTCCGAAAGTATGTTCCTCGGCGGATCGAATGCGATATTCTTACCAAGGCTATTCCACCTCTTATGTTCGGTAGACTAAGTAGCAAACTTGGCCGCATCAACATATACGACCCGGTTGAGGGGGGGGGTGTGGAAATATTACTCGATACCGAGTCCGCGAGGTTTCGGCGGGGTGATCGCGGACTCGCCGAGCCTCGGGATTTCGTGCATAATATTTTGTACACCTTATTTAATTGTAAAAGACATATTAATTGTGATTCATATAAACAATTAATATGTCAAACTCTAGTTTACTTTATGTCATAGACATAACTTTTACTTTTTACTTTTGCATGCTTGCCGCCCACATCTACATACTCAAGTGGCCGCCCAAGCTATCTAGCTAGTCTCTCTATCTCAATTGTATCTATTTATACATTTTTTTACTCAATGAATAAACTAAGTTGAAGTTTACTCTTGTGTTTATCACATTCTCAAACTCTCTTCAATCGATAATAGCATATTTTTCAGCTTAAAATGAGATTTTTAGATCTAATTATTGTATGTACATATAGAGACTCATTCCCTTCTTCTCCCCTTCCCATTTTCTTCCCTTTTCTTCCCATTTACTCCTCTAAATCCTTCCTAACCCTCATTTCCCTTATATTAGACTTTAATTAGCTTAGTTCTTAGCTTAAATCTCTTTTCTACGTTTGGATTGTATCATTTTGGTTCTTCTTCTTCCCCAAAGTGACAATGGGTGGTGTTGGAGCTTGAAGTGATCCGACTTGTACTACGATTTCGGTAATTAATTCTAGTTCTCTTTCTCTTTTATGGCTTTGATTTCATGCTTTGCTTCTTATTTCTTGCTTTATAATGTGTAGCTAAATCACTACATAGTCGAACCATGGGATAGTTGAAGAAATCACCATCTAGTTGATTAATCGGGATTGGGTAGTGTTTAATTGTTGTTATATCGATGAATTCGTGTCTTAAAACTTGTTCATAATGCGCAAATTAGACTGTACACCTAGTTCATGAACACACACAACTTTTATAAATGTATGTTGCGAAGGGGTGTGGGAAAAGGGGTTTTAAGATCGTTATTTACAATTGATCGAGTTGTTTAGATCGATTGGGTAACGAGGTTTGTCGGTGTAAATCGAGTGGCTCTAGAGCGTTTATCTTGTTTCGGTCAGTTAAATCCTTAAAGGCAGACTGTTGAACTGGGCAAAGGGTACTAGGTTGTTGCATGGCGTCTAGTACTATCTTAGGAGTTTGCACCCATGAACAAGTCGATATAAGCATTAGGATGGTTGGTTAGTAGTTTCCATTCCCAAATAGTTGATTAGAGGGGCGAAAGTATTCAACTGGATCGTGATTTGGCTATGTCTCTCTTTATATCTCGTTTAAATATCGTTTTAGCATAATCAGAACTTGAATGCACTTGACTAACCTATACTAAGTATGAGAATGGCTTTGATACTCGATTGATTCCTCGTTGGATACGACCTTGCTCTCCACTGTAGTACTTCCGACCCGGTACTCTGCCGGTTAAGGTTGGTCGTTACTGTTTTGGTCATCAAGTTTTCTGGCGCCAACCGGTCCATAAGGCGACGGTACTAATCAAGACGAGGAAAGATGTCCCCATGTAAAGTAGCAAAACGATGATTTTGTCCCATTGGCGTATCAATGGGCCGACAACCGAGCATACCGGCCTCCGTCAAAAGATCAAAGACATACTTGCGCTGAGAGAGAAAAATCCCATCCGGGCTGCAAGCAACCTCCAAACCCGAAAATACTTTAACTGTCCCAAGTCCTTCGATGAAGAAAGAGTGTAAATATTTCTTAAATCGAACCACCAAAACAGATGAAGAGCCATCAATGATTAAATCATCGATATAAACAAGCACGTGTAAAGAGCAGCCATCCCGAACATAGCTAAATAAAGAATAATCAGGATAGGACTGAGTAAAGCCATAAGACTTTAAAGCAGCAGATAACTTTGCGAACCATTGGCGAGAAGCCTGCTTCAAACCATATAAAGACTTACAAAGTCTACAAACTTTCCCGGGAGAGGAACAATGATAACCCGGTGGAAGCTGCATATAAACCTCCTCGGACAAGTCACTATGCAGGAAGGTATTATGAACATCCATTTAATGTAAGTCCCAATTAAGAGCAGCAACAACAGAGAGAAAAACCCAAACCGTACCAATCTTAGCAACCGGAGCAAAGGTCTCGGTATAGTCCACACCAGCCACTTTTAGATTGCCATGAACAACCAAGCGAGCTTTAAGATGCTCAACCGCCCTATTGGAGGTGTATTTAATCGTATAAACCCAACCATTGATGATAACACGCTTACCGGGAGGCAAATCAACCATAAACCAAGTACCATTACGTTCAAGTGCATCGATTTCCTCATGCATAGCACGACACCAATCCAGAGATCGGATGGCTTCGTGAAAAGTAGAGGGTTTTTTTCACTTCGATTGAGTTGCCAGAAAACACTGGTGGCGGGGAGAAAAATTATTATAATGCACAAAACAAGCAATGTCAACAGATTTACCTGAGAGCGTGAATAAGACAAAGCTTGTCAGCAAAAATAAAAATACAACGACGTGCTTCAATTAAATGCGACGCCGAGAGCGGATTGCACTCCATAGAAGGAACACAAAGTACATTATCTAGAGTCAAACCATTCAACACAACCCGGCTTTGTTTAGTGGCCGTAAGATTTTTCGCATTAGACAGGCCAACAGAAGAAGACAAATCACATAAATCGGTAAATAAAGCAAGATTACCATACATGTGGTTGGAAGCACCGGTGTCAATTATCTAATCATCAGAAGTATACGTACCCGTTAATTTTTCAAAAGAAGCGGCGGATGGTTTAATGTTCTTAACTACATAGAGGAGTTGTTGCCACTGATCATCCGTAAGAGGAGGAAAATTTGTACGGTCAAGGTCACCGACATCAGAGCCCACAACCTCCCTGTTATTACCGACATGGGAGGCAAAATTACGTGTAGAAGGACTTCAACGGCCTCCCTCTTCGAGGAAAAAATAATCAAACTCTCATTGAGAGGTCTCTGATACCATGTTAAACTCTAAACAATTTGGGAGAAAAGTGTGTTGTTGTATTATAATAATCACAAGTATTTGTAGTTACAAGTAAGGTAAACCCTTGGAACACAATTTACAAGATGGACAAATATACCCTTACTAACAACCACTTAATTGTCTTTAGCCATCTTATCCTTTTCTTCAATCAATTCAGGTGGCTCTTCTTCCTCAACCATGTTCAAATAAACCTCCAAGTTCTTTCCATAAGCCTTAGCGTTCTTAGTTAACGCATTACTATTTTGGGCTACAACTTTAATCTCAGGAATGAATGGCTCGAGTTCTTAGCTTGTTAAAACTCCTGGTCATATACTGCACACACACACACAAAAACACACACACATAACACCAAGTTCCACGGCCCCTGGCTCTGCGGCAGTAATTCACTACCGTAAAGCCGGCAGTGGCAAACAAAAATAGAGCTAAAAGAGGAAAATAAAAAACTGAAAAGCTTGCATCCTAGCCATAATGAATTCTATCCTAAAAAAACAGAGTAAAAAATAAGGTAACACTAGGCTAACGGTTACGTTAATCCGTTGAACAAATAGTCCCCGAAAACGGCGTCAAAAACTTGATCATGTTTAACAGTGGCACCTACATACAGCCAATGGGGGGAGGGCAGTTGCCCCCCTTAATCCGAAAAAATACACTAAAATTTATACGATACATATAGTTTGCCCCCCCTTAAATTTTTTATTTACCTTTAAATATTGGGGGAATTGAAAATATATACCTTTGAGTAAAAATAGTTTTTTTTATATACCCCTATTTTTAAGTCTTATAAGCATAACCCTCAGTAGGACGGGCAATTTGACATTCAAGACGGGATATAATGTCATGAGGACGTGTTATTTTTCATTGAGGTCGGACTAAAATAACACGTCCTCAGTAAATTTTCTCACTCGGTCGCTCTAAAAAAACCCGTCCTGAATTTATATTTATTTTTTTTTTGTTGCAATTGTCCGACATTTTTTTTCTGAGAGCTTTTTTACTGGCATCATATTTCTCATGAATTATATGCGACCGCCACCTGTGCTGCAGCTAGAGGTTTATCAACCGGCTTTTGCTCCGGAGGATTCCGGCAAATCGGGCAACTGGGATGAATCCTCAACCAAGGATCAACACATTTCAGGTAAAAAAAGTGACGACATTCCGGCAACAATCTAATACAATCCGTTTCCGTATACTCTGCAAACAAATTGAACAGCCGGAGGAACCACCTTTATGACTTTTAATCTTGGAATACAAGAACGTCGGAAATGATTGGATAGTTGATTCATCAAGCCCATTATAAATTTCACCGGAATCAGTAGAATAATCTGAGCTGCGCCTCCGCCGGGAAGGAGGGCCGGAGTGGGGGTTACCGTCGTTGGCTTTAAGACATTTGTATATGCAATACAATGTATATGTGATGGCTATGAGGATCATGAGCTATGTTGCACCGACACTCCAATATGGGTAACGTGCGCCGTATCCGACACGCGCCCGACACGACACACGTCCGACACGCGCCGACATGGTGTCGGACACGTGTCGGTTGATTTAAAATAATGTTAAATTAAATTTTAAAACCGACACGCCGGGGACACGTCCGCGACACGCCGGGGACACGGCAAGGACACGGAGCGACACGTCCCGGACACGGGGGGACACGTTTCGACACGGCTATTTATATTTTTTTTATATTTTTTTGTATTTTTTGTATTTTTTTGTATTTTATATATATATATATATATATATATATATATATATATATATATATATATATATATATATATATATATATATATATATTTTTTTTTTGTATTTATATATATATATATATATATATATATATATATATATATTTTTTGTATATTTTTTTTTTGTATACATATATATATATATGTATATATATATATTTGTATATATATATATATATATATATATATATATATATATATATATATATATATATATATATATATATATATATATATATACGTGTCCCCGGCGTGTCGTGTCCTATATTTTTGAAAGTTGCCGTGTCGTGCGCCGTGTCCGTGTCGGTGTCCGTGCAACATAGATCATGAGGACACCCAAGTAGATTCCGATGCTGGTGACTTGTGAGTGGATGGTTGCTTGCCGGTGAACGGAATCTTTGCTGACGGCTTCCGAACTGGTGTTGTTCATTTGTGTAACGATGAGAAAATGGTGGTGAAAAAGAAAGAAAAATACTCAGGTCAAGATCAGAGCCACTCAGGAAATGGTGTTGTTCATTTGTATTTTGGTGGTGTTGATGCCAACGAGGAAAAACTAATCAAACTAGAACTAGCAAACATAAAAGGGTGGTCTTGGAAAAATGTGAATTTAATTAAATGCATAATTTAGTTAAAGGATTATTTAATTAAAATTGTAAATGAAGGTTTTTTTTTAATTCTAAATCAAAGAAAACAAAAAATTGCACATCGGATGTGGAGAGGAGAGCAGGTACCTCCACACGGACGAAGGTATGTATACTTCTAGGAGGCTAAGCAACACAGACAAAAAATTATTACACTAAAAAATCTATATAATCCAGTTCGATTAATAAAATATTCTTAATTCAAACGAACTTGATATAATCTTTAAACTCACTACCCACCCCAAGTTATAATTCTGGCTCTATCCTAGCGCCTACATCACCAATAAAAGGGAAGGAGGGCCAATTTTCTTCTGTGTCATCGCTGGATTCAGTTTCTGATTCTCCATTGAGGTAGCGTGAAGCTCAAAACAACCGTTAAGAGTTCGTTGGCCTAAGACATATGGCTGATTTCATGTTGTGTTGCTTCAATTCTATAAACTACAAGTTTGTTGGCATGATCATGTGCAGGAGAAAGTTAGTTTGTTATGTTTTTGCATAACAAGTTTTCCCTTATTAAGTAATGTAATTGACATAATATATCTCATCTATGAAAAATCTTAAGATCATCTCCTTGTTTTTGGATGGATGCTTATTTCTTGCTTTTTGTAACCGAATAAATGTTTTTTTTTTTTTTTTTTTGAAGCGCAATAAATGTTTTTTTTTTTTTTTTTGAGAAGTAGTAACCGTATAATTAATTAAAGAGAAATATAAATGTGTATTTAACAGAATTGTTGCAAAAAAAGAAACATTGAAACAATTAGTAATATATACATAAAAAAAAGAGGGGAAATATTTCAAAAAAAAAAAAAATAGAAAAAAAAAAAAAAAATGGTCAAGTCGACGCCCAGAAGAAGTGGCCTGAAATTGTTAGCAATTTTTAGCCATTCTCACTTGTGATTGAGGGCGATGAGGCAGGTTGAAGAAATGACTACAACTACAAATAATAATGATTGACATCTAGGAGTTCAAAAATAAAAACAAATGAGGTGAGTATACCTAACCACGGTTCATGAACCGCTGGTTATAATTCATCATCGGTTATAATTTATGTAACGATTTGTATCATAAACGAGAGGAAAATTGTAGCTTGACGTTCGGCACGAGCTCAACTCGTGACCAGTCGATGTAAGCCTCGCATTTGTATCATTCATACATGAACGGAAGAAAATAAAAGAAATAAAACTGAACAGCTGGAACAGACGGAGTCTCAACATTGAGTCGGTAGGCCATCTCCATAGAGCCAGTGGGTTGAATTACGTATAACGAATCCTCGTAGGATCGATCTTGTACTCACCCGAAGTACTACAGTTTAACTAATGTACTTGCTAGTAAATTGTGGTATAAAAGTGACCATCAACATGTTGGGTGATGATGATGCTTGATGAAGAGTGTGGCAGGTGGTGTAGGGTATGTGGAGGTGTTGGTGGTGGCATGGTGTGAGGTGCTTGGTGGCGAAAGATGGTGTGGGATGAATATGGTGTGAGGTGTGAGGGTGGCGGTGGTAGTGAGGTGTGAGATGATGGGTGGCGACAGATGGTTTGGGGCGTGTGATTATGGTACTGTTGGCGGCGATTTGGGGTTGTGTGGTGGTGGGTGCTAACGAGGGTGACGTGGTGCACGGCGGTCGGTTGTGATGGAACATGTGGTGACAGAGGAGTGGATGGTGGTGCAGTAGGTTGTGGCGGATGATCGTGAAAGATGGTGGTAGGGATTGACGGTACTAGGGGGTGGATAATGGTTGAGGATGAAATAGGTGGTTGTGATATGGGTCGTGACTAAGATTGTGGTGAGGTGAGTAGTAACGAGAGGTGTTGGTGGGGTGGGTCATGATGGTGAGTTGTCGTGGTGGTGGTGACGAGGGTAAGTGGCGGCAGATGTGATGTTGTGTGTGGTGTAGGGTTGCAATGGTGTGGGCAGTGGTGGATTGTGGTAATTAGTGGCAAGTAGTTGTTGCGGATGTAAGAAGGTAGCGAGTGGTGGTAGCAAGGACCGGGGTGTTAAGCCCGCCCAACAATTTTTTTTAGAATATAGCATTAAATTAAACTTAGCTCACCAGTAACTTTAGAGTCCAGCTCTTTCAATTACGTACGTCTTTCATAAGTCGCCCCATCTTTTCATTTGTCCAACAAATCTTATACATGTGAGTGTATCTACGTTCTTGTCAGTAATTTACATCATTGGTTGGTTTTTCTTTTTCAATTTCTTTTAAATCAACAAAATTTTTGCTCGACTTTCTTCTATGTTTTCTTGAAAAAAAAAAAGTGTTGAATGTTGATTGACAAAGTTGTGGTTGTTATAAACTCATATGTAAATTAGATTTTTTGTTTTTGCCCGTCCATCTGTTCCTAAATCAATTAGGTCTCCTCTAGGTTAGAATGTCAAATGCTTAATGTTTTGCAAAATTCATGTGAATATGTGATTTAATTTAATGATTTGAGAATAGAAATACCGATCCCGTCTTACGGACTCAAAATGATTTTTTTTGTGAATTGTAGAATTTGAAAAAATTTACGCTAGTAATATTTACTAAAATTTTGATTCTAACCCACCCGGATAAAAAATCCTGGTTTCGTCCCTCGGTGGTAGAGTGGGTGGCGGCCGATTAATGGATGGTGATGAGTGGTGTTAAGGTGAGTTTTGGGATATGAATGTGAATGATGGTGGTGGTATTAATGGGTGGGTTATGGTTAATGATGAAACATGTGATGATGTGGTGGTGATGTAAAGACGGTGATAGAGTTGATTGGGATGGCGGATGATGGTGAGTTATGACAGTGGTGATGATCAGGTAAGTGCCGACATCAAGTGGTGGTGTGCACAGTGAACGATGACAATGACTTTGACGTGGACAATGAAGGATGACAATGTTGGCGGACAGTGATGGATTACGTTGAGATGATTAATGGATGTGACAGTAGGAGCAACAGAGAGAGAGCAAGTGATGATATAATAGATGATAGGTTGATACTTTATTATCACTCATTAAACGTTTCAAAATTAATTTCATCAAATTATTTCATTCATTCAATCTATTTTTTATGGAAAAATGGAAGGAAATCCATTCCATACTAATATTAATGTAACCCAAAAAAGAAACAGAAAAATCTAATATATCCAAACGCACAATAAAGATCAATGTACTTTTGAAGATTATCTCCACATAAAAGGTAAAAATAAAATGAAAAAACACGTGTAAATCATTGGCCGTTATTAGATACACTGACACGAAATACAGTAAACCTGAATATGATTAGCTGAGCAGAGAGGTGTCCAAAAAATCACATAAAGAGGGCCTCATTTTCCTTGAAACTACAAATCACCACCCTGTGAGCCTCTTCAAAACCTCATCCTTTGGTCTTCGTCGTATATCATTAATTCATTCAATTATTATTGCTCTTCGCGCCTATGGCTGTGGTTTAGGCACACACCAAAAAAATCGAAGATTTTTTTTGCCCTCCCTTTTCCCAGCTTTTTTTTTGTTGGCTGTATTTCTAAATTCTAACAGGTAAGTAAATGAATTTCTTTTGAATTTTACTTTAATAGATGAGTATATTGATTGTTTATTGTCTGTGTGATTTGTATTTCCATTTATTACATTCACTTTTTTGTTTTTGTACTTATATTTAGCTTTGTTGTTCTTCGAATTCTTGACATTTTTGCGCTTATTGTGCTTTTTCTTGTCGATTTATCTTAGCTTTGTGCAGTGTTTTAGGTGTAGAAAATGGGTATAATGTGCCTGTGTGCTTAATTAACCTTCTTCCTAAAAAACAGAGTCTTATTGATTAGTTTGGGAATGTTCAATAGCTCGTAGATTCGATTTTCCTCATAGGTGCTATGTTAAAGAGCTTCGATTTTCGTCATAAGCGTCATGTTAAAGAACTTCGATTTTCTTCATAGGTGCTATGTTAAAGAGCTTCGATTTTTCTCATAGGTGCTACGTTAAAGAGCTTCGATCATCCTCATAGGCGTTACGTTTAAGAGCTTCGAATATTCCTCATAGGTGCTATGTTAAAGAGCTTCGATTTTTCTCATAGGTGCCATGTTAAAGAGCTTCGATTTTCCTCATAGGTGCTATGTTAAAGAGCTTCGATTTTTCTCATAGGCGCCATGTGAAAGAGCTTCGATTTTCCTCATAGGCGCTATGTTAAAGAGGTCTGAACCAGATTAAACTTCTGTCTAAGAGTTAAGTCTGGGTCGAATCAAACATCGAGTATGAATCGAACTCTGCTAATGCTCTATAGATCGACTCCGGAAGCAGTCGGGCCGGTTGTGTTTCGGGATACCGAAAACACCACAAGGTTTAGTTAGGCATGTACTGTAGCCTTATCTTAAGTTTGAACAACTGGAATAGAAGTCAAGGTTCAGTTATTATTATCATCATTTATAGCAAAAACAATGAAAAAGTAGGTAAGAAAGTGATAGGTATTTCTGCTGAACTTATATAAAGACAGAGCTTATGTGGTAGCAAAGCTCAAAAGCTTATGATTTATATGTTTACATATATTTTATTTTTTATTTCTATGACGGAGGGGGTAGGGTGGGGGGTGCGGGGGTTATGCAGCAGGGGGTTAGGCATGCCCCTTACAACTTTGTTCCACAGTGCATTATTTGGTTGTGCTAATGTATCAGATATGGACTTTTCCCAGAGGTGTATAAAAGATGGTTGCATTTGGGAAGAAGCTGAAAGAAAGACAAATTCAAGAATGGCAAGAGTATGACTTTACATATTTATGTTTATTCTTAGGAGTTTTATATCTGGGGGAGCCTTTATTGGTGCACCACACCGAATCGATCTTTTAAAAGTCGAATTTTGAGTTACCTCACCATCGATCTTTTGAAAGTTTGTTTTTGACTCAAGAATCGACTTTCTGAAGGTCGATGCAGGTGTGGTGCACAGGTTGTGTGGTGTATGGTCGGTGAACTCAAGTAGGTGCAAATAAAGGCTCCTTTCTTCTAGACCACAACAAACTTACCGTGTAGGCGTGTACCACACTTACCATGCACCACACCGAATCGACATTCGGGAAGTCAAATTTTTAGTCAAGAATCGACTTTCCGAATGTCGATTGTGAGGATCAACTTTCGGAAAGTCGGTTTTTGACTTAAGTTTCGACTTTCCGAAGGTCGATTTTGTGTGGTGCATGTTAAGTGCGGTACATGGTAATTGGTAAGTGTGTTGTGGTGCGCTTTTTTTTTTTTTTTTTTCTCTTTTCTTTTATTAGTTATTAAGTTAGTAATTGTTTGATGTTCTGCTACTTAGTTATATACACAATGCTTTAACATTCTTCAGATACTATATCAATTACAAGCTGATGAAGAAAAGAGTAAAACAATACAGTCGTCAAATTCAATCTGGAGCGTTAGATCGCCGTCATACCTGTAAGGATTTCTCCCGTATGCTCGATGATCAGGTACAAAACTCGGTCTTGTGATTTAATGTTCTGTAATTGATTTGGTCCTCGTAGTTATGTTATGTACAATTTAGTCCCTGTTTTGTTTGAATATTTACATGTTTTCTAAACTGTTTATCTTATGTGCAGATTGAGAAGGTTGTGCTTTTTATATTAGAACAACAAGGTTCTCTTTCCGGTCGAATTTCGGAACTTAACAAGGAACAAGAATACCTTCAAGAACATCCGGATATCTCGAAAATATGCGACCTTCGAGAAGCGTACAGAGCAGTTGGCAGGGATCTTTTGAAGCTTTTGCAATTTGTTGAAATAAATGCTGTTGGCCTAAGAAAGATTTTAAAGAAGTTTGACAAACGGTTCGGATATAAGTTCACGGGATATTACGTTAAAACTCGTGCTAATCATCCTTATTCTCAGCTTCAACAAGTGTTCAAACATGTGGTAATTTTTCCAACTTGATGGATTTATGCCGCATTTTCTCTATTTTACAGTCTTTATCTTTTAGCTTCTCATATTTACATTTGACCGTTGATTATAAACCATAGAATCGACTTTCAAAAGCTCGGTTATCATAATTGACCTTTTGAAAGTCGAACGTGTGTGGTGCCATGGTAATATTTACGTGGTGCCACCATAAGCTCCTAAAAAATTACTGAGAAGGAAGAAAAAAGTCAAACACTTAACTCGTAGAGTGACAGGGTCTCGGGGCAGTTGTTGGAGCAATATCTCGAAATCTTGCCGAGCTTCAGGACCGACAGGGAAGCTACTTATCTATATATGACGAGCCAACTCTACCTCTTCAGGTATTTACGACACCAGAAAACGATACTGTCATAACCAGATTGACACTACAAATACCCCAACATAACATGACATCGAAACTTCGTGTTTTGAAAATATGAAAAATTTCCACGTCATTTCATAACAAGACACGGTTCCACTACCACATCATGTTATGACACTTGTAATGTCAATCGGGTTGTGATAGTATCGTTAAGAATTGTATCTTGATCACGTCTAATACCGGCTTATCTCGTATAATGATCGTTTTGTAGGATGAGGTAGTGGATTCAATAAAATTTGCAGTTGATAGACTGAGCTATTCAACAAATTTCCTTAGTTTCTTGGCACAGCATGCACTTATATTACAAGAAGAACTACCATCATCACAAGCCGAAGACCGCCCTGAGGATGAAAAATACCATTTTATGTCCTTACTCTTGAATCTGGCAAACACATTCCTTTATATGGTCAATACTTACATCATTGTCCCAACAGCTGATGACTACTCGATGAGCCTAGGTGCCGCCGCCACGGTTTGTGGCGTCGTTATCGGCGCGATGGCGGTTGCACAGATTTTCTCTTCGGTTTATTTCAGTGCTTGGTCTAACAAGTCGTATTTCAGACCATTGGTTTTTAGCAGTGTGGTTTTGTTTCTGGGAAATGTGATGTATGCTTTGGCTTATGACTTCAATTCAATTACTGTTCTTCTTCTCGGTCGAATATTCTGCGGGTAAGTTTAAATTAGCAATTTTTTTTATATAGATTTTTTGGGGATAAAGACTTTTGTTTGACGGTTTTCGTAGTTATTTCATCTATGCAATCATTTTAAGTGCAAAAAAAATTTAACTTGCAAAACTAGTTTTGTAATTTGGGGAAAAACAGGACTAAAACGCTAAGCAGGTCAAGTTATAGGACTAATTTTGCAATTTTGGCCTTACATTGCTGAGGCACCACACATACTCGACCTTTTCAAAGGCGATTTCACACCTTATAATCGACTTTCAATAGGTCGATTGTGATACTTTGAAAAGATCGATTATAGACCACATTATCGACTTCTGAAAGGTCGAATATGTGTGATGCAAGGATGCTTCATCTTGCAAGCGTATCCCATATCCGATACTTGACGGATACTCCGTCGGATACGTATATGGGGCGAATCGTAATTTTCAAAAGATGGACACTTTACCGGATACACGTATCTTGACTATAAATACGGGTATCCGAAGAACATGATACTGTGTTTGAACCTTCATATGTGTACATGCATACACATATATATTTACACATACATGTGTGTGTATATACATATATACATACATGTATATACACACATATATATACATAATCATTTTATTTGTATTATTTACAGTTTAGTCTTTATATTTTTATTGTTTACAAATACACCCCGTATCCGTATCCTATATTTTCTTCAAATCACGTATCTGCGTATCCCGTACCCGTATCCGTACCCGTACCCGTGCATCCTAGCGGGGGCGAATATGAGTGATGTCATGGTGAGTTTTACATTGTGCCAGATAAAAAAATTACAAACTTTATCTGTCCCTGTGGTTTTGCAGGTTAGGATCCGCCCGAGCGGTTAATCGACGGTACATAAGCGACTGTGTGCCGCTACGGATCCGAATGCAAGCATCTGCAGGCTTTGTGAGTGCAAGTGCACTTGGAATGGCATGTGGCCCTGCACTTGCTGGTTTGCTTCAGACAAATTTCAAAATAAAAAAGCTTACATTTAATCAAGATACATTGCCTGGTTGGGTTATGGCTTTTGGTTGGCTGTTTTATTTGATATGGTTATGGATCTCTTTTAAAGAGCCTGCTCATGACATTGATGAAAGCCCAGAAGTTGCATCAGACTCTAAAGCTGGTAATTAATTTTACTTTTTTTGCTTAAGCTTTTACCTGGATTTCCTTACGGAAGCTCGAAATTTTATGTATTTTAAAGGGATAAAGAGCGACTCTTTTAGTCCCTTTTGCTTCTCGTTTTTTTGCACTTATATCTTCAGTATTTTATTTTTAGACTTTAAACTCTCATCTATGCATTCATTTTCATATATATTTTCGGTGTGTGTTTTGCCACGTTTTAAGTTTTTATTGCTCGTTGGACACTTGACACTTCAGACCGAAAATGTAAAAAGAAAAGGCATATATAAGGGCTATTTCATTAGGGATAGCAGTGCAAAAATTGTGAAACGAAGTGGGCTAAAAATGCTTTTATCCCTGTATTTAGGGATAAAGACACTTTTGGTCTTTTTGTTTCATGGTTTTTGCACTTATATCCCTGTTGTTTCATTTTGACACTTTTACCCCTATGTTTTCCGGTGGTTTTGATGCTTTTCGTCAAGAACCCATCAAAATTTGAGGATGTCCTTGTGATTAATTTTGTCGGTTCTTTCGATGTTACTTTTTGTAGTTGAAGAACAAAATGACAATCTTGAAGATGGCATTGCACAACCTCTGCTCTTGACTGCGGAGGATAATAACAACCAACAAAATGATGGAAGCGATGACGAATACGATGGAAGTGATGAAGCTTCTGAGGAATCTCGCACACCGGCCACCTCCATTGGATCTGCATACCGATTACTCACACCTTCTGTAAAGGTACACTTTTCATGATTTCCTTATTACCTATATGATGTATGGATACTTCAGTTTTTAAGGGGCTCTTTATTTGCACCACACTCAATCTTCTCGTGCACCATAGCATAACCGACTTTGTGAAATCCGGTTTGTTGAGCCTAGAACCGACTTGACTTTTCGTAATCGGTTCTCAAAATGCATCTACGAAAAGTCACTCCAGAACCGACTTTCACAAAGTCGGTTCTATTGTGGTGCATAAGTAGTTTGGGGTGGTGCAAATAATAATCCCCGTTTTTAATAGCTTGTCTCGTATTCGACACGTATCTAACCACACTTAGGATACAAGTTTGAGCGAATTTGCAAATTTTAAATAGTTGGATTTTGGATCTGGATGTACATATTCATAACTAAAATACGTAAAATGAAAAACCTCATTGAAAAATATAGCAAACCCTCACAATAATTATTGAAAATCTATCCAAAATGGAGAAAACCGAAAAATATTTTAAAATTTTACGTATTTTAGTTATGAATATGTACATCCAGATCCAAAATCCAACTTTTGAAAATTTGCAAATTCGCTCTTTTTAATGTTTTTTATAATGTGGTCTTTTTAGTTTTATTATGTATAGTTGATCCAAATACTCTTTATAGTTTACACATATCCTTCCATACCCATATTTATATTTCTCGAAAATCCTACACCCGTGTATTCTGTATCCATGTATTCATACCAGCGTATCCATACCCATGCAACCAAGCTGATTATGAAATAGGCAAAGAACAAGGGGGGCGTTTAACTATCGCCATCGTAACATTTTGATCCTAAAACTATTTTTTTTCCGTATACCAATTTGGCCCGTTCGGTATTTAAAACAAATTTTAATAACGTACGTATTTCAAAATCATCAAAAATATTGGGTCCATATAAGATGAATTTCTTTGAAAAGTGAATTCTAATACATGAATGGCTACAATATTGTGATGTATCTGCAGGTTCAGCTTCTAATATACTTCATGCTGAAATATGTAATGGAGATTTTGCTTTCGGAATCGAGCGTGGTCACCACGTATTACTTTCATTGGTCCACGAGTGCAGTTGCTGTGTTTCTTGCTTGCCTTGGTTTAACTGTTCTACCTGTTAATATTGTTGTTGGTTCTTACATAAGCAACATGTTTGAAGACAGGTAAATTTTTCTTGCTTTCTTTGAATTCTCTTTTTGTTAGATCACTTGCAGTAGATACCGTAAATCAGTGAATCTGTAAAATACGAAAATCTTAAAATTCCGCATGACTTGTAATATTGTTGCACAAAACACATATTTTCTATCTTTAAATTGGTTTGCGGTAGAGATTCTGATTCATTCATTTCACACAGACTAAAGAGAATCTGTAAAGTAGAGAAACGTGGTTTGGTTTTTGAGTGTGTGAAATGGAAAATCTGTTAAAAAGAGACATCTAAAAGACTAATGCAAATACTTCTAGAGGCTCGCTTTACGGTTTATCATTGTATAAGAGCACTTGCAGTAGATACCATAAATCCTTTAAAAACTGTATTTTAGAGATTTCAACATTTAGATTTAGGAAAGGCAACACTGTAGCATATATCTACTGCATTTATCCAGATTTTGTAAATTTTCCTTTATATCTACCTCATTATGTTAAATAGATAATATGATGCATTTCATCTTAGATAGAGATTCTATAAACTAGAAAAATGCGTATTTAAAACTGTAAAATAGAGTATTCTTTTATAGCATCTGATGCAAGTGCTCTAATAATTTATTAATTTATTTATCTGCAGGCAAATATTGTTGGGTTCAGAGATTGTGGTATTGCTGGGAATAATCCTCAGTTTTCAAACGATAATCCCATATTCTGTGCCACAGTATGTTGGGTCTGGATTAATTGTCTTTGTTTCTGCTGAAGTATTAGAAGGTATGATCTTCTCGTATTCGACTACACGTAAACGGGTTTGACTCGATTCTGTTTTTTCTGAGTTTGAGCTACTCGAATAGTTAATCGAGACGATCTCAATCTTCAATATCTCGTATTCGAGTAGCTAGCGAGCTAATGGAGCTTTACATCGTTACTTACAAGTCAAATCGAATTGTGAAATGAGTCAAAATTCGAGCTTGCAACATTTGATAAAATATACTAACAATACTCGAGCTTATGAGCTATGACTTATGAGTCGAGTCTAATTATTTCAATGTAGTAAACAAGCCCAGTTTGATCTTGCCTTTTGATAACTTGGTCGAGTTCAAGTTGAACGTCAAGCTCAAGTCTTCTTAGTGGAGTCGATCTTGAGCCCTTGTAAATATCGACTCGACTCAACTCAACTCGATTACACCGTGTCTCCCACAAACATGTGTTGTTTGTTCACATAGTTACATGTTTAAATACTAGTAGGGTACCCATCCAACGGGGGGACTCAACGCATATTCCCAACACAAAACTATCCGTACACGTGGATCATCGAGAGCACATGCACCCCCACCGGATCCCTCCCCTCCTCACCCCGGTAGATTTTCGGAAAAGAATTTTTATTTTATTTTTAAAAACAATGTCGTTTAGGTGTTGAAAGAAATACACTTTGTGCCTCTGATGCTTTGAATTTTGGTTTGTACCCCGGTTTCTAGATATGGAGCTATTATTTGCACCACACCGAATTTACCATACCCCACATCTACCTGCATTACACTAGAATCATTTTCTGAAAGTCGGTTCTGGATCCAAAAATCGACGACCAATTTTCAAAACGTCGATCTAGTGTGATGTATGATAAGCCTTGAGGCACCGATAAAATCGCCGTGATGCAAATAAAGGCTCCCTTCTGGATATCCGGTCGGTTTTCGATGAAACACATATGAACATAAACCTGTTTGTTATTTTATTGCAGGGGTAAATTTGTCACTTCTATCAAGAGTAATGTCATCAAGGCTATCACGTGGAACCTACAATGGTGGCCTATTATCAACAGAAGCTGGTACACTTGCTCGTGTAATTGCAGATGGGACAATTACACTTGCTGGTTACTTGGGAGAAAGCAAACTCCTTAATATTACTCTTCTACCCTCATTAATAATCTGTATAGCATCCATTATTGCCACTTGTTGCACCTATAATTCTATGTACTAAAAATACTGTACCAAAAATACATTCTTTATTTTATTGATTTAAATATCATGTTTTTATTTTATTTTTATATATTCTCTATTTAAGATGAATCGCATCAGAATCTCTATTATTATGATACGTATCACACACAAGAAAAAAACAAAAACAAGAAAATTTATTTTATGCCAATGATGTAGTAGACTACTGCACCTTCGTCTGACCCACAAAGGGAGGGGCTCTTACATTTAAGCCTTGGAGGGCAAGGCATTAGATTATAATGAAGTATAATGTAATGTATTCTAGCCGGCATGCTATTCTAGACCTGCATGTGGGAATTTCTGACCGGCTTAACGGCCACTTGAAATTAATGAATGGCCATTCACGCATAAGTGCAGCTTCAGGGTGTTGATGATTATTGAGAATTCATAGTATCTTTAGTGAGTTTTGTTAGGAAATCTACGCGGGAACGCAGCGGAATTCAAAAATTTATTTCCTTTGATCAGGATCGACTTCGTTTAAGCAATAAACAAATAAGCTAGTAGACAGTGGTTACCTTGCTTGATCTAAAAGATCGACGCTTTGACCGTCTAAGGAGAATAGTTGTGCACGGAGCCGCCCAAGTGTTCGGTCTCTACCGGTGATCCACACGAACACCTCGCCGGAATCCCATCATTGATTGCTACCAGAAAAACTCGGCTGCTAGACCGACTTTTTCTCTCTCATAAATATCTCTCTAGGAAGCTCTTTATTTTTCACAAGAACTATTAGCTCTTGGAATTGTGATATACAAAAGAGCTAGTCAACCCCTCCTATTTATAGGAGTACCTGCGCCCCAACTGTATCTCAATCTGATTGGGAGAAGCTTCCTAGTAGATTGAGGAGAAAGAAAACTTTTTCCTAATAAAATAAGGAAAATATAATTGATTGATTTATCTCATTAATATTCAATATCTTATATTAAATATATTCCAATATATTGACAATATCTTATATTGAATATATCTTTATCTTATTACCATAAATCTATTTTCCAAATATCAATTAATATCCAATATTAATATTATTGTAATCTTATTAATTAAATTGCACAACTCAAATGTATCCAATACAAAAGAAAAATGTGCCCTTTTTGCCAATATTTTGGCATCCGGAATATTCTTTAATTAATATAATATTAAAATTATTTAATTTGCAAAATCCATGTGTATCAATATACACAATAAATTTCGACACACATACATTATGTGTATATTTAATTAATCAACATAATTAATATCTTGTATTATATTTATTCATAATAAATAAATATCACAATATTAATTTACCACTATAACCTTTATAGCATGAGATAAATTCTTTCCTTATTTGGTTATCAACTATAACCACATTTTAATCCGGTTAGATGTTCATATGTGTGTGACCCGATAGGCTTCCGAATATGTTGGCCGTTGACACAAAGTGCAAATTACGAAAATCATGCCTAACGATCACGGGATAGCGTCTAGCAACACACCGTGACCCCCAATCATCGGAAGAGTCCAATGCAATGACTACTACTTTTCATGTGAAACAGTTACCGTGTAACATACAAATCCTACCGTTGTAATAATATCCATACAGTCGTTAGTCGAGTGTCAAAACATCAACGACCGTATCTTATAATCTGGATATCATGCTTTCTCGAAGTAACTCATTTACTTCCACTTTACAAAGATTCACGAGAGTAAGACATTCCTTATAAGAATGCCCTTTCGGATATTCACCCTACTGATAGGGTACGCGATTTCCAGACGACCAAACATGTATACTCCGCATGCTTCAGTATCACACCCAATCACTACCGCGTGATCGCCCCATGGCTAGGGGAAACCTCAATAGTGTCAAAGCATGACAATCCACACCGTGATGCCATGTAGACTCCGGGCCTAAGGATAATTACACAATCGTAACATAGTGTGACACTTAACCGTGTAAGTGGGCCAATCTAACGTACGCATTCTCTAATACACGTCCACGTATAGTCCAAGTGTCTCTACATTTCGATAGACGAGATCTATCCCTGCCCTTAAAGACAGAAGACATCTAATACGTGCTAGCCTGTTCGTACGATCAATGTCATGTTTAATAGTACATCAGCCTAGAGACATTTAAGTATCAAACTTATTAAAGTGATTAGAGATCTCATCAACCATAATCGTATATCATGGTTTCTCTATCACAGTTTAATACTAAGGACGTTATCATATAACAATTCATAATTGGTTCTTTAAAAGAACATATATATGACAACAGAAAAGCCATTTAATATATGTATAAACATAAAGAAATAGTAGAAATGATCCGACCCGGTCGGATCCGGTCCAACCCGATTGGGTTTAGGATATTTCAACAATCTCCCACTTGAACTAAAACCAATCACTCGCACACACAAGACCAAGTTGAAACACAAGAATCTCATGCAATACTCGCAACCAACCCTAGCCGTGAACGGATCGCTATCCGTGGGGACTCAGACTATCTTCATATCATGTTCCAAATGACCAAGTCAAAGGAACCGCCTCAACACACACACGGATCTTTGACGAGACCCTAGTCCTTGCTTCAAGCAATGAATCCACTTACTATATCAGCTATATAGAAAAGGTGGAAGAACCGTACAAGGTTCAGGAATGAACTTTCTAGATCCATGTACTGCTCCCGCTGCGCCTCCAAGGCACTACTGTGTTTTGGCTAAGTTGTAGTAATTACAATGACCCATAGCTAAGAACATTTCCAGCTCACTGTATCACTTAATCAAAGTGACTGCAAACCCAGACTGTAGCTCCCACTCGCCTTTATAAGACTCAAGATATACGTCTGTATAACTATATTTATATGATTCCAAGTTTCGATAAACTATGAAACCATCCTTAACTTGTTTAAGGACATTCTCGACATTCACCAGATTCTTGCTCATGACTCTTCATGGACTATGAACATCTGGCATTTTCTTTTATGATGGTTCCTATCGCTGTAGCAAAGGAAACCTACATAAGCATCATCTTTCACCTTATCTTTAGGACTAACGTCCTAACATAGATAGATGTTGAGAACACCGGCTAGCAGTATCTCATGTCGCGATCTATGCTAATCTCTTTTAGCATCACATCTATAAGGGTAAACTATATCTAACAGCTAAATCTATCACTATAGATTCTTATTTCCAAAAATAAGAACTGCTAATCCAAGTGCTTTCGTAAAGACCTTGAACTACCAAACATTAATTGACTGTGACATGGGGTGATAATTCTCGAGAGAGGTATCCAATACCTTACTCAAAAACGTTACACACTCCCACTATCCATCTTGCACATTGGGCATATCCCTTCTTTTGACAAAATCAAACTCATTTTATTATCAAACAAAGAAACCGTCTAGAGAAACTTGTTTGAGTCCATAAATGGATCTCATAGGCTCACATATCATGCTATCATCTATGAACATCGAGCTTTCTGCCCAACGTCTTCAACATTATCATATAGCCATGATATGAAGTTACAACAAGCATAGTCTGAATAGAACTGGGCTCAGCCTTTCAAGGATATTCCCTTTAGGTAAGACAGACTAGGTTCATAACCTGGTTGTCACTGATGAAATCTAATTCATATATTATGGCTCCTGGCCATATCTCTCAATCTTGCCTTTCAAACATTCCTTCATAAGTCGTGAGATATTCATTCTTCAAGATGAACATACTACCAACCGTTTCATGCCTGAGGTTATCTACAGACTTACAAAACTTTTGTGTGCACTGAGCAGTGTTCTACACCTCATCACCATGTGGCGTCTGCTCACGTTCCAATGGTTGAATATATCTTTGTGGTTCTCAAACTCCTTTGAGATCTTATTTACTCCCACTGTTTCTTTTGGAAGAAACACTTCCTCTAGAAGACAGCATGTTTAAAGAAAAACAGTTTTGCTCCGCGGGTAAGTAAACATTATCTAGCGTACTTGCTAAGATATTTCACAAAGTCGCATATGTCGTACTAGGCTCCAAGCCTTTCTGACTTTGCCTATGACAACTTCAAATCATCGGTTAAGATAGATTCGACATTATCCCTTTCCATATCTAATATGGAATTTATTCAACTTTTATTCTTTGGAACTCGGTTAAGTATAAGAGCACTATCCCGAAACGGGTAAGGGATACTTCGCGTGGCTTGCGTCATACCTTTCTCATATAAAGTGTTGTTTCCATTTTAGAAGCACAATCTAATTGCGTATCCAAAAATAGTATCCTTCAAGGGGGGAATCTTATTCCTTTTCAGACAACTTCTGAAACACCCTTCAGGTATTAATTATTTCAATCCAATTGAAGATTAATTCCTAAGTAGCTCATCAATCTCATATTCGTACTAGCTCAAACTTTTCGGGTTTTCCGAATTTTTGTACTTCAATAAGCACATTCAACTATTTCTAAAAATAGTCTAAGAGAGAGATAAACAATTATTTATGGTATAAATTGTCATAAGCCAACAAACATCAATATGTTTATGCTCTAGTCAATTTCCTAGATTTCATAACCTTTTCATAAAAGGGTATTACAGTCCTCTTTAAATAAGATACTTATTACCCACATGATTCATAATCACATGGTTCAGACATCATCTAAATGACATTTGATTACACGTTTCTCTTCCAGAGAGTCGACATCTAGAATAACCATAAACATCAAGGATAACAACCATACAATTATTTAGTTGAGATTTCATCACTCATATCAACTATATGCTGACAATAATCTAGCATGTTAGATTCAGTGACTGTTCAATTTTATCGGAATAACATTTATTCCTTACAATTGAATATGTCTACTAAATCCTAACAAAGAACTGAACTCGTGTTCTTTATAAGAACCGGAACACAATAACGTTTATTTAGTTCCTTTATCAGCTTACCAGATTCATAATACAATACCGAAAATGTCGCAACGTTTGCTTCACTTTTGTTTCTAAGTGTATTATGTATTTAATCTTTCTAATTTAATCATACTCGTAAGATATCATATATCTAAGAGTTGACTTGTACTTAGATAGATTTATCTCAACTCACTTGCCTAGAATAGAGACTTCGATAAGATCTCTCATTTTAAGCACATGCCCTAACTTTCCTTTTTAATCCTTTAAGCACTTGTAAATAATTCTTAATGTAGTCTTCATAAGACTTAAGAAAGATCACAAGAGCTATATCTATAATTTCCTTTCATAAAGAAAATCTAAAGTTTATTAAATAGTTTATTTAACCTTTTGAATCGTATTCAAAACATTAACTATTCAATTAACCTTTAAGCAATGATTGAATTAAGTCGATACTTAAATCATACAATTCTAAAAACAAACTTTCCAAAATTTGATGTGGTCATTCTTATCCAACGTTTAAATTAATCGTATGATAGAATGATCATCTTGGATCGTATCCAATATATGATTAATTCGTTGAAACTTATTTCAAATGATTTAATCATATCATGAGTTTCCACTTTCATTAAAAATTAAAGGCTTGGAGTACTCCATCAAATATGTAGTCTCCTTGTCTCCAACTACTATAACGGGATTGCTCGTGTCATTGCTTATTTTAAAAGGATTAAGATTACTTAACCATATTTTGAGAACGTTTCTCAAAAGATAACAGTCATAATTTGGTTTTACTAATCGAGAATAAAAATATAAATATAAAGTTTGCTAAAACTACAACATAAAAAAAAAGATAAAAGAGCGTTGTTTATACACGCAAAATCAAAAATGGTCTTTTGATTTATGATTTTGCTCCTACTAGTCAACTACTCTCAATTGACTTTCAAGAATCTTTTCAAAATTCTTTAGTTGCCAAGATCCCATCTGGTTACCCCGATTCCCGACGAGGGCCGATCAACCGGAATAATTCGAAAGGTAGGTAACACTTACCAATCATATCTCTATGTGACTCTTGGTGGTTGATTAGTCAACTCTTTGACAATACACATATTTATGTGGTAGTCAACCCCTTGCCTCTAGAATAAGACGGTCATAATGAGGGCCAATCACTGCAATACTCTAGTCAAGTCATAACCCAATATTCGTGAGATCTCATACGATCATATCTCAATAATGACGATATATCCGAGCTAGGTCAACTCCCGACGAGGGTCGATCAATTGGATCCGAACAAGGGCTCTTCGCCGTCGCTATAATATTGGGAGACAATGTTTCGACTTGATTTTTGTTGTGGAAGTATTTACGTAAATTAATTCACTTAATTAATTTAATTACGGTCTAATCAAATATATCTATCTCTATAGACATACATCCTACAGATTTATTTAGATCGTGTCTAGTCATGCATCTATCGTATCATATAAAATAAATACAAGCACAAAATAAATTAATGAGTAAAGTAACCGGTATGATCATGGACTTTTCCTAGGTACGGTTTCGAATACAAACTGACGAAACCGCCGGTCACAATCTAAGGGTAGCTGCAACCGCCAATAGGATCTTTAATACGTCATCTCCAATGGGATCTTTATTCTTCTTTCTTTGGTCTCTATCTTCTGCTCCATTCTTGTTACATTTAATTCTATTTAATAAAATAAATACACCCGCCGCACACGGGGGGAGCTAACGGGAATGGGATAAATGCAGAAAATAAACTAGGTCACGTTCTTCATAACGGTCTAGGATAATTTTTAAATCAACAGAAAAATTAAATTATTCACATATATCCTATCGGTCGAGTCCATGATCAATCGAGGTCCATATAATCATATTATATCTACTATATCTATTCCATACAATAACATCATATGAAAAAGATAAAATTAAATTTTAACTACTTGCGTCTTAATTAATCAATTAACGTTTAATCTATTAAATAATTTTATCCAATCAATTAACTAATTAACATTTAATTAATTAAATGATTTTAATCGAAATAAAATTAACGATTAATTTTAAAATGATTTCAATTTTAATTATAATTAATTAAAATATTCCAAAAATAAATCAAAATTAAAATTAGGTCTCTTTTGTTTTTTCCTTTTGATTCCTAATCAAAAAGGGATGCCTTTGGTTTCTTAAACCAAAAGGCAGATCTCCTTGGTCCTTTCCAAAATCAAAATTTTAAAAGGGGCCTAGGCCTTTTCCAAAATCAAATATTTTGAAAATGGTCTAGTCCTATTCCAAATAAAAGTTGGAAAGGCCGATATTTTGGTTGATGTGTCTGACCACTTTCCAAAATCAAAATTTTGAAAGTGGCGCAGACAGGCAGCCTTTTCCAAATCAAATATTTGGAAAGGGTCTGGGCCTATTCCAAACAAAGTTTGGAAATGCCAGTATTATTTTAATGCCTTGTGGTATCCCAATGGCCCAAACTATTTGAATCATTAGGTAGCCACATGACACTAACTAAACAAAGGAGATATTAATCACAATTATGAACCATATATAAACACAAAATACACAAAACAAAAATTTGGAGATCCACAACCCTTTGACCAGTCAAACGGCGCCGACAGCAGGTTGCCCTGCCGCCGCCGCCGACCGACCAGCCGCCGGTGGTGGTGCTGCCGCCAGTCATCCAAGCATCTCCAGATCTCTTTTTTTTTTTTTTTCGTGTATCGTTTTGCGAATCTAAAATCTTTCATCTTTTAATAACGTGATTTAAACGAAAAAAATTAACTACGCAAATTAATATGCTTATTGCTTAAGCTCGAAACCTCGCTCTGATACCACTATTAGGAAATCTACATGGGAACGCAGCGGAATTCAAAATTTTATTTCCTTTGACCAGGATCAACTTCGTTTAAGCAATAAACAAATAAGCTAGTAGACGGTGGTTACTTTGCTTGATCTAAAAGATTGACGCTTTGACCGTCTAAGGAGAGTAGTTGTGCACGGAGCCGCCCAAGTGTTCGGCCTCTACCGGTGATCCATATGAACACCTCGCCGGAATCCCTTCATGGATTGCTACCAGAAAAACTCGGCTGCTAGACCGACTTTTTCTATCTCATAAATCTCTCTCTAGGAAGCTCTCTATTTTTCACAAGAACTATTAGTTCTTGGAATTGTGATGTACAAAAGAGCTAGTCAACCCCTCCTATTTATAGTAGAGAAACTTCCTAGTAGATTGAGGAGAAAGAAAACTTTTTCCTAATAAAATAAGGAAAATATAATTGATTAATTTATCTCATTAATATTCAATATCTTATATTAAATATATTAAATATATATATATTGATAATATCTTATATTGAATATATCTTTATCTTATTACCATAAATCTATTTTCCAAAAATCAATTAATATCCAATATTAATATTATGGTAATCTTATTAATTAAATTGCACAACTCAAATGTATCCAATACAAAAAAAAAAAATTGCGCCCCTTTTGGCTAATATTTTGGCATCCGGAATATTCTTTAATTAATATAATGATATGATTAATTAATTTACAAAATCCATGTGTATCAATATACACAATAAATTTCGACACACATACATTATGTGTATATTAATTAATCTACATAATTAATATCTTGTATTATATTTATTCATAATAAATAAATACCACCATATTAATTTACCACTATAACTTTTATAGCATGAGATAAATTTTTTCCTTATTTGCTTATCAACTATAACCATATTTTAATCCGGCTAAATGTTCATATGTTTGTGACCCGATAGGCTTCCAAATATATTGGCCGTAGACACAAAGTGCAAATTACGAAAATGCCCTTCATGCCTAACGATCACAGGATAGCTTCTAACAACACACCGTGACCCCCAATCATCGGAAGAGTTCAATGCAATGACTACTTATCGTGTAACTTACAATCCTATCGCTGTAATAATATCCATACAGTCGTTAGTTCGAGTGTCAAAACATCAACGACCGTATCTTATAATCTGGATATCATGCTCTCTCGAGTAACCGTTGGGGAGATTTTGCATCATTAAAACAAAAGAAAATTTATAAAACCTATACTACCATGCAAAACTACCTCCTAACCGGCCGAATACCGGGTAGTTGCTAGTAAAGTTGGATAAGTACGGGTATCGATCCTCAGGGAAAAGGGATGTTGAATCTAATCTAATTAATTCTTCTTTATTAACTAAACCTAAACCTAAACTAAAACGGAAAAATAATCGGACGAGAGGATTGTCGGTCCAAAGCCGGGAAAGATAATTGCGAACAAACGAAAAATAAAACTATATCTATGAAAGCAATAAAACTAACTATCATTGAACAAACATGAACAAACCAAGATCAACCAATTTCCAACAACCATCACCCCACCGAAGGAAATAAGATTAACACACATTCATTCACAAGTTATCTTGGATTATTATCTTTTCTAATGAAGCGTTTCCTCTTCCGATTTATCACGCCATTAATTAGTTTACCTTCCGGTCTTAACTAATATCGATACGAATCAAAGATATGGATTAAATCCTAATCTAACAACATTATCCCTCAACTTCCGTTTGTTGGAATAATAATTGTTAATCTCTCTCACGGCAATCTAACGAATCTATTAACTTCCGTTATCTAAATTCGATTAACATAAAGCATATAAAACATGAAAGAGAACAAGAACAACGTAATGAAATAAACACATGAACCATCTCATCTTTCCGGTAACGGTGATATCCCTCAATTCCAGTCTAAGATAATCTTGCATCGAATTAATTAAATTGTGGTTCTCTCGTAAACCTAGATATTTAACCTACGAACTTCCGTTATGTATAGATTAAAGATCTAAACTTTCCTACGGTGATCTAAACTACACCGACTTCCGTCATACGGTAGCATCAAATCACACAATTATCTTCCGATATATAATTGCACGATACAATTAAACATAGGAAAGGAACAATTTAAATAAAAACTTACAAAACATCCATCGAAAGAGAATTAAAATTGCAGCTGGAAAAAGGGAGCTTCAAGGCTCATCCATGGCTGTCTCATGGCGGCAACAAGAAGATAAAAGAAGAAAACGAAAAGAAACGAACACCTAATCTAACCACCGGCCGACCAAGCAAGGAGCTTGGCCGGCCGGCTGCTGCCATGCTCTCTCGTAGAAGTTCAGAAAAGCTGTTGCGTGTGTTGTATCAATTAGGGTTGAGGCCGCTGTGTTTAAATAGAAGAGTAGGTCGGTTATGTTGGTTTATGCGTAAGTCGGTTGCTCAAATTCGGTGGCTGGACGTTCGTTCAGCTGCAGTCTGAAGACTCTGTACTAAAATTCTTGCATGGCAAACGCACGTTTAAAAGGCTACAACTTCTAAAATTCATATCTTGAGTTGTAGACCTCCAAAAATTATGATCCGAATGTCATAATTAAGCTCTCGGAAAACTCTACAACTTTCATTAAGGACTCTTCTTCAGAAAACGCCTTTTTGACTAGCCCGTCGTATTACGAGTATATTTCGGGATTTTCCAGTAGTTTCAGCAACAGCATCCAAACTTGTAACGCTCATATCTCGGGCCTCGTAAGTCGGAATGAAGTGATTCAAAATCCTGTAGAAGCCTCTCTTCAAGCCCTACAAATCTTCTCTTGAGGTCGAGAGTCAAATCAGTGTATATCATATCAAGAACTGCATCGGAAGTTCGGCTGCTTGAAAGCTTCATTCCAAGCTTTATCTCCATCTTCCTTCCATTTCACTTCTCTTCCATGCAAAACCTCATCATTTAATCCTCTTGCATGCCAAAATATGTATCTACAATATAGGAAAATATACCAAAGCGTAACACAATCCCAAAATAACATAAAATCACAATTTAAGCACATAAATCGTTACATTTTGCAATTAACCTATTAAAAACACCATTTACTCAATTAATCGATTATAAGCTCGAATTCTACGAAAAACATCCATATATGGGGAATATTGATATAAAATATATCCTTATAAAACGTATAAAATCACCCTTAACAACTCCCCCACACTTAAACCTTGCTCGTCCCGAGCAAGACAAAACATAATCATCACTCGAGACAAATAAACACTTATGCAAATATAAAACATATTCAAGTAGTTTAGAGGTTCACCCAAGTGCGTGTGTGCATAGCCATAGTAAACTTCCACTAAATCCACACTTGAAATTGATTCAAACAAAACTAGCCAACATCCCATTTAAATTAGAAATATAAAAATGATTATAACATGCACCTCACAAAAACATACACATTCCGAAAAGATAATAGGGAGCATTTAAAATATTTCCGACATACTTAGAGGATAGTCCCTACAACATATCATTCAGTTTATACTGGGGATAGTCAGAAGATAACTAAGGTTTTCAACCATCTTTTCACATTGCCATTCACTAATTTTTCTTTATAGTTCAATCAATTCCACACATATATAGCATATATGCCCTCATTCCCAACAATAGGACGTTTCGTGATAACACCCTAGCTGGACTACTATCATCAGGCAGTCGGGAGCTATTAACCTCATAGTGGTATAGGACATTTCGTGATAATGCCCTACCGCACTCAAATCATTGGTAGCTACTTCCGGCACGTATAAATATATCTTATTCATATTATTCATCTTCGATTGGTATGCAAACCTTAAATTATATCCCTCCTCTCACATTCAAACCTTCAGATATTCACAGTATGTCATACTTTAATTCTAAATACAAACTATTAAAATTTTCAAAATTAGTATGGAAGCAAAGAATCATGCGATAATCATCAAAAAATCTCTAATCAAATGGGCATAGCTTTAAATTATAGCTCATCATTTATTATGGCACGTGAAAAATAGTGTCAGGTGAAACAACTAAATTTACTAAATATGCAAAATAATGCACCAATGACATAAGAACTCGAATAAAGAAATGCATTTGTTCACTCGGGACAAAACAAAAATTTGAAAATCTAGCACTTTTCATAGAAATATAAAAGTATGGAAAATGAATGTAGATACCACATAAGCTATTCCCCTCCACCACACTTAAATTACAACATGTCCTCATGTTGTGCAGAAATAAAAAGAAAGAAAGAACTTAGCTGATTGTCGTTCGAAATTGTCAATTCTGGAAGTGATCAAGATCCAGAAACGCTTGATGAAAGCAGTAGACTGTGGACCATCCACCGGAAAACTGATATCATCTGAAACTCACAATTGCTATCGCAAAGATCCTGCACACTTGACAAACAAGGAAATATCTCGGGGACAAGGGGGAATAGAACATACGAGCACAAAATAGAATCGCTTCGGATGGAAAAATCAAACGGGGAAAGTACGAACATCTAAGCGTCTAAATATGGAAGTTTGATATAAGCACAAAAAGAAATAATAGCTCAGATGGAAAGATCAACACTTAAACTCAGGACATCTAAGAATAAAGCCACAGAAGCTTGTAGAATAATATAGACCATATGTGCAAACAGAAATAATGATACATGGAACATTACAAAGTAGTAGGGCTAGGTGCACTATATGAAATTATATTACAATGCAATCTACATGATATGAAATCCTAAAAATAAAATAAATGAAAATAAATTCTGACAGGCTCAGGCTGAGCAAGTTGGGACGACAACTCTACAGTGACTACGGCCCGTGCAGAATCAGAAAATAAAAAAACGAGGTAGTATTACGGAAACCGACAGTTAACTACACTCAAGAAAAATAAAAGAAAATAGAGAAACAATGCAACTAGAGGATATGCAGCTAAATGATATGCATCTATATGATATGCAAAAATAAAAGAAAATAAAAGAAAGAAAACCAGCCCACTCAATTGCAACACGACATGTATAAAATAACCGTCTACCAAATAATGACAGGTTACGATAAACGACAGTGCTGTTCATTACATGCAGTGTAGACGCGCTTTAAGACTCATCAAAGGTGATAGCATTATGGAAACCAACAGTTAGCTATACTAAACAGATATAACTCATAAGATGCAATGGTAGCATTACGAAAACCGACAGTTACTACTCATATGAGTTATAAAAACAAAGGAAGCACGTAAGTCCTAAAAGCTAACAAGATTCATCATAACGATATGTAGCATACGGAAACCGACATTAGCTACTAATTAACAATCAGACCAGTTATAGCATACGAGAACCGACAGTAACTATAACATGCCTAGATGAATCATGTATAAGGAATTGATCAATTATCTAACATGGATTCATAGATGGAAAGGTAAAAACATATAAGTTCAGAACATCTACGTAAAATGAAATAGCCACAGAAGCTCTAATGAAAGTAATCCAAGTTAAATTAAAGCATCAAGAAAAACAGAACCTGGACTGCATTACGGACGAACGTTCAAAGGAAATCTCGACGCGGACGGGCGTTCCACTTTTCGGACGCTCGTACGCCTTGAAAACCGACCGGACGGGCGTTTAGAATTACGAGACGCCCGTCGATTCTTCAAATCGAGCGAGGATTGAAAATTCGGAACGGACGAACGTTCCATAATTCCAAACGCTCGTTTACACCGCACGTTAGGGACGGACGGGTGTCCAATAAACCGGACGCTCGTCCATACAACGAATATGCATAGAACGACGGGAAAATAACGAGAAAACCCTAACTATAAACCCTAATTAACTTAGAAGGTCATCATACATAAAAAACGCAGGCAGCCACATAAAATTCTAGCACAGGGGTTAGACTAGGTAACAACTAAACACATAATTCACGTTTAAACAGATTGAGTAAAAAACTTTTGCACATTCTTAACCCTACGGTCATCGAAACACGGCAAAAAAAAACTCTCAATCTATTCGACGCTACTTTTATTGAAAACGAAAATAAACGTAACAAAATCGAGAAATTAACAAAACCAGATTCAACATGACACCGATTCCCCGGCAACGGCGCCAAAAACTTGTCCCGGATTTATCTAATGCGAATAAACAAGTAATAAATATTTATAAACCGGTTAACCTCAAGTATAAGGATCGTAGTACGGAGGCTTGATGTATAACATTTATATGATAAAAATTACGATGTTTTATATACATTATCGACTCTTTTTATATAAAATATAAGTAATTATAACGATAATCTTATAAAATATTAATAGTTATGAATAAATCTAAATACTATAAAAATCAAGTAAAAATGATAAAAAGTTATAAATTTTGTACCGGGTTAATAACCGGAGTGTCGTGTCGATTCACGTGGGTATTTTTGGTATTTTATTTACGGATCTTAGGTAAACCAAGACCCCGAGTGACGACACTTTTTGGAGTAAAATCATATCTTTTGAAGGAATTAAGGAAGTGCCACGAGTTTTAAAGTTCAAGTGGATCAATGGTTCGTGACACCGTATCAAGTTATATTTTCGACGAACAAATGGCCCATCAAAAAGGCATTTTCTGAAGAAAAGTCCTTCGGGGAAGTTGTAGATCTTCTCAAGAGCTTTCCAACGCATCTTGAATTATGTCATTTGGAGATCCAGAGCTCAAGTTATGATTTTATCAAAGTTTCAGATCAAGTTTGGAAAAAATCTATCCGGATCGATCCGGAATTACCTCGGATCGATCCGAAGAGACATGATGATTACCCAGCATGTGGCCCTGCAGAGAAAAATCCAGGGGATAAGATTTTTTATTCCCGGATCGATCCGGCCCTTTCTCGGATCGATCCGGCTTGGAAAAATCTGCCTATAAATAGAGCAGCATTGCAGGCACATAAGGGGGTACCAAATATATTTTCTTTACCTCTTTTGATTAGTAGTAGGTATGTATATAGGCCTTATGCCATAAATAAAGTAGTATCATTATAATGCTCGAGAAATTATCAAAAGATCAATGTTGTTGAAGTCGTTGTAGCATCCGGAAGAATACAGCTTCTGATTCAATTGTTGTAATCGGGTAAAATTTCTAAAGTATTTATGTTTGTTATGTTTGTTTTTATTTTCGTATAATGTTAGTAGGCTAAATCTAATAACTAGCCAAAGTTATGTAATCGTTTTATTTCGATCTTTTCGGTAAAGGAATGTTGTCTAAGTAAAATTGACTAAAATTGAGTTAATTGAATCTTTTTCTATTGATAAAGTTTGATTCGAAAGAATTCATAATCTAATTATGAATTGACGCTCGATAGTTAGGTTATGAACTCGTTAATAGAAAAACCGGAGGGTAAAATTGGCCGAGTGAATAACGTGACAACGGAACCCGATTTCTACCCGGGGGCGATTTGTCCTAAAAAGATGAATCTTATTGAAATTTGTACTCGAGATCGTAATAATGTTAAATCATCGGTTTAATTGAAACTTAAACCGGAAAGTTGAATCGCCCGGCCTTGACAACCGGAGCCTTTAAATAAAATTGACCGTTTGACGAACGGAATGACTCCTTTTTATTCAAAGGTAGAATCGTACTCGGGACACATTCGGAAAAACCGTAACGATTGTGGATCTTGGAGTGATGACAATGGACATATGACAATTTCGTACGCTTATGTGAGGAGGAATTGTTAACCTCGAGAGTGCACCGTTTCATTTACTCAATTGAACCTAATATAAAAGGAAAGATCGAGCACATTCCATTCACCGAAAAGATCGTATAAATCAATTATATAAACTTTGGCTAGTTCTCTAATAATATATTTGGCATCGTATATTTATATCTATATATATATTACGCAACTTATGCATATCTATATATATTTATATATCTATATCTATTATATTAGAATAAATTTTAAATTATGCATTTATTTTATGTTAAGTAAAATAGTAGTGATCTATGTTATAAAGCGAGATTTAGATCGAGTTAATAACGACTCTTTGGTGTTTAACCACACTTAGAAGAATTACTAAGTTCCCTGAGGATACGATACTCTGACTCACCATACTAGCACTACAGTTTGACCCGATACACTGTCGGTTAAGGACTGGTATTAGCACTAGAAAAGGCCACGTCAAGGCTATGCCGGGTCGATCTTACGGGGAACTAGACGAATGTTAACCCTAGCTTTTGTTTTTAACTAACTATTGTCACAATTACTAACCTAACGAATAACTAACTAAACAAATATGCAGAAAATAACTAGACAGAGGAGATTAATCCAATGCTAGGGGAGATTGAAAGCGATAAAAATAAACTAAAAGTGCAGGAAAATAAATTAACTAATCTAAACTAAGCTATGAGGATTGTAAATCAAGTTTATAAAAGACAAACGAGGATTGATCCACCTATCAACATGCATTGATCTATTATCTCGATTTTACGTGGTATTTACTTAGGTTGTGATTCACCTTACCTAAATATGAACTCCTAATTCCTTGGGCAATCCATCTATTAACCTAGTATCTTCCAATACTAAATTAACACGTTAAAAAGATCAAAGGTGTCAACTTTTACGTTAACGATCTAGTTTTTAGACTTACTAACTTCCGTTAATGTAAATCTAATGAACTATTCTTATCTATGGTGATCTATGCTATTCAAGATTTCCATCAAACAATAACATGTCAAGCATACAACATATCTTCCAATATAATTGCGTTAAAACAAGAATATGCATAGATAAGAAACAACCGTAGTAAATACTCACAGTAAAAGTCGAAACAAATAGATCAATTCAATGCTGATGGCTTCACAATTCTCGTTTGAAGGAGGTTCTAGTCTCTGAGCATCCTCAACAACCCAGAAAAGCAGAAAAATAACATAAAACTAGCCTACTTTGATCGAATTTAAAGTTGCATAAAACTGGAAATAAAAAGTGTAAAATCGCAGCCAAAGCCGCCCCTAGAAATTTAGGGTTCGAATTCTGTATTATGGATGTGAAACACGCTGCTATTTATAGAAATCAGAGGCGGTGGCGATAAGTCGGCAATCCGGACGCTCGTCCACTCTTCCGGACGCCCGTCCATAATGCTTGGACGCCAAGTGACCGCTCGTCCATCAAGCGTCGAAGACTCGTATTGAAATCGACCCTCCGAACGCTCGTTTGATTTTGTGAACGCCCGTTCAGGTTGAGTCTAATGCGATTTTCACATGTTTATCTCTTTTTCCTCTTCCACTTGATCATTATCTCTTTCTTTAAAACACTTAGCTCGAATTTTAATCCTTTTGATCATCATTTGAGCACAATAATCATACCTATAACACATGGAAAACATCGCAAACTGTAATAATATTCAAATAATCATAATTTAACCATGAAATCACATAAATATATTGATATTGCGATTAAGCCGTCAAAAATACCGTTTGCTCAATATTTTAATACAAAGACCAATTATTATGCAAATTATACAATATAGAGGGAAAAACATCGTAAAATATATCCTTATAATTCATAGATTTTCACCCTTAACAGTAACTCATTTACTTTCACTTTGCAAAGATTCACGAGAGTAAGACATTCCTTATATTAATGCCATTTCAGATATTCACCCTACTGATAGGGTACGCGATTTCCAGACGACCGAACATGTATACTCCGCATTCTTCAGTATCACACCCAATCAATACCGCATGATCGCCCCATGGCTAGGGGAAACCTCAATAGTGTCAAAGCATGACAATCCACACCGTGATGCCATGTAGACTCCGGTCCTAAGGATAATTACACAATCGTCACATAGTGTGACACTTAACCGTGTAAGTGGGTCAGTCTAACGTACGCATTCTCTAATACACGTCGATAGTCGGGATCTGTCTATACCTTCGGGGGCGGATCTAAGAAGAGAGGAGGGGGGTCAAGCGCCCCCCCTTAGATCCGGAAAACACACTATTATGTCCCCCCCCCACCGGGATCCTGCGTCCGCCCCCTGCCCGCCCTAAAGACGAAAGACATTTAATACATGCTAGCCTATTCGTACTATCAATGTCATGTTTAATAGTACATCAGCCTAGAGGCATTTAAGTATCAAACTTATTAAAGTGATTTTCATCAACCATAATCGTCTATCATGGTTTCTCTATCACAGTTTAATACTAAGGACGTTATCATATAACAATTCATAATTGGTTCTTTAAAAGAACATATATATAATAACAAAAAAGCCATTTAATATATGTATAAACACAAAAAAAAAATAGTTGAAATGATTCGACCCGGTCGGATCCGGTCCAACCCGATTGGGTTTAGGACACTATTTCAACAGGTTTACCATAATCTAAGCAAGGACCGACCAAACACAAGCACATACAAGTTTCTAATGTCATGATTTCTAGATGCAACTACATGGATTAATAAAATCACAATCAAATTTGCTACTCCTGAATACAATGCATCAGATCTACATGGTAAAGAGTTTGGGTGTTTTAAATGACAAGTGAACCTTAATTAAACTGGAGTGTAGATGTTTAAACACCGTAAAGGGGTACTTCTTTCAGTTATTTGATATAATAGCATACTCATGACTCTGGACCACTAGTTTTTCGATTAACTTTTCACTCATCTCGTAGGACATAGTCCCGTAGAGGAGGACTTCTTTCAGTTCATTGGTATAATAGTAAACTCATGACTCTGAATCACAAAGTTATATGATTAACATCTACATTTATCTCGTAAAACATGAGAAATGGGGACCCTTATTGTTAGAGTTTAACCCTTCAAGAAGGATTTATGGATTAGTCGTGCATGTTCATAAGACGACAAAAGAACAACTATGAGTTCACAGTTTGATTATCTTAATGCAAATGGACGAGGATGATGGCATCTTTCTAAAAACTATGATTATTAATAGTGTGTAGTGCGAATATCTTTTTAATTTATTTTATACTCCATTATTTAAATGCTTTCTTAATGTATGCAAGAATGAAATGGATTTTTTATGGAACCTCGGAAGGATATAAGATTATTTTTTTTGAAACAAGTATATAAGATTATTAAATGATATAATTATTATCTAATTGTTTATTTTTAAGAAATTAAGTATGTTATTCAATAAAGCAAAAAAAGGGGGGGGGGGGGGGGGGAATAAGGTACATAGGTCTGTAAGTGAGCCTTAAAGTTCGATTCGATTCGGCGTGTTCGGCTCGAAAAAAGTTCGGTCGGGGCTCGTCTCGTATCATCAAACGTAGAATAGGGTCTTGGAAATTGGTATTCGGACAAACGAGTCGAACATGTTCGAACATGTTCGGCTCGTAGAGTTGCAGGGTATTTTTGGACATGTTATGTTATATTTTGGAATATTGCCTTGAATATTTTGGACATGTTATGTTATATTTTGGGACATGTGATGTATTATTTTGGTTTTGGACATGTATTTTTGAACTAGAATTATTTATTGGGTATTTTTGAATTTTCGGACCGAACATGTTCAAACTATTCGAACTGTTCGAGCCGAATAGTACCGAATTTTTTCCCTTTTTTTTAAGTTCGAGCACCGAATCCTGATATTTTAGGCTCGAAAATTTCAAGCCGAATCGAGCCATGTATTCGAACATGTTCGAGCCGAACCGAACTACTCCAGGGTTCGGTAGGGTTCGGCTCGTTTACAGGCCTAAAGGCACAACAACTAATCTATTACGTAAATATAAACTTTATGATTCCGGAAAAAAAAATATAAAAAAAACTTTAAGAATGAGAAAATAAATGAATTTTTCTTCGATCCTATGAGCAGGGGCGAATCTATATGTTTCAGGGTGGGGTCATGTGACCCTAATGAGATCTGATTTTTTTAAATATTATAACGATGTATTTTTGTTGTTAAAAATGTTGTTGATAAAAAATACAGTTTTAGGTTTCGTTGACTCTCACTGGAAAACTTTTTAGATAAAAATATATAGTTTTTTTTTTTGGTGAAGAAAAGTAGAATTTTTACTAAGCCAAGTCCGCAATAGCGGAAGAGATTACATAATGAGGGTGAGATGTTCCCCAAGCAATACGATCTATGTGACTTAACCCATGTTTAGCCAAAATATGTGCCGGGTACGCTTAACAAATGTAAAAGAAGAAAAAAAAACAAATGACATAAGCGCGAGGCAGTCACGTGCTAAGCAGCTGAAAACAGACAAACCATCCGACGGATGTAATAAGGCTTGAACGCAAGGCAGACAATCGGACTCGAAGGTAACGGCAAAAAGTACCAAACGAATAGCCTCCCCCATCGCCAAAAGGATCGCCTGCATCTCCAAGGCTGCAGTGATCGAGCCGAGCCCATCTCTGAATATCAAACGCACACCAGAGCCCGAGTCCGCAACAGAAGTATCAGAATTACATTTCCAGCTACCCACTGAAGGATCACTCCATATAATCGGATGGGCAGGCCCTTCAGAGGCCGTATGAGAAGCGCACACGGCCATACGATACTACATTGCCCCTACTAAGGATGCAGAAACCACGCGGGATACATAAATAGGCACATCATCAAAAACCGCGCTACATCGGGCTTTCGAAAGGTTCCAGAAAAGCAAGCAAAAGGTGGAGACCTCCTCTATAGTGTAACGCGGTGCCAGCGCACCAAAAAACTCCTTAAAATTTGACCCATACTGCATCCGCTGACTACCAAAAGGAGAGGTTGTCCAGATCTCCCTAGCATAATCGCAATCAAAGAGAACATGTCGTAAGGACTCCATCTCCCTGCCACATGCCAAACAAATACCCGAGCCCATATTACGCTTGGCAAACTGCTCCCCAATCGGCAAACAGTCCTGCAGGCACCGCCATAAGAAATGATGAACACGCGGTGGTACACTAACTTTCCAAACATCCCGCCATATTTTGTCCGGCCCTGAAGACGATGACGCATGTGTCGAATCCGGCAAACCACCATTCAAGCTCAATGCGAGAAAATACCCTGACCTTACCGTGTACCTGCTGGATATAGAGAAACCCAAATCCGGATCCGATCCATAATTGGATCGTCAGATCGATTCACAGCACCGATCGAGACGCTCGATCATGCACAGCGGAAGCTACGAATAAATTCGCATGCGATTATACCACGTTATGATCTACATAAATAATTAATCTAACTATGAGAAGGTAAGATTTACCTTATTCAAGAGGAATAATAAATCAACAGAAAGAGAAGCCACAATTTTCCGGATTGTATCTCCAAGCGACGACTGATGGACGTCGATCCTCGCCATAGAACCTCCTCGAATATGCACAAGAAAAACCCTAGTTTTTCTCCTCTTAATGACTAAGGAAAACAACTAATTTTTCTTCCTTATTTTGTGAATGTGGCGCAATTATTTCCGCTCGTACTCTGCTTGGTTATTTGATGCGGTGAAGTTAAATCTGAGGGCCTTCTCGATCTCCTCTGAGGTTCCTAGCTCTAGCAAGATGATCCCCGCGCCGCAACCTTTAAGGTTGGCAGCGCCATCGACATAGAGTTGCCAACAGTGACTTGGCCGTTGAGGCTCGTCCGCTGTGGTCATTTTGTCGGGGCCATGCTTTGCGTTGGTTTGTTCCCGGAATTCTTCGTTGAAGCTTGTTTCGGCGATAAAATCGGGCAATGCTTGAGCTTTGATAGCTTTTCGAGGTTCATAGCGGATGTCGAATTCAGTGAGCTCGATGGCCCAACGCAGCAAACGAACTGACAAGTCGCCTTGTGGGGACCTGCCGTAGCGGTGCGTCTGACAGTACTATAATCGAATGCGATGAAAAGTAAGCCCTTAATTTTCGGGCGACTATAACAACGCAGTAGGCTAACTTTTCGATATTAAAATAACGACTTTCTACTGGGCTTAGAGCCTTAGAAACATAATAAACAGGTCTTTGCGAGGTACCCTCTTCCTTGATAAGTGCTGCGGCGACGGCCCTATCCGAGGCGGCTAAGTACAGTAGCAAAACATCTCCGACCACTGGACTAGTTAGCAATGGCGGGCTTGAGAGGTAGGCATTGAGCTCTTTGAAAGCCTGCGAGCATTCCTCTGTCCATGAAAATGTTTTATTTCCCTTCAGGATTTTGAAGAAGGGTAGGCTCTTCTAAGCAAATTTTGAGATAAACCTTCCCAGGGCTATTACTCTTCCATTCAGCCTTTGTACCTCCTTGATGCTAGTCGGCTCGCTCATGTTTATCAGCGCCTAGATTTTCTCTGGGTTCGCCTCGATCCCCCTATGACTTACCATGAAGCCCAAAAATTTCCCTGCCTGGACCCCAAAAGTACATTTCGCGGGGTTTAGCTTCATCGAGTGATTCTTTACGTTTATGAAGGTTTCGCGAAGGTCCACCAGGTGATCCTGGCGACTCGATTTCACGACCATATCATCGATGTAAGCCTCCATGTTCTTGCCTATTTGCGTGCTGAAAACTCTGTTCACCATCCTTTGATATATTGAGCCTGCGTTCTTCAGACCGAATGGCATCATCTCGTAGTAATAGAGTCCGCCGGCGGCCATGAAGGCCGTCAGCTCCTTGTCCTCATCTGCCATCTTGACCTGGTGATAGCCTGAATAGGCGTCCAGAAAACTCAGTGTTTCAAAACCGGCGATCCCATCTACCATTTTATCGATTCGGGGTAGCGCATAAGGATCTTTGGGACAAGCTTTGTTTAAATCAGTGAAGTCGACGCACATCCGCCACTTGCCATTGTGTTTCTTCACCATTACCACGTTTGCCAGCCAGGTGGGATACTGAAGTTCTTTAATTATGCCTGCTGCTAGGAGCTTTTCGACCTCACTCTTAATCGCGACTTCCTTTTCTATAGAGAATTGCGCGCTCTTTGCTGGATCGGCCTGAAGTTGGGATCGACGCTTAGATAGTTTAAGGCGACCTCCGGCTCCAGACCCCCCATATCGGTCACCTCCCAAGCGAAGGCATCCAAGTTTTCTTTTAGGAGTTCGATCAATCCTTCCCTTCCTTTCTCGGTTGTTTGCGACCCTATCTTTATCTTCTGATCAGGGTGCTTGTCGTTTATAATAACCTCGACCAGCTCGTCCCCAGCGGTGAAATCCAGCTCGTCACGGATTTTCAATGTTTCAACTTCTACCGTTCCCTCCAGGACCTCTTTTACCGTGGCGACCTGATCCGCAGCCATATTGAACCCCTCCACTCTGGGTCGCTTGGAATCGACCCTATTCTTGGTCATATATTCGAGGAAAAATCCGGGTAGACTTGTGGCGACCCTAATTTCGTCCCCTACATGGAACTTGACCCTTTGGTGGGGAACAGATGCCACCATTTGAAATTTTCTCATAGCTGGAATTCCCAGAATCATGTTGTAGTATGAGGGGAGATCGATGACTAAGAAAGTGACTGTCTCAGTTCTACATGGCTCATATTCGCCCAAAGTGATGTTGAGGTCGATTGTGCCATTGACCCATACCGTATCGTTGGTAAAGCCCTCGAGCACCCCGAGGTAGGGTTTTAACTTAGCCCCTCCGAATCCGATCTGTTTTAAACAGTCGAAATAGATGGCGTCGCGGCCAGCCCCGTGTCGACCATTACTCTGTTGACGCCATGTTTGTCGTTCACCCCGACTTTTAGAATGATGGGTATTTCCATAGGGGCGTCTACTGTGGTCAGCTCACTTTTAGTAAATATGATTCCTTTCTCGTTTTCCCCCAACACTATCTACTTTTCGAAACCGCGGGTATTAATTTGATGTATCTGGGATTTCAGCTGATTGTTGCTGGGAATATTCCCGTGGATAACTTGAACCTCCTTCTGATAGACGCGGTGTTGGCGTCCCTGACTTGGGCCGGTGTTCCCATTGCGCTTATACTTAGTCGCTGGTCCCTCACAGATTAACCTCTCTATTTCCCGCCTCAAGGTGAAGCATTCATCTGTGATGTGACCGTGGTCTTTGTGATAGTCGTAATATTTCGATTTATCGCGACTGTCGGGATCGCCCTTCATGGGCTTGGGTTTATCGAAATCCTCGCGGATCTCGAACAGTATCTGGGATGCTTTTGTATTGAGCGGGGTATAATTATCCTCGCTGAATTTATACGGTTTCTTTACCCCGCGGTCATGGTTAGCCTCTCACCCCTTTTCTTTCTTGCGATCATCCGTGCGATCGTCTTTCTGTGAAGGTTGATCTGTTTTAGGCTTTCCTCTCCCAGAGGATGGTGCTTCGCTAACTCCCATCATTCTGGCCCTTTCCAGCATTTCCCTGAGACCCCCTGATCTTGTGATCCCTCCTGACTAGCTCTTTTTTCCCTTATAATCATGCGAGCGTCCTGCGCGTTTCTTTCTTGTTGGGGTGGTATTTCTCCCCTGGAAGGCTGAGACGACTTGGGGCCGAGGCCTTGTCCTTCTCACCTAACCTTTTAAAAGCTGATCCTCTTTCGACCGTCTTTCCTCTCTGATGATCGTGCTCGGGAAGGACCGTGGTTTGTGCGATTTCTTTCCTCGGTCCTGTTAGTAATACCATCCGCAACGGAAGCGATTTAAGGATCTAGATCTATAATATACACGTAATAAAATAACTAGATCTATATCTCCAAGGGGGTTGTAGATCATACCTCTTGGATCTCAAAATCCAAGTTGAAGACCCGCAATAGGATGAACGAAGGAAAGCGTGAAGAGCACCACGATCTTCCGTACGTGTGATCCAAGCAACTCCCGGTGGAAGGAAATCCTCGTCTCGAATCCTTCTGATATGCTACCCGGAAAAATCTCCAAGATTTTTCCCCTTAAATCTCCCCTTGGCCGAAAATCCTTTTCTCCTCTCCAAGAGGTGAATTTCGAATTTTATTGTGTGTCTAAGGCTTGGGAGAACTCTTTTTATATAGGAGAGTAAAACTTAGCCTCCAAGGATTTAATAATTAAGAGATAATTATTACATTAATCCTTTTTCCAAATAAAAGATAAATAAAATAATTATCCCAAACAAATTAGGATAAATCATATTATTATCTAATATTTCATGAATTATCATTTAACAAATAAAAGATAAATCACACATTAAATAATTATCCAAGAAAACTAATTTCCTAATAATTATTAACCACAAAAGTGGCGCCACCTTTTTATCAAAAGGTTCACACGCACAAAACCATATTTGACCAATTAGGTCAAAAAAAGGTCAACACACTAATTTGGGCCGAGTCCACGAAAAATATCTTTTCCGTGTATTTAATTATTTAGCCCAACTAATTTAATAGTCCACTAAACAATTAATTCACATATCGTTTTAATAAAGTCCAACAAGAACTAAATTAATATTATTAGGATTCGACGTCCGAGAATAGCTATGCTATATTAGGAGGCACGTCGGGGACCATGGACTAATAATCAGCGGCTCCGATAAATCAAATAAATAATTATCTTACGTCAGAATAATTATATTCGATAAATCAATCACAGGAATATGCCACCATAATCCCGTGACTGCACTCCTCCGATTATGAGATTATATTTATCTCCTCACGAGAATAATAATAAGCGTCCATTGATATAATCATTACATATGGATTAATCCTCCATAGATCGTTCATTCTAAATCGGGAAGTTACCGTTAACCCTTTTTAGAACATCTTATCCTTATTTACCATTAACCCCCTAGTGATCAATTAATTCATACAACTCACTTTGGTAGCTAATCGGTGTAATATGAACTCCATGGATCGATCGGTTTCTAGGATTAACAAATAAGGGAAGCGTCTATCTACTTCCATAAATGGAAGGAATGGATTCCGTATCGTGATAACACGGACTACTCACTCAATCCGGTACAATGCCAAGATGGGGTAATTCGGATCACGGACTCGGTGTAATCCTTAACCGTCAAGTCAAACTTCATGCGATTCAAGCGGTTGACCGTGATCACCTCGGGATTAAGATATATCCATAAATATGATCATCCATTGATTCGATAAGACTTCTCGATTACGGAATTATATCGTGAACTCTAATCAAATCGGTCCAAATATATATGATATATCCGTCATATATAAATGCCCCATTAGGTTCTCTTAACCGAAAGTCCGGATAAGACGATCACACCTATTGTGTTACGGGCGCATTAATAGCACGTTAAAGGAGAGACCCGATACTCTCGATTAACTTCACTACGGGCTAATTGTATTTTAAGTAAATCTTCACTAACTCAATCCTCCCGTGTATATACCATACACTGAGTTAAGTGATTACATAGACGATATACTTTAGGGTTTTCTGTAGTGTAAATACTATTGTCACATCGGTGAATATGAGAATAATAAATATGAATAATAATATCATTTCATTTATTAAATAAAACAATTACAAAATTGTCTTTCGGGCATCACACCTAACAATCTCCCACTTGCACGAAAGCATGTGATTAATTGTTTTAGAGCACACCCTATTATTTAAAATACAACAAACTACATCTCCCACTTGCTCAAAGCAATGGAGACTCATCCCGCATTCTAGTACCCACTAAGCATATCATAACCATTTCGATTCCAAAGTACACTCCGAGTATGCCGTCGTAGGATAGGTCGGTGACTCGGGGAGCACCTACATCTAAATGTCATGGGTCTTAATGATTAGTCGGGTTGTCGGCTCGAGACGATCCGTAGAATCGAAACGTTACCGGTCCATCTAATCATGTGGTACTTAGTAAACACGAGCCCGAGATCGACTTAACGATCATCCTCAATCGACTTAAAGTCAAAATCGGTGTATCACACATATCCAAGTTCACACATGAATATGTCCGCATATTGTTCCTCGTTCTCTCAAGATACTAAAGGACATACTAAACTTGCTTTGTTAACCGCCGAATCTAAGATTCGATCAAAGTTGACTTTCAATAACGACCATCTCTTACTAGAAAGAGAATCTATCCCATTTCTCTTGATCCGAAGATTTAGAGAGTCATTCTGAGGCATAGGGTAGAACTTCCTCGTTGAATGTTGCATACACGGATGCATCATCTTAACCAATAAGATGGATGGGAAACCGATGACCGATTCTAATGAATTCGACCGAGTCAAACTCTTAAGAATGTTGTCCAAATCTCTGTTACAGAGAATTGTGGCATTGTCAGATTCTGACTTCAGATAACACACCCACGTTGATTCCAACTGGTGCAGTGTTATCCTTCACAAACACTAATATATGTATGTATATATTCACTACTGTACTAAAATTGATATCCAGTCTACAAAAGACTTATCAATATTTTGGTCAAATTCACATATTGTTGAAATATATGACTTCCAATGACCGAGAGGTTTGCTTTTTATCCACAAAAGGATATAAGCCTTGACAGTCATCCTGTCATAAGTTCATAAGGCAATACCCTTTTGTTCCGAATGAATCCAGACTCCGTTTGTTTGGCAAGAAAGTCTCAGGGAATCACCCCTATTTTCTGCTTTTGAACGAAATCATGCAATACCGAATTCATTCTACTCTTTTCCGTGTAGATCCAATTACTCCCACCGGGCTCGAGACGCTCGGTGGTTCTACAAGAGCATGAACGGTTGGAGTACCAAACTCCATTCACGGGGTTATGGCTATTAAACCAACCTCTATTATCAGAATCCTATACTGCTCACAAAAGAGCCATAGGTCATCAATCGATCCTTAGACTACAAAGTCCGCAGAAACCCGCAATGGGTAATGGATAAACCATACTCCTAATACTTACTGGATCGAAATTCTGATCTAGTTTAGTAGTATTTAGTGTTATCACCAACAATCGATGTTGGATGTGGTCGATTATAATCAGTTAGTAACTACCTTGAGTAAACGTTCTTCAAGGTTCAAGGTTTTTCGATCATGGATGCTATCGAAAGGATGCAACGATATATAACTTGTCCCTTCCCGATTTCAAGAATCCTATATCTAACCTTTATACTCAATAGGTTAAAAGATATATCACGAATGGTCATTGACCGAACGGATGCGCGAAATTCCCAGTCTTACCTTCAAGCACCGTGTGCTAAATGCTTATATTTATGGGAGTGGGGTGAACCGAATCCACACCTTATCCGTAAATTCCAAAGCATTTTCTAGGTAGATTTCTCGGTTTTACATTTCAATGTAAACCGTTATTTCGCTTCCAATATCTTTATTGAGTTAAGCAGTGTATTGTAGCACATCTCAAACTATGTAAGGCAATTTAACGGTTTCTCACTTAGTGAGAACATTTCACTATGAGGCAGGCCGAGCATCAGTCCCTAGGACTATGAATGGCCTATTCCGAGTATAGAATACTCTATCTCTGTTGAAAACAGAGAAACCTCAAAATATTTTGGATAAACTTACCGTAGTGTTTGAATAGTTATCAGACAAGAAGTCACTACTCGGAAGCTCCTACTAGCTTGTATCTTTCATCAGACCCCGAAGGTCGTCATGAACAAGCTATGTTACTTCTTTCTAACCATTATCCTTTCCCGATTGAAAGGAAACTTAGTCATTGAACTTTTGAGACAATATAACCAGACTGGGAGAAAAGGAATCACCCTGAGCCAGTCTTCAGGTCTTGTCTTTTAGGGACTATGTACTAACTATGGAATATGAAGAAGCGTTTATCTAAATATAGAAACCAATTGCTTTTAACAGTTCTTGAGATGTGTTTTTATATACATATTTCAGCAGTTCTAAGTGGTTTTGACTTTATCAAACAAAAGTCCGAGTCTTGGATTCGTACGACAAATGGTATATTCACTTTCTATACGACAAACAAATTATCGAATATAAGGTAAATCCATTCGTTCCAACGAATCTTAAACGAAAAATAATTTTTCCGCGATATCCAAGGATTGAATCCGAGATTCATTTCCTTATATCACTCCCACTATTCTAGCTAAAATTAACTCGCCCGTTGTTTACTCCTTTAATCGTTAAATGCACTTTGCTACCTTGTTCGCAAAGAACTTAGCTCGAGAAAATCGCCAAGGATTCATAGGTTGGTGATCCAAAATCACCGTCCTTATCCTATGATTTTCGGTTAATTAATTTTCGGTTCGGCCTTAAAATTTTCTCGGTTTAGGTGACTAACACTTTTAGACATATTCTCCCATTCTTGACTTTCCGTGAATGGAAACGAGTCTTGAACCGGTTCGTTTGAGTAGACACTACTCTTGAACCGTGGGATGTCTATTTCGAGTGTTACTCGTCTGGACTTCTCGGATTTTCGAATATACCAGAAAAAACAACAAATCATATTAAAGCTCCCACTAGTTTATCGGTTCCAAATACCGTCTAACGAGCAATGCTTTATTTATGATCTCCCGATTTAGAAAAAATCTCATAGTTCCAATATTTCCAGAAAAACAACAAATCATAGAACTCCCACTAGTTCATCGATTCCAAATATCGTCCAACTAGCGACATTTCATGACTTTCCGGTTTTTCAATTAGAACGGTTACGTGTGTAGTCAGTTACACTTTTCTAATGTTCTAGAAAAACAACAAATCATAAAGCTCCCACTAGTTCATCGATTCCAAATATCGTCCAACTAGCGATACTTCATGATTTTCCAATTTTTCAATTAGAAAATTACTCGTGTAATCACTACACACTCAAAATTCACTAGAAGATTTCAAAGTCCGAAATCACCTTTGATCAAACTAAGTTTGTCTTCCGTTTGACACGAATGACACTAGTGACATACCTATATGTCAATGGTTTTTAAAAGGCTTAAGAGAAAATATCTCTTTCGAAAATTGATTGCATTATCGATTAACTAGTTCAACGTCCTAGTTACTTTCCACTTTTTAACGAAGTCAATACTAGTCAATTATAAAATTTAAGCAATTTAGAAAGGGATATAATGCTGTAAATAAAATGACATATATTAATTCAAGTTTAACACTACTATATTATTTTATTTTAGGAATTGTAAACTAAAAAGTACGTCTACTCTACCATTCCAAGGTTTTAACCTCGCATCTCAGTGCCGCCGTAGGGTAGGTCAAAGAGATGACGGTTAAATCGAGACAATCTCATCAATGAATAACTTGTGAGAATCGAACATCCCACGAGAATCGAACATCCCTTTATTCATTGACTACCTTCCTTTTTTAGCCTAGATATTATCAAAAATATCCTTTATGAGTGTGACCTACTATATCGGATCCCTTAGGTACGCCCCGAGTGTGCCGTCGTAGGATAGGTCAGTGACCCGACGAGTACCCAGAAATCCTATCCTTTCGGAGACCAAGCCATGAATGTTGATAGGGGTGAACACCATCCGTAGGGGGACGAAATCAAAGCGCCGCGATGCGTCACCCTTCTCTCACTTACTTGTATCTATAGTAGAGGCCGTGGGGTTGGCTGTCGCCTCCCCCATTCCCACTCAATATTTTGGAAGTGGTGGTGGGTTAACTAACCACGTCTTTTTGATGTTAACATAAAAGCACATCAAATCAAGGATTCCAAATGGTGTCGGTAACGTAGGCAAGCCTACCCGTCCTATTCGTTGGAACATATGTGACAGTCGGACGAAATCGGGTCAAGACAGCCCCATTGAGATAAGAAGGAATCACCCCTCCGTTCTTCGGTGTAGCTTAGTCTTGCCGGACCCCCGTGCATACATCACACTAGGAGGGTTAAGTCGGTCGAGCCTAGCTCAGTTGACCACCCAACCTATAGGCGAACCGGTTTTATCCAAGATTTATTGTTCTTTTACCATCATTCAATCTCGTAGACACTACGAATGGAAAACGTGATCTCGTTTGGGCTTTAAGGCGGTTCACCGAGAACACACACCGAAAGGCTTAACGATTTCATAACCCGTCCTCGGATCTTTAATTAGTTACTAAACTAATTAATTACCACGTATTAATTAAATTTCAACTAATTACGCGAGTTTGTATACATGCCTATTTTAATTACCAAAATTAAAATTCTACATGTATGCATGGAGTGGATTTATGATATGATGCATGTCATGGTAACTCCGATTTTATATCTATTTTATGATCAAACACATAAAAAATAAATTGCGGAAAATTTAAACACCGAGATGGATTGTTGGTACCCCCGTATCTAATCTATCCTAGGAAAGCAGTAAATTACATAATCTATGTCTTCGAGTCTTGATCTTCGAATCTTGAACTCGAAAACTTCCGGATCTCGAAGCTTCGATTTTGACACGAACCACGAACGACGAGGAGAGGAGGCCGTAATATACCAATATATTTAAAATATATCTATATTAATAATTGGTTTTTTTTTTTTTTAAATATGTCGGCAAAACTAATTAGGTTATAACAATAAAAAAAAAATGCATGCAACACCATGCAAAAAAAATCTTGCCGTGAAAAGCGCTTTTTTTTTTTTTTTTTTTTTTTTTTACGGCAGGTCCCAAAAAAAATTTTATTTTTATTATATTGATTGACCTAATGTCAATCCCTACAACAATGTTATCAAAAAAAATTTGTTGCCGAGACCAAAAACAAACCAGATTACGCCGCCGGCAATTATAAAAAAACAATTCGGCCTCCTCCCGTTTTTACCTTCTTGATGATCTTCAATTTTCCAACAAGATTTTCAACACATCATCTTCGTCGTCTCGAACCCGGATCAAAATTAAATAAACAAAAGGTACTACATTTTTACATAATTTTCGAATTCAACATAATTAAATTACAAGTCATATGCTCAAGTGATACTAATCAAAAGAGCTACAAAATAGATCTACGGGTAAACAATACCAACCCCAATCCATCTCTTCAACCAAGACATTCATAAAATAAAAATTATATATATGCATCGGCCCCAAAAAAAATTGGGACATAAAAAAACTACATGTTTTCCACTCCTAGATCTAATATTTTATACGTATAAATATAGATCACCTTGGCGACTGATACCACTGTTAGTAATACCATCCGCAACGGAAGCGATTTAAGGATCTAGATCTATAATATACACGTAATAAAATAACTAGATCTCAAAATCCAAGTTGAAGAACCGCAATAGGATGAACGAAGGAAAGCGTGAAGAGCACCACGATCTTCCGTACGTGTGATCCAAGCAACTCCCGGTGGAAGGAAATCCTCGTCTCGAATCCTTCTGATATGCTACCCGGAAAAATCTCCAAGATTTTTCCCCTTAAATCTCCCCTTGGCCGAAAATCCTTTTCTCCTCTCCAAGAGGTGAATTTCGAATTTTATTGTGTGTCTAAGGCTTGGGAGAACTCTTTTTATATAGGAGAGTAAAACTTAGCCTCCAAGGATTTAATAATTAAGAGATAATTATTACATTAATCCTTTTTCCAAATAAAAGATAAATAAAATAATTATCCCAAACAAATTAGGATAAATCATATTATTATCTAATATTTCATGAATTATCATTTAACAAATAAAAGATAAATCACACATTAAATAATTATCCAAGAAAAAGCTAATTTCCTAATAATTATTAACCACAAAAGTGGCGCCACCTTTTTATCAAAAGGTTCACACGCACAAAACCATATTTGACCAATTAGGTCAAAAAAAGGTCAACACACTAAATTGGGCGAGTCCACGAAAAAAATGTCTTTTCCGTGTATTTAATTATTTAGCCCAACTAATTTAATAGTCCACTAAACAATTAATTCACATATCGTTTTAATAAAGTCCAACAAGAACTAAATTAATATTATTAGGATTCGACGTCCGAGAATAGCTATGCTATATTATGAGGCACGTCGGGGACCATGGACTAATAACCAGCGGCTCCGATAAATCAAATAAATAATTATCTTACGTCAGAATAATTATATTCGGTAAATCAATCACAGGAATATGCCACCATAATCCCGTGACTGCACTCCTCCGATTATGAGATTATATTTATCTCCTCACGAGAATAATAATAAGCGTCCATTGATATAATCATTACATATGGATTAATCCTCCATAAACTGTTCATTCTAAATCGGGAAGTTACCGTTAACCCTTTTTAGAACATCTTATCCTTATTTACCATTAACCCCCTAGTGATCAATTAATTCATACAACTCACTGGTAGCTAATCAGTGTAATATGAACTCCATGGATCGATCGGTTTCTAGGATTAACAAATAAGGGAACTGCTATCTACTTCCATAAATGGAAGGAATGGATTCCGTATCGTGATAACACGGACTACTCACTCAATCCAAGGTACAATGCCAAGATGGGGTAATTCGGATCACGGACTCGGTGTAATCCTTAACCGTCAAGTCAAACTTCATACCGATTCAAGCGGTTGATCGTGATCACCTCGAAGATTAAGATATATCCATAAATATGATCATCCATTGATTCGATAAGACTTCTCGATTATGGAATCTCTAATCAAATCGGTCCAGCCCTATATGATATATCTGTCATATATAAATGCCCCATTAGGTTCTCTTAACCGAAATTCCGGATAAGACGATCACACCTATTGTGTTCTGGGCGCATTAATAGCACGTTAAAGGAGAGACCCGATACTCTCGATTAACTTCACTACGGGCTAATTGTATTTTAAGTACATCTTCACTAACTCAATCCTCCCGTGTATATACCATACACTGAGTTAAGTGATTACATAGATGATATACTTTAGGGTTTTCTGTAGTGTAAATACTATTGTCACATCGGTGAATATGAGAATAATAAATATGAATAATAATATCATTTCATTTATTAAATAAAACAATTACAAAATTGTCTTTCGGGCATCACACCTGAGCCGATGAGTGTACACTTTCCTCTATCTCGATCCCCTGGATCTGGCTCTGGCGGCCCTTATTTATGGCCACAGGAGCGGTTTCATTTCTGGGAGGATTTGGTGGTCGAATCAACATTGGGGCCTGGCCCTTCGCCACCAAACGAGAGTTAGTTAGATACACAGTTTCCGCATACCTCGCATATTCCCTCATTTCTGCGATCTCCGGGTCTTCTTGAAAACCTGGTCTTGCCTCGGGGGTCGATCTTTGGCTTTGTTGCGACCATGCCCTCTCTTAGTGAGCCCCATCTAGGGCAGCAACAGCCTCCTTTGACTTAGCTTTTTGATTAATGACATTCCGGGCGTCGCTAGGGGCTAGGGCCTCTCTCTGCGACCGTTCTTCTTCGACGGGAAGATTGTCGAGTGTTTCTCTCGCACCTTCTCCGCGATCCTGATGCTGCGTGCCCCCCTTTGCAGGGGTTTTGGGCGTCAGTTGTCCTTTACTTCCTGCCATCGCTATAGGGTGGTTTTCAGGGGAAAGGTAGTGATGATTTGTATGTGGTAACCCCGGAAAAGTGTGACTATTTTCAGAAGTGTGTTTTGTATTGATGAGGGTTTTCTGGGTATATGCTTTTGAAGTAGAAAATGTCACCTTTTGATGGTTTTTTTTGCTAAGGGAAGGTAACAGAGGCAGTTTGAGGGTTTTCTTTGTAAGATTACCTCTTTTTGGCGTGAACTTAGATGAGGGGACACAGTTGGACGTTTCCAAACCGGCTGGAGGGAGATTCTTTCGATCTGCTGCATGTTAGCACTTTTTAGGTGACTTTTTACCTTGGGCTGAGTGCGTGTTGTTTCTTACTTCCCGGTAACAGAGCCAACTAATTATACAGAAATCATCACGGTGGCCCTAGCGGTGAGAGTTTAGTGGATATCTGGCTGATTTGTGGGTGTTTGAATGTAAGCTAGCCGGAGTTGTGCGGCGGTGATAGGAGGAGGATGAGAGAGGATGTATTTTTGCAGAGCTTTGGCCCGCCTTTTTTTCTAGAAATGTCTATCTGATCCAGGTTACACAAGACTTCCTTTTATAGGAAGAGAAAACGTAGGAGCTAAGTAAAAGACAAATGTTGCGAAGCAGCTTAGTCACTAATCTTACTTAATAGCTAAGCAAACATTAAATATCTAAACTGCAAGTAGATAGAATATCTTGGCGGCGACCTTTTGTGGTCGCATAGGCCGCCAGCTCCGTTTGTCTTGCCTTTGTTCCCTGTTTCCTCTCAAGTCTTGTGCGGCCTTTTGAGGGCCACTTGTCCAAGGTCGTGATCCGGCCCCCTAGTTCTGGTGACGCTCTAGGAAGGGTGTGATGGCAGCGACCTTGACTTGGTATCATTGGCGTCGCTAGCGATGTAGTCGCGAACCTTCCGCCGGTACGATGAGCCAGAGGCTATTTCCGGGACTAAACGGTGGCGATATTATTTGTATCATCACTATAATATATAATAAAAAAAAGGTCATAAACCCAATTTAATGGATTTATTAATTTCTATTTGAAGGGAAAAAACAGAATCTGCAACTATTTGTATCAGCCAAGCAAAATCTTGAACACCCTGCCTTGTAGCCGAGTTGGTTCTGCGTCTTCACAATAAGTTGAAGGTTGTAGTTTCTATCCTTTTTATTTTTATTTTTTTTTGTTTGTACAACGCTGATGTCATGCTAACATCAGCAGATGAAATTCTTGCACCCTTTCAGCAGGTACGGAACAGCAACACCATTGAAGAAGGAAAAAAGAATACAACTTTTCTCCCAAATCCAACAAATTTTATATACTAAAAAAAATTAATACAATAAATTACAATGTGATGCTCTACTACAATAAATCTAACGGGTAAACAATACTAACCACAATCCAACTCGTCAACCAATAACATTCAACAACGCATATGTATAATAAACATATAAAAGATTCAGTTTTTATTCAATTTCACTCCTTATTAATTAATTTTGCAATCAAGATCGCAAAATCGCTTTAACCTTGCTCTGATATCACATGCTGGATATACAGAAACCCGAATCCGGATCCGATCCATAATTGGATCGTCATATCTGATTCACAGCATCGATCGAGACTCTCGCTCATGCACAACGGAAGCTACGAATAAATTCGCATGCGATTATACCACGATATGATCTACATAAATAATTAATCTAACTATGAGAAGGTTAAAGATTTACCTTATTCAAGAGGAATAATAAATCAACAGAAAGAGAAGCCACAATCTTCCGGATTGTATTTCCAAGCGACGACTGGTGGACGTCGATCATCGCCATAGAACCTCCTCGAATATGCATAATAAAACCCTAGTTTTTCTCCTCTTAATGACCAAGGCAAGAAACTAATTTTTCTTCCTTATTTTGTGAATGTGGTGCAATTATTAAGTCTAAATTGTGTTAGGAGGAACTCTATTTAATTATATAGGAAAATAACTAGTTAAGAGAGAGTTATCATTTTCACATCACAATTACCTATTCCCATAAGGAAAATATATTTGTCAAAAGATAAAGAGATAATTCCCAAAAAAATCAATCTCTTTATCTCTTTTCCAATAATTATCCAACAACTAGATAATTAATTAATTACACATGTGACATAATCTAAGAAATTCTTTCCCTAATTATCCACAAAATAGGCGCCACTTTTTAGCCATTTTAATAGAAAATGTCTTTTCTATTTTACATATTATTTACCAAATAAATAATATTGCATATTCATTAAATAGACCAACTATTTAATTTATTCTCGAGGTTCCATAAAACGAGAAAACACTCGCGTGTTAGGAGCCAACACGGGGACCATTGACCTATAACCAATAGCTACAATAAATTGAATAAAATATTCACCGAACAGAATATTTCTACTCAACTTATTAATTCCGGAATTACGCCACCATAAATCCGAAACTAAACTCTATCGATTATAGATATAACTTATTCTCAAAACGTCGAGTCGAGTTGATAAGTGTCCATTGATATAATCATTATATATAAACTAACCCTCCATAGACTATCCGTAATGAAGCGGGATTATTTCCGTAAACCTTCTTCAATACAACTTATCATTATTTACCATTAACTCACTAGTGATCAATTAGTTCATAACCAATACGAACTATGCGAATCGATCAGTTTCTAAGATTAACAAATAAGGGGATTGTCTTTCTACTTTCCACAGGAAGGAATGGATTTCATATCTGTGAGACACACACTTCTCACTGATTCCAGAATAGTGCCAACGTGAAAGTGATTCGGACCGCGCCTCTTAGCGATCCTTAACGAACACATCAAACCCTATCCTGAAACCAGTAGGAGTCTATAATCACTTCAGGATTAAGGTTAATCCATATATGATCATCTTGTGATTTAATAAGATTTCTCAATCTCGGAATTATATGAGAAACTCAGATTAAATCGGTCAAGTCATATATGACTCTCATCATATATAAATGCCCCACTTAGACAATCAATGTCGACGGTCCGGATAAGACGGTCACACCTTAAAGTGTTATGGGCGCATTAATGGTGGTTTAATCAATAGACCTCATACTTTAATTAACTTCACCACGGACTTACAGTTCAAGTGTATCACCATGAACTTAATCCTCATGTGTGACACACACTAAGTTATATGGCTACATATGATACGACTTGGGGTTTTCATTAGTGTATTACTTATAAGAACGAAGCAAATAATAAGATGAGAATAAATCTGTCATTTACTAATTATAAAAACAATTACATAAATTGTCTTTCGGGCGCTACTTCCAACAGTACCTACCCGGCGGTCATAGTGCCAAATCAGTTTGTCCGGATGCGAGCCGCCAGCAATCGAAGTCTGTATGATGGCGACCACCTCCCAAGTTTGAAATTCTTGTCTGATGAGAGGCAAATTACATTGCCTAGTACCTGGAAAAAGTAAGTTCTGGACCTTGCTATCCGTCGGTAAAGAATGTGGTGAATGAGCTAACCGAAAGGATGGTGGCCTAGAGAACCAGGCATCATGTAAGACATAGACCGAACTCCCATCTCTTATTCTCCACCATAGCCACTGCATTAAGGACGGTCTGCTCCCCAACCTTGTTGCCATAATAGTAGTACCCGGGTGGTACTTCGCATTCAGAACCCGACTTGCAAGAGAGGCTGGACAAATGAGGAATTTTCATGACTGCTTACCAACAAGGCTAAATTAAAACACTCTAGATTACGAAATCCTAGGCCCCCAAGATTTTTGGGCAGGCAACAGTGTCCCAGTTTCTCCAATGCACCTTCCGTTTGCCATCGGTGTCCCCCGAGAAAAGCCACGAATACATTTCTCAATCTCTTGAACTAACGTGGTAGGTACCTTGAAGCACTACATAATGAAAGTAGGTATAACTTGCAGACTGGATTTAATCATAACTTCCTTCCCTGCCGGAAAGAGGAGTTTGTCCTTCCAACCAGACAATTTTTTCCACACATTCTCATGGAGAAAATAAAAAACCAGCCGTTTATTCCTTCGAGTGACAAAGGGCATGCCCAAGTATTTACCCGTACCAGTCCTCACGGGAATTTGAAGAATGTCCGTTATATACTCCATGTCCTCCTGCCGAATTGCCTTGCTGAAATATAAGCTGGACTTGTGAAAGTTTATGGCATGTCCTGAGAGCATTCCATACTGATTAAAAAGATCCATCAATGTCTCCAATTCCCCGTCCATGTATTCGGAAAATAGCATGCTCTCATCAGCAAAAAGCAAGTGTGATACTTGGACTTGTGCCTGCCTGCCAAACGAAATACCCTGAAGCAACCCACCGCGCACAGCTCGATCCAACAACGATGTCAACCCCTCAGCGCAAATGATAAAAAGGATCGGGGAGAGAGGATCCCAATGTCGGATCCCCCGAGTTGGGACAATCCGAGGGCCGGGCCTACCATTCACAAGAGCCCGATAGGTAGCAGATGAAACACACCTCCGCAACAAATCAACAAAAGCTCCTGAAAAACGCATCTGGTGCATAACTCCCCAAAGATAATTTCATTCTACTCGATTAAATGCTTTGGCCATGTCAAGTTCGATAGCTGCATGGTTATGACAACCGTGTGCCCCCACCTTCATGGAATGGAGTCTAAAAATATATAGTTTTGATTACACACATCTAACAAATTCCTGAATCCGTCCCTGCCTATGAGCATCTATGCCGAAGTCTATCACAACCTCTACGGATAAACTATAACTTATACTAAGAATCTTAGGGGGAAAAAAAAAGATAAGTGGCAAATAGCCAAAATAGTCAGTCAACTATTTCATTAACCCCATTTTAGTCCGTGAATTTTTATTGTTATCGAAATAGTCCATTTAACATTTTTTTTAATCTCAAAATTTGTCCACTATTGTTAATTTTAAAGGGTAAACGTGGAAATAAAAGAATTCTATAAGCTCCTCTTCCATTACCCCCTCGGCCCCTCCTACTCCACTATATTATCCTTTTATTGAGAGCCGCTACAGTCTAGTTGAACAATTTAACGGGATGGTCGAGTTTATAATCTTTACCGTTGAAAACTAATATGAATAATTATATTCGTTAGATCATTTTTTAGTACACCATAAGCAATGTGTACTTTGACACACACAATCTATTCTTTCAACTTGCTAAACCTGTAAAATAAAAATCGAAACGAAATCACTCGAATTCTATAAGGTTCCTCTTATGTAATTGGCCGGGTTGCTGCATACTAGATACATTACTCAATTCATTGTCAAGATGGTGAATGCATTAATTTTTCTTACGGTACAGTATCAAAACGGAAAGAAAAAAAAAAAACCAAAGCATCCTACATTTTTCCTTTCTAGTTCATTATATAACAGCACTTTAATATTGATGCAAGACATTCAATTTCAATCAATAGTTTTGCACAGATGAAATCGCTTTTCGTAAGCATAGGTAGATTGATAGAGTGGATTTCACCATCGATCCTAATTTTTATAATTATTGTAGGGATGCTTCTTGTTTTTAGAAGACTGATTGCTTTTAAATTGCAGAGATGAAATTTGGACTTTGTCGGGGAGAAGATGAATTTTTTATTTGGCTTCACGAAGAAGATGATTAGCGAAATCAAATATTCGATAAGCGTGATAGAAAGGGGTTTTGGGTAACCTGATTAACGGGTAAAAACAATTTTAATGATACATGATATGTTATGGTGTATTAAGTACATCAAACGGTTACAATTATTTTAATGATGATCCAACGGTAAACTGGACGATCCAGTTTTTTTTTACTAAGGGGACCGTAGTATTTCCTCCTTTTATGAACCCGGATCGAGCGCAAACAAATCTATGAAACTCCACGAATCGTTGCCGTAAGATCTTTTCCTGTACTTAAATTCAAATAAAACTTAGAAGAAAAATAAATAAAAATGAAAATACTTTTGTTTGTTTTTTTTTAGATTCAGAAAATACTTATGTTGAAAATATCAAACAACGCTTAAACAAGACGAAGAAATTTTACCTAAATATCATTGAAAATGTAAACTAAATTACCCTATCATATTTTTATATAAAAACCATTCAAATTTTGAGATAAATTATCATTATCTTCACCTATCATCATCATTATTGGTGGTATTATATTATTATTATTTGAAGTGTCACTTTATATCACTTCTATAAAAGATGCCTGAGTAGGTATATATATAGCAAATGTACTTCAAATTGGTAGTATTATATACTTCCTATGTCCCAATTTGTTTGAATTTTATTTTAAAGCAAGTCTTATAATTTTAATTAGACTTAAAATTTTTGCTTTAGTTATCTAAATTGCTCCAATTTATTTTATAAAATGAAAATAGTGCTATACACAAATTTTGACAAAAATGTAAATTAGTTATGTTATAAATGACCGAACAACTATTAATTGATGTTTTTTTTTTTTTGAAAGTAAAAACTTTTTTATTAGACTTTATCCATCATACAATCTGAGATCACATGCATAGGAGGGGATAATCCCCAAGTTTTGTTTCCTACCAAACTTAGACTTTCCTTAGTTAAAAGGTGAGCGGGGATATTACCCGACCTTTTTACAAAAGATAATTCAAAATATGAAAAACACAAAAGCATATTGCGACAGTTTTCGATAATGCTTCCCACCTGTGATAAATCTAGAGCCTCCGAGTTGAGTTTTTGAATGATAGTAAGAGAATCTTCCTCGAAAATAACATCAAAAAAGCCCCAAGAAATAGCTAGAAAAATCGCATGATAAATCGTAAGTGCTTCTCCCGTGTTCACGTCATAACCACCTTCCAACTTCCTTGGAAAAGCATTGAGAATATCACCACGTGAATCTCTAAGGACCCCTCCAATTGCAGCCGTTGTACCATTGAAAGAAGCATCAACATTAAATTTAACAAGTTGTGAAGAGGGGGTTGCCATTTCATACGTGCAGGTTGAGGTTCTTGTTGAGTAGAAGGTGTCATCATAGCCAATAGGTAGTCACTTGCTTCGCTATGAGCATGAAGGATAAGGGACGAAACAGAAACATCATTTTTGTCAAAGACGCATGAACATCTTGCTTTCCATATGATCCAAAAAAGAGTAATGATGAATGTTATCTCGTTTTCATCTTTTTTTGCGAGTAAGACATCAATGAAATCATCGAAAGATGATACTTTTAGCTGCGTCAAAACTTACCGTTTGGGACCTTTCTCTACACTATCTTTGGTATCTCGCATTCAAAAAGACAATGTCAGGCCGTTTCTGAGAGCTCATTGCAGATTTTGCAGAACTCGTTTCATAACCCGCGACTCGTAAGTCCCATTTCTGTTGGGAGAGCAGTATAACCTTCCATACAAAGTGCCAAAATCCCGACCCAAAATTTATTTTGATGTTTTTAAATATTATAAATGGCATCCGTATAATTTGTAGTGTCAAATGAGTTTATCCTCCTTATTTTGAGGCGATAGGAGAGTACCAATTGATGTTTTTAAATATTGTAAATTTCAAAATGTCCTAAACAAATTGAGATGAGAGAGTATATTATTATTACTTTGAGTGTCTCTTTATATCATTTTATAAACTTCAAATTGATATTATTTTATATTATTAATTAAAGTGTCACTTTATATCACTTTTTTTTTTTTAGAAACCACTTTATATAAGTGTCACTTTATGTCACTTATATTATTATTATTATATATACTATTATTATATTTGGAGTGTCTTATTACATCACTTCTATAAAAGACGCCGGAGTATACTTACTTCAAACATCTCCTCTAGCACCACATTCACTCCGGTATCAATGGCCGCCACGGCAATAATTCCGGCAGCTCTCATTATCTTCTTCATATTCGCCGCCACCACTGCTGCAGCCGTCGGCGGCGGAAAAAGCCGCTCTCAAAAGCCATGCAACCACCTCATCTTCTACTTCCATGACATTCTTTACAACGGCAACAACAGGAAAAACGCAACCTCCGTCATAGTCGGAAGCCCCGACTGGGCGAACAAGACGACGGTGGCGGTCCCTTTCGATTACGGCGATCTGGTCGTCTTCGACGATCCCATTACTTTAGACAACAATCTCCACTCTAGCCCTGTCGGACGTGCTCAGGGAATGTATTTTTACAGTCAGAAAAGCATATACGGTGCTTGGGTCGGGTTTTCGTTTGTGTTTAACTCAACGGAACATAAAGGGTCCCTGAATTTCGCCGGCGCCGACCAAATGATGAACAAGAAGAGGGACATTTCGGTAATTGGTGGAACAGGGGATTTTTTCATGGCTAGAGGTATTGCCACTTTGTCCACCGATGCTTATGAGGGAGATGTGTATTTTAGACTTTTAGTTGATGTTAAGTTGTATGAGTGTTGGAAATGAGTTATTTTATGACTTTTTTTATTTTTCATTTTTATCGTCCAAAAACCCGAGTAATTTTTGAATCCATTTCGTTACCCTGAACTATTAAATATAGTTCAATCTTACGTGTGTCACAACCCACACCTACGACCTATTATGTCATCGACACTTCACTTTGAAAGTCGACTGTCGTGTCTGACACAAACACGACACGACACGTTCCGATACGTCCCGACCCCGACACGTGTCGGCCAATTAAATTAATATTATTTAAAATTTTAATATTCGACACGTTTCCGACATACTGTAAACGCTCTCCGACACGGCACCGACATTCTTGAACTCAATTTTTAAATTTTGTTTTTTATTTATTTAAGTTTTCTTCAATGGAAACGTTAAAATATGCGATTTTCATTTCTATGATAATTTAATAAATAATACGCCGTATAAGTTTTTATATTTTTTTATTGATATACAATCATTTTTACAATTTATAATATTTTAAGGTAATCACAATTTTTTTCGACACCGTATGAAGTTAGAATATCTATTTTAGATATTCATAGAGTTTACATATTACCTATCTTATTTTATCTAGTTTTTTTTAGATGTTTACAATTTTTTTTTTTGATAAATTGAATATTATTTACATCACACACACACACACACAAATATATATATATATAACGTGTCGGCGGCGTGTCGTGTCCTTAAATTTTGAAATTAGCTGTATCGTCATGTCTGTATCGTGTCGTGTGAACTTCATATATTGTGTGTGTGTGTCTATGCAACATAGTTTACGTGAAGTGTCTATACATACATACGCAACATAGTTTACAACTCATAGGATCGAGTGTGGTGATTATAGGAGCACACTGTAAAGCTCTCGCCGAGGTCGAGTATTCAGAACCAAAATTGAAATCCTAAAGAAATTATATAAATCCATTAATGATTTACGATTGTTAACTAATTAATTCATTCGAAGGATTACCTTATAAAAAAAATAGAGTAATTATGAAAAAATTACCCTTACAAAAAATGTAAAATACAATCATTATGTCTAAGTTGTTTGGTGCGCGTAGCAATATCCATGTCATACTTTTTATTTTCCAATAAACCACCTAGAAGCCACTCTCAATAACTAATTTTTCATGATGACCATAGTTGTAATTATACCGAGTAAAGATATTCACGGATACATATAAGTCATCCTATAATTTTTATATTGATTAAAAAAGTAGTTAAATGTAATTAATATATTAAATGTTTAATACACTCATTGACTATCATAAATACAATAATTGTAGAGTAAATAAAAGTGGTTGAATTAATATAAATTAGGGGTAATTTAAAGAAAAATATTCATTAATGCTCTTTTGGTATTGTGAATGACTTATATTATGGGACCAAAATAAAAAAGCTAAGATAGACCGAATGTATCTATATCTATATATATTAGAAAGGATGATTTAACCCAATTACCCAATTCACCCGCTCCAAACCCGCAAGTAATCCGGAAAAAAAAAACTTTAAAGAAAATAACGGGAATTACACCCTCAACCCTTAATGACCCGATGAAAAAACGCTTGGATCTTTTGTTCCTCCTCAAACTCTCACAAAATCCTGGATGAATCCAAACAGAAAAAGAAAAAGGAAACTTGAAAATCTATGATTGAAAAGAAAACAATTGGTAAAATATGCGTCGCAGAAAGTAGTTGAAAAAGTATGCCTACGGCTCCTATGCGTCCATTATGCGTCATGAGGCCCAGATTTTGTTTTTCCCGATAAAAGATTTGCAGTTGGAAAAAAAAATTATATATATTTGTGGGCCGCATGCTCCACGCATGCTACACGCATGCTCCACGCACCCGACAAAAAAATAGTTTGAAAAACTGATCGACACAGCCTCCTCTTTCCCTCTTTCACCCTCCCCTCCCCTCCCCTCACCTCCGCTCCTTCCTCCGTTCTCACTTTTCTGTCAATCTCACAGAAGCGGGGGCCGGCTGCTTACCTCGTCCGCTTCAGTCCGGTACTCCGGTGGTGGCTGTTGTGCTCCTCCTCCCTCCTCAATTCATTTCCATTTGCATTCCTCATCAAGCAAGCAACAAGGTAAATTCTAATACCTTCCAATTTTAATTTCCAATTTTCCCAATAGATGTTATACAATGGTTATAATTGCCTGGTAATTTGGTATATGCTTGGTATTTGGTATTTGGTGTTTGGTAATTGGTAATACCGCAATTTGGAAAATGGAATTCAAGTTTAACAGCCTCGGTCTGTGAATTATTTTTTGAATAAAGTTGATAAAGTTTAACAGCCTCGGTCTCGATTTTAGCTTGGTATTGTTATTTTTTATTCTTGTTTTGGATGATATATTGTTGTTAATTATGTGTACTGGACTGAGAAACACAACTAAAAAAACAAAGATTTTTATTTTACCTTGTTAATTATTGATTTTATTTTTATACACGAAGTGGCTGAAAGCCTGCCCTTAATTATTGATATTTTATCTCTTCTTGATAGGAAAAATGCCGTCTTCATCTAACACGGGTCAACATCCACGGTGTGGCACTTGTGGGGTTGATACGTATGTGAAAGTCTCGAAAAGTGATGCGAATCTGGGAAAGCTTTATAATCGATGCCCTCGTTGTAACAAATGGGTGTCGTGGTATACACTTAATGATCAAGAAGAGGCAACGAGTCAATCAACTCTTCCGGTCAACCATGGCGTCAACCATGGCGTTTATGGGGATTATGATTATTCAATCAAGCGCATGATATTCGTAAATCTTGTATTCCTTGCAATAAATCTTGGGTTACTTGCAATATTTATGTTAAAAACCGTATGTATTGAAAGGTAGTCTGAATGAATGAAACTGTGTTTTCATAGGGCTTGTGTTGCTGGTGTATCACGGTTTTCTTTGATTTTGTGTGGTACTACATTTATTTTGATTTAATATAATGTTGTATCAATATTCAATAGGCAATTAATAAAATTATATGATACAATACTTATAAATTCCATGTGGTATAAATTATTTATAAAGTGATTTATGCATACGAAAAAAATATTAGTTATGTACTTTCAAAAAAAAGGGAAAAAAAACAAAAAAAACTTGAATGTCGCATGCTGACTTGTCATGTCAAAATCTTTAATGAGTTGTCATGTCAAAATCTTTAATTCCCCAATAAAGATTTGACTGCATGAGTGACGCATTCAGCATGTATTCGGGACGCATACAGGGCGCATTATGGACGCATGCGAGACGCATTTGTCTATATATGACGAAGCTATCTGAAACAGGAAATTTTTTTTATTGTATCGAATATGTTTTGTATTTGCAAGATCATAGAAGTATTATCTTGCGTGGAATATGTTTAACACTAAAATTTATTACGCAATTTAGTTATAATTTTTCGTTAAATGCATTAAGGAAAACCGTGATTTGTTAACTCCGCATACGTACAACACAATGAACAACTTTTACCAAGATAACATTAATAGATACCACACATAAGCTCGAAATAGATACTTGTTACACCAAACGGCTTTATTGATGGAAGATGATACAGTCATCACCACCATGAACGACTTTAACCAAGATAACATTAATGATGACATCCGAGATACGACTTCTACCAGGATGGTGGATGATGATGAAAGATGAGGGTCGGATTGGCAAGCTTTGTCATCCGTGTCGTGCTCCGGGACCCCAAATCGTCTACACGCAGCCGTGATAAGAAATGGGTAATATATATATCCATCACCGTGCCACATCATGGATATTTGTTTCATCCTACCAATAATGTATCTTCCCACGTTAACTCGCTTTGTGAGAACTGCGTAAGCAAGAACGTACAAATCAAAACTTGGTTGATCGTGTTGTATGGTACCATGAATGCGATTCGCAAGAAACTCAAGCAGGACACGGACCCACTCGGCATGAAATACACCAGGAATATTTTCATATAAACCACCTGCAAAATTTTGGTTAGGAGGCCAATGACGAGTCCCACCAAATGCATCAGCCAGATTACAAACCAATTCATCGTGGCCAAAACAAGGATGCCACTGTTCGAAAAAGCATTCACCGACTGGGACTTCTTCGATGCCATAGTAATTGTTGATCCAATCCACATCGAAACCGACGGTAACGCCTCGTACTGTTGGTTGTGCTGCCTCAAACTGCCCAAAAAGGGTCATTCTACTGAAAACCAAATAGAACTCACGAACAACGGACCGATTCATGGTCATGGTAGCATCGGGGCTGTTTGCAAAACCATTCCACCCAATTCGATCTAATTTTCTTGCAAACCTGGTGGCAAGACTATCCCATACAAGCCTCCTCTCTCCAACTACAGCTCTAGCCATCCAGCATAACTTGAATTGTCGCCTATCCGCTGAATCCGGAAACCGAGTTAAGAGTGTCTGCTCGTCGTATGACACATTTTCATCGTCCACGTTGACAAACACAGGGCAGTGCGGGTTATCATACCAATTGGGAGAATCCGGGTCAGACATTGTTTGGAATGAAATAAACAAATATGTTTATATAGAGAAACAATGTGAAAGACTTGTTTGCTTGGCTATAGGGATGGATTTATCATATATATAGGGAATACCTCTTATCTTCTCACTGTAAAGCTGGACCATATGGATCATAATTCACTATTACTTTACGTTTGGACCCCATTGATAATTCACAGGAATGTTAACTCGTGACTATAGCTGGAGCATATGGAATATTTATAAGTTATATTTATAAGTTATAAATCATTAGTTATATGGTGTAAAGGGTCGGGCATGTAAATATTTATAAGTTATAAATCATTAGTTATAGTTTCGTTGTGTCTGATAATTTTCTAACACGACACGCATTTGACACCGTATTAACGTGGTGTTGTTCCAAAAAAAAAAGGAAAACAATCATGTGGCTGAAGTTTGTACCGCATGTTGTACAGCCACATTTGCACCTAAAAAAGCATCCCAGTTGTATTTTCATACATTAAAATTAAAATATTTTCTATTTGAGAAATAATGAGACATCCAGAAAATTGAATGGTTGAAGTGGACGTTCATATGTGAATGGTTGAAGTGGAAGTTCATTCACACGCAGCACATGTGAAAAAATATTAGCTTGCCTCAACATACTCGGAATTGCATAAGCTATCGTGTACATCACTGCTTGAAACTTATCTGAATCAACGATGCTGGGATCATTGTCGTACACGTGTATACTCCATTGTGCAATTGAGATTTGTAGAGCCACCCAATGAACCCCATACATGTTGAGGACACAATACACTTCATCTACCTCTGTGACGCCCTGATTTTCGAATACCGAGTCCTTATTCGTAAATCGAACGCCCGGCACGTATATAATTAAATTTTTAATTATATTATACACGTAAGCCTCTAGAAGTCATCACAGAGAACATAGCGGAAGATAAAAAAAAAAACTCGGAATTTAAAACTGTTACATCCAAGGGTAGAATAGGAAATTCAAATGTTGCCCATACAACATCTAATCCAAGATAGAACAGAAAACTCCAAAAAGGAAAAGTCTAAGTTTTTAATCCAGCTATTACAAAAAAAAAACCATTAGAGTCTAATCCAAAGTCTAACATAGCTAGATAATGACAAAAGATAAAGATAAATAATTAATCTTCATGATGGCACGAGGTCACTCCTCGTAGTACTCGTACTCATCATCTTCACCTGCATCACCTTCTCGGGGTGGGAAAACAACATAATAACGGGGTAAGTACAAACGTACTTAGTAAAGGGTAGAAGCACCATATCAACATCATCAACAACACGATAAACATCAAACGAAGATCAAGTATGTTTCACTCGCTCACCACACTCTACTAGTTCAACTAGTAGACTCGAAGAAAACAAAGACATTTGTTACATGTTGACCAAGGGTACTAAGCGGAATGAGAACGTGCATCCGAACACATTCAACACCATCAAGTGGCATGATGTCAAGATCATGTGGAAGCATTGCACAAAACTTGGATTCAGAGCCATTTCGTATGGCAATGATTCCATGTTGCGGGGTTGAAACGTACCTCACCATAGATCAACACGTTTTAGCTTTTAGACACATCAAGTACTTATTTAAGTGGTTAAACATTCACCAGTAGATTACACATAAAAGGCTTCATAAGGACTCTAAACCCTAGACGACCCTAGATCATAGCTTAGCACATTGCACAGAAATGTTGGGTACTAAGCCAACATCCACAAGAATAACAGATAAGGTTTCCAATGCTCCCGAGTTTTCTCCCCGCGAGAGGTCTCTACAAGGTGCTTTGAGCCAAAGCCACCGAAACCATAACCTTAACTTGTCACATAACATCGACGACACTGAACTCAAGTCAACGTCACATAAAGCCAACACAAATGTTCCAATGCTCCCATGAATTATGGTGCGGAGCCAAAGCCACTAGAACACTCACATTACACTTTACAACACTCCATATAAAAAGCTTCACACAAGTATCAAAGACGATACTCCTTGCAATTACATTATAGATGGGTTATAATATAATAACGAGAGAGCAAAACTTTTTGGTCATTGAAGGAAAAGTAAACTAAAATGAAATATGACTATAAAATGTTATATAAAGTAAATAATGTCTTAATAGACAAAAGGAAGGTAACCTGCATCCTTCTTTTGTTTTGTTGGGCAAACACAAAAGAGATAAATATTATTATAATAATTGTTGACCAACTTTAAGAAAGAAAAAGGGAAGAACTCGGCAGCCCTACACTAATGCTGCAAAAGAAAATTTGGTCCAAGACTTGGGAAAAAGTATTTGTTCCATTAAACTATATATATTGCTTTAATGACTTACTTAAAGAAAATATATTTTTAATTCAAAATCATGGTGTTCTTCACTACTTCAAACACTAAAACAATTTCAAAATCAAAACTTTTATTACCAAACTCTAAATCCAACATCCTAAGGATATAAGAACATAAAATTAAGCACATCAACATTTAAAGATATGGTTGAACACCCCCTTACCTTAGTTTGTCTTCAAATCTAGATCTAGAAAACTTTGAGCTCTTAAATCCACCAAGATGATTCCTTAGCTAGCTTCCTAGTAATCAAAACGAAGATTAAGATGTAAGGATTCATTCTAAAAGCTTGAGGGCTCAAGAAACAACCAAGAACAACACTAGATTTAGGTAAAAACGTCCAGATCTAAAACGGGTCTTTGGGGCACTTACTTGATCACGAATTTTCTTGGATAGATACGTAGCCTTCGTCCTCGCGATCGTTTTGATATGAAGATCCTAAAAATCCAACGGTTAGATCTCCGGTAAAGTTGAATCTTCAAGAGGGAGCTTTCATGGCTTCCCTCTCTCTATCTCTTGATTTAAAAGTGTAGGAAGAAGAAAGGGGGTTTTTGGGGTCTTCGGGTTCAAGTTTGGGTATTTATAGGGAGTTGCATTTTTCCCAAAATACCCTTGCTAATACCCTTCCTTCAACACCCATTTTCACACTTAAAAACTAAAGGGAAAGGTAAATGATAAATCCCGAACCCACGAAAAGACTCTTTTACCCTTTCGTGAATTTTCGGGACATCACATCCTTCCCCCTTAAAAGAGTTTCGTCCTCGAAACTTAAAGCATACACAGGAGGTTTTGGAAATCTGAAACTCGGTAAACATGTCGTTCTCGACTTCCCAAGTCGCTTCTGCAGGCGTGTGGTTACTCCATTGCACCAACACTAACGGAACTTCTCGGTTTTTGATCTTCTTCACTTTCCTCTCGAGCACCTGAATCGGTCTCTCCTCATAGGACAAGTTTTCCTTGATCAACTCCGGATCAACATCGGCTCCCACATCCACTTGAGTTAAACACTTCTTCAACATCGAAACGTGGAACACGTTGTGAACTCTAGACATACTTTCCGGTAACTCCAAACGGTAAGCCAAATTTCCAATCTTCTCGAGTATAACAAACGGTCCAACATACCTAGGGCTTAACTTTCCTTTAGCCCCAAAACGTCTAACTCCTCTTAATGGTGAAGCCTTTAGGTAAACCCGGTCTCCCACATCGAACTCCAACGGCCTTCTTCTCGAATCAGCCCAAACTTTCTGACGGTCTTGTGCACTCTTCATGTTCCTCCGAACCAAGGCGATTTTCTCCTTTGCTTGCTTTACTAACTCCGGTCCGGTGATCTGTTTCTCGCCAATCTCATCCCAATAGAGAGGTGTCCTACACTTCCTCCCATAAAGAGCTTCGAAAGGCGGCATACCAATGCTCGCGTGGAAACTGTTGTTGTAGGCAAACTCTGCAATCGGAAGGTAGTCATCCCATGACCCGCCTACTTCCAAAACACAAGCTCGTAACATGTCCTCTAATGTTTGAATGGTCCTTTCCGACTGACCATCCGTCTGTGGGTGAAAAGCTGTACTCATGTCAAGCTTCGTGCCAAAAGCTATCTGTAAGCTCTTCCAGAATCTACTCACAAATCTGGGGTCTCGATCAGATACTATCGATAAGGGAACTCCGTGCAACTTCACGATGTTATCCAAGTAGATTTCGGTCAACTGCTTCAAAGACATATTCTCTTTAACTGGTAGAAAGTGTGCAGACTTGGTCAAACGATCCACTATAACCCAAATCTTATCAAAGCCTTTTCTGGTGCGAGGTAGACCACTCACAAAGTCCATTGTGATCATTTCCCACTTCCATTCCGGTATGTCCAAAGGATTAAGTAAACCTCCTGGTCGTCTATGTTCTGCTTTAATCCTTTGACAAGTGTCGCACCTTGCCACGAAATCTGCAATCTCAATCTTCATTGATGGCCACCAGTAGTACTGTTTCAGCTCTTGGTACATCTTGTTCGTCCCTGGATGAACCGCAAAGGCTATCTTATGTGCTTCATCCAAAACCTCTTGCCTTAGACCATCTACATTTGGCACACACAAACGGTTCATGTACCAAAGGTCTCCATGTCGATCAAGTTCATAGCCACGTCCTGGCTTAGTTCTTGCTACCCGCTTCAAATCAACCAAAACTGGGTCTTCGTCTTGCTTCTCTCGGATACGGTCCTGTAATTCAGATCTTGCCAACATTGGTGCCATAAACACTCTTGGTGCCTTTCCCATGTCCTGAATGCTCAAACTTTGTAGTTTGTCCTCTACGTTAGGTACTTCGGTAATGGCATTAACTGACTTCCTGCTGAGAGCATTCGCTACGACATTTGCCTTACCGGGGTGGTACTGTATGTCCAAGTCGTAGTCTTTGACTAGCTCAAGCCATCTCCGTTGTCTCATATTCAACTGTTGCTGAGTGAAGAAGTACTTGAGGCTATGGTGATCCGTAAAGATACGAGCTCGAACTCCGTAAAGGTAGTGCCTCCATATCTTTAAAGCAAAAACCACTGCTGCTAACTCAAGATCATGAGTTGGATAGTTCCTTTCATGAGGTCTCAACTGTATTGATGCGTATGCTATGACCTTTCCTTTTTGCATCAATACACATCCATGACCTATTCCTGAAGCATCGGTGTAGACATCGTAGTCGTCGAAGATCTCGGGTAACGTCAAAACTGGTGCAGTAGTCAACCTGGTCTTCAGTGTCTGGAAAGCCTCCTCACACTTTTGGTTCCATTCAAACTTGACATTCTTCTTTGTGAGCTTTGTGAGGGGTGAAGCTATTCGGGAAAAGTCCTGAACAAAACGTCTGTAGTACCCTGCCAAACCGAGAAAACTGCGAACCTCCGTAACTGTTGTCGGTCTAGGCCACTCGATTACAGCTTCAACCTTAGTTGGATCAACTCTGACTCCCTCACCTGAAATCACATGACCAAGAAAGCTCACCTGATCAAGCCAGAACTCGCACTTGTTGAATTTTCCATAGAGCTCATGCTCTCTCAAAGTCTGTAGCACAATCCTTAAGTGCTCACTGTGCTCCTGCTCGTCCGCTGAGTAGATCAAGATATCATCGATGAACACAATCACAAACTTGTCCAAGAATGGCATAAAAACTCGATGCATCAGATCCATGAATGCAGATGGTGCATTAGTGAGTCCGAAAGGTAGCACTCGAAACTCATAATGACCATAACGTGTACTGAAAGCTGTGATCGGGATGTCTTCTTTCTTAACCTTCATCTGATGATAGCCTGAACGTAGATCAATCTTCGAGAAGACTTTCTTGCCTTGAAGCTGATTAAAGAGATCATCGATCCTGGGAAGAGGGTACTTGTTCTTGATAGTGAGGTTGTTCAATGCTCTGTAGTCAATGCACATTCTCATACTGCCATCTTTCTTCTTGACAAACAGGACCGGTGCTCCCCAAGGTGATGTACTTGGTTGGATAATCTTCTTCTCGAGCATGTCCTCCAACTGTTCTTTCAACTCCTTCAGTTCTGCTGGAGACATTCTGTAAGGTGACTTAGCTACTGGTTCTGCACCTGACACAAGCTTAATCTCGAACTCCACTACCCTGTCTGGTGTGTGGCCTGGTAACTCATCGGGAAAAACATCCGGATACTCACAAACAACAGGGACGTCTTTCAGTTCTGGATTTGTCTTCTCCACTTCAAGTGCAAAGAATACGTATCCCTCACATCCTTGTTGTAGTGCCTTGGCTGCCTTGAGTGCTGATATTATTGGATACCGTCTCTTGTCTGACTTTCTATTATTGCCTTGAAAGATGACCGGCTTCTTGCACCGGAGGTCCGAAAATCACCTTCTTAGCTCGACAGTCCAAATGAACGTGGTGCTTAGACAACCAGTCCATTCCTAGGATGACATCGAACCCAGAGATATCCATCACGGTCACGTCCTGTTTGCATCTAAATTTCCCAACTTGGATAGGACACTTGGGTAAAGTCTTCACTGTTCTGACTAGCTCTCCCAGCGGTGTTGTGATCTTCAAGGGTTTGTTCTTCCTCCCAAAAGGTAACCTCAACTGATCTGCTATCTTTTGTGACACAAAGGTACTAGAAGCACCCGAATCAAACAAAGCAGAAACAGCTACGCCCCTATATGTATTGTGCCTAGCTCACAAGGACAAAGTACATGGATAACTACAAGCATCTCTAAAGTAAACATCTAATGACATTTCAGAAGTCAGACGTTCAAATAAAAAGGTACCTGTGATCACCGTCTCTTCTTCCTCATAAACTTCTGTCTCAATGGCATTCAACTTTGCGGTACTCAAAGGCCTGGCCCTTCCTGCTGGGGTCTTATCTCTTATTCTTGTGGATGTTGGCTTAGTACCCAACATTTCTGTGCAATGTGCTAAGCTATGATCTAAGGTCGTCTAGGGTTTAGAGTCCTTAAGAAGCCTTTTATGTGTAATCTACTTGGTGAATGTTTAACCACTTAAATAAGTACTTGATGTGTCTAAAAGCTAAAACGTGTTGATCTATGGTGAGGTACGTTTCAACCCCGCAACATGGAATCATTGCCATACGAAATGGCTCTGAATCCAAGTTTTGTGCAATGCTTCCACATGATCTTGACATCATGCCACTTGATGGTGTTGAATGTGTTCGGATGCACGTTCTCATTCCGCTTAGTACCCTTGGTCAACATGTAACAAATGTCTTTGTTTTCTTCGAGTCTACTAGTTGAACTAGTAGAGTGTGGTGAGCGAGTGAAACATACTTGATCTTCTGTTTGATGTTTATCGTGTTGTTGATGATGTTGATATGGTGCTTCTACCCTTTACTAAGTACGTTTGTACTTACCCCGTTATTATGTTGTTTTCCCACCCCGAGAAGGTGATGCAGGTGAAGATGATGAGTACGAGTACTACGAGGAGTGACCTCATGCCATCATGAAGATTAATTATTTATCTTTATCTTTTGTCATTATCTAGCTATGTTAGACTTTGGATTAGACTCTAATGGTATTTTTTTTGTAATAGCTGGATTAAAAACTTAGACTTTTCCTTTTTGGAGTTTTCTGTTCTATCTTGGATTAGATGTTGTATGGGCAACATTTGAATTTCCTATTCTACCCTTGGATGAACAGTTTTAAATTCCGAGTTTTTTTTTTATCTTCCGCTATGTTCTCTGTGATGACTTCTAGAGGCTTACGTGTATAATATAATTAAAAATTTAATTATATACGTGCCGGGCGTTCGATTTACGAATAAGGACTCGGTATTCGAAAATCAGGGCGTCACAACCTCGTTCCACGGTACCATGCCAGAACGGGTGGGACCCATCACATATTGCATCAGCTTGTATTCCCAAATGTATCCTTCAATATCCACCGTAAACAAAAGCCCGATACTCTGATTTAAGATCCTATTAGTAAACCACGGATCAACGACTGATACTTTCTTGGGGAATAGCTTGGGATGACGTTATATTCGCTTCCTCAAAAGATGCAAGTAGCACTCTATATGCTGTTGGTATATTAAGATTGAGAAAATTAGGGAATAATAAAGTAGAATAGCACAATGAAATATTGTAATTTAAATGTCATGAATCTTTGAAGTTTACTAACCTCGCCTTTAATCCACTGATACAACTTGCGTAAATCCTTGAAAAATGTGTGGTCCGCATCTGCTATCTTAAGGTTAACCTTACGTTCTGTCTCCACCTCCCCGTTTAACCACTTCATGAAAGCATCCTTTTGCTCGGTGTCAAGACACTCACCGTACAAATCAAACTGTACGGGAGAAGTTCGATGTCTTTTAGGAGTGGTGGTTACGTAAAGTTCATGAAGATATGGGTTCTCACCAGCTCCTTTTCTCTTTTCCCGTGGACATGCCAATGGGACGCTGTCATCAGAAATAACAATGGAGCTCGATTTCATTCCTTCTGTATTTCCATCAAGTGCAAGTCCTACTTGCAATGTTTGCCCCATATGTTCCTAATACAAAGAGATCGAATTATTATATAAATAATGACTGATTTTCTTAAGAAAAATGAAGTCTTGCTTACCAAATCATTATTGGATGGCTGTACATTCATTTCTAGTACAGGCCTCCAACCTCCGCTATTTACAATTCCCTGTTGTATTATCGGTCATGCAAATACAAAAAACAATATATTAATACAATGACATATTCTACTAAGAAGAAATAAGTCGTGAAAAAACCTTAACGGGTGCCTCCATAGGTGTAGACTTTGAATACAAATCGAGCTCAGGCTGCCGAGCTCCTACTCCATCTACCATCCCTTGACGAAAAGTGTGATCCTACGTGCAAACATTAAACCTTGTGTTAACCATATTACAATAAGAATATTACAATTAACAAATTTGAGAAAGGAAACATGTTTCGAGTGTTTTGGCTAACCCTAGGCGGAGTGATGTCACTAATGAGACTCCATAGAAATGAATCATTTATTTTCGGAATCGGGTCAAACCGAACCTATACGGAATTAAAAAGTTAATAAAAACGCTAAAATATTCAAACATATCTTTCTAAGGTGAAATACAATATTATTCCATTCACAATGCTATTGTTAAGGAAAAATTGCAAAAATCATTGAAATGCTACTTTAAATCACCTGATTGTGTGATGACAAGATTGGTTGAACCTCTCCCCTAAGACTGCAAATGTCAGCACGAATCTCTGAGTGAATAGATTCCATCCGTGCACGAATCTCTGATTGCACAGATTCCATCCGTGAAATCTTTGACTCAAATCCCTCAAACTTAGTCAATACCTCTTTCCTAAAACTCCCTAACGCCTCCATCAAAACATCTACAATGCATGTGTTTACAATTAGCTTTATTCGAATAAATGAGTATACATTACACTAATGAGTATACATTACACAAAAATCACAATTACCTATGGTTGAAGGTGGAGGCGTAGATCCAGTGGCTCGGAGGCAATCCAGTTGACGATCCCTCGGAGGCGACGCTATAGCATGTTGTGTGTCGTTTTGAGGTTCATCGTTGCCCTCTGCTTCATCCACCACTTCATCCAATGCCTGTGATGGGTCCAATCCTAGCTCAACAACCAACCTTTTACTGCACTTTACAGTGCGAAAATAATTTTGCTCTTCTTCGGACTTAGGCCGTAGGAATTGATGCCCTCCGGACTGCATTTCAAACGTTGTGCATGATAATTAACAATGTGATGACAGAAATTCCAATTACAAACATTGTGCATAATAATTAACAATGTCATGACATTAAATAATTAAAATAAATAAGATATACCTTAAGCTTGATAAATTCATCACGAACAGCTTTTGTATTTCAATTTTTGGGTAAGATGCCATTGCAACATCCGTGGAAATATAAAAGGGCCGCTTGAAGCTCGGCGAAAGTGGGTGTGAATTCTGGAAAAGATTCCAATGCCCAAATATGCAATGCCAACGCATATCCGCTTACTGTGTATTTGGGTTTGTCTTTATTTTTTTTGGAATTCTCGACCTGTTTATTGACCAAATCATGTTTCTTAAAGCCATCTAAGGTGCGCCGATAAGCCTCATGTCCCCACGGATACTTGATGAAGAAATCCAAATCATCCACGAAAAACAAAAGGTCTGATAAAACTTCCGCGCTTTCCTCTGCTCCAAACACGCTAGCCTCCATAAAGTAGCACAAACCAAGTTTGAACTTGTCTTCAGGCACTTTGCAATTTTCAAATGCCGACCTTAGATCACTCACATTTATTCTTTTTTTTGTTTTTGCGAATTCACTAAAATATATCTCCTTCAACCTTTGGGTGCGTCTTCGCGATTCCCTCTCAACAAGCGAAGGAACCTCACAAAAATTCATTCCAGTTATTAATGCAAAGTCGGTCAAACCAAAACGACAAAGTGTATTTCCAATTACAAAACGTAATTCATCCTCGTACAGTGAGTGAACTCTATGCATTAATATATGGTGAACCAATACCCCGCTAAATTCAATTTTCTCTCTTGCAAGAATCAATGGTTCAAAAGGTAAGGCCAAAAATCTTTTTTTTGTCTCATCATCAAACTTAGCTAGTATTGCATCACATTTTCCCTTCGTCGCCCTCCACGCAACGCCTGCATTGTAATGCCTACTTCTATCTAGGAGAAGCGCCGGTAATTTCGACATCTAGACATAAAAATAATTTTTACCTTGTTAAAATTATTTATAATTCAAAAAATTTACTCCATTGTGAAATTCAGATTTGTAGAACAACCCAATGAAACTTACAAAGGTTGAGGACACAATACACTTCATTTTACACAATACACAATACACAATACACAAAACCATATATATCTCTTGTGGTTCGCACAAGAGAGACTATGTATTAGTTTAAAGATTCAAATAGCATCATAATATATCTTACAAATTCAATGAAAAGTTTGCAATTATCAACTTTATTCAAAAAAATAATTCATTTTCCTTAGTTTTATGAGACAGATTCCGTGGCCTAATTTTGCTTAGTTTTATGACTTTCAGATATTCGAAAGTGAAGGTGAATTAGGGATGTTTTGCAATACAAAGAAACAGGTCAATATACCTCAAGAAATTCATTTTGCCATTGATGAAAGGATACCCCTACTACCGTCAATTTCTCAAAATTACAACTTAGGGCACCAATCCCGTATTATAGGCATCCTCAAAAATCAAAATTAACACACACAATACCGTTTCTCAAAGATGAAACTTTTGCCTATTTACAACAACATTAAAAATAAAAACAGAAAGCTTTGTTAAAAGAATTAGATGATTGACTAAAAGAACTCAAATTGAGGAGGGATTAGAATTTACCTTGTTTCTTGTCTGATGAGGAATGGAAATGGATCGAGGAGGGAGGAGGAGCACAGCTGAGCCTGAAACCACCGGAGCACAGCAGCCACCACCGCCGGCCGCCGCTTTTGTGACAGTGACGTACAAAAAAGAGTGGAGACGGAGGAAGGAGAGGAGGGGAGGGGAGGGGAGGCTGAAAACTGAAAGAGGGAAAGAGGGGAGAGGCTGTCGATCCAATTTTTCAAACCAATGTCGCCGCATGCGTCTGGCACGCGTGGAGTATGCGGCCCTCCTGCGCCAAGAAATCTTTTATCGGGAAAAACAAAATCTGGGCCTCATGACGCATAATGGACGCATAGGAGCCGTAGGCATACTTTTCCAACTACTTTCTGCGACGCATATTTTACCAATTGTTTTCTTTTCAAGCATAGATTTTCAAGTTTCCCAAGAAAAAAAGCCTCCCACGAATCCCGGCTTGAATCCAAACAACATTATGATGAATCCAATCTGCATAATTATCCCTACTCATCCAAATCATATTAAATTTCTATCCATTTTGTTGGTTTGCTTAGAGGCGTTCAGCTTTCTACTCCAGCCATGTTCTTTTTATTTCCCTGACCATATGTCTCCGATTTAGTTTCCCGTAGCAGGTTTTTTTTCTTATGAAGCAAATGGATCATTTCTGCTGTTGTTTCCTTTTCTGAAATTTTCATTGTTTCCTATAATGTAAGATCAATTTCGATATGTTCGTCACTGAAATTGTTTAGAATTCTAAAGATTTAAATCTGAAGCATGGATTTGCCCAGAATATGGTCAATCTCGGATCGCATAATTGTATCTTGCATTTTTTCAGGTTTTATTTGATACGGGAGGTATACCATAAATAGGGCTTGACGATGCGACAATCCGGTAGACGTTTGATTTTGATTTATATTTGAGGTTTGCTATATTGTTTTGGTTGATTCAATTTTTAACTATTGCTTCTGAAGGAAACAGGCTGATTTCAATGTCAACGGAAATTGTCAGGTTGTTTATTTCAGACTTAGAATCACTATGATGGATTAATAATGATTTCTTCTTCAGCCCATCAACCAATTGTGATAAAGCAGTCGCACGAAAACGGTAAACAATTTGCTCACGTGTAATTATTTTCATTTTGTTGGATGATGGGCATGTTCTGATTTGATTGCTATTCTTTTAGTGTTTTGTTATGTTTAAAAAGCTATCGTGCTTGTTATGTTCCAAACAAACCATCATAGTTTCCTTACCTTTATGCAGCTTTGGAAATGGGATAGGTTTGCAAGGATCACATGAATTAAAGTATTTTAAGGAGTAGAGAATGAGGCAGGAGCTGAAACTTCCTCATGGAACTGCTAAACTGATGAAAACCAATGAGAAGCCTATGGTTACTAGGTTTGCCCTAAGTGGAAAGTATACCGAGGCTTCAAGGATACTCTATCAATCAGTAAGCAAGGGTGCATAATTGGAAACCGTACTAACGCTTCAACGACATTCGATCAACGACCAATCGGTAAGCAGGGTAAAAAAATGATTTGATTGACCTTACGAAAGAATTCTTCACATAAATTCTGTGTTCTTTTGTTGTTTTTTTTTCAGTAGCTGGGCTATTTGCATACATATATTCTGTGATGATTTCCGTTCGACCACCAGTAAAGTCATGTTATTACACAATGAAAGTTCCGGATCATTGATTATAATGATTTGTGGTTGACTGTGCAATTCTTATATAGTGAAGTTGGCCGCTTTTGTGCGATTCCGATTCTATCGTTGTATGTTTGTCCTGTATTCCCCGGTTATTTCCTTTGGTTAAACAATTCTGCTACACAAACATTAGAAAAAGAGGCAAAACAAAACTCCTAAAGGTGTCCTAAAGGTGCACCTATCTGGTAAACTTACATTGACAATACGTGTTATGTATGCTTTTGTGATTTCCCGGTTAGTAGTCCGGTCTCTCTTTGCATTTGTATATATACAGAATACGTGTTCTTTGCATTTGAATATATACAGAATTATGTGATAATTGTTAAACCGACAAAATGAAAGCATGTGGGAAAAAAAAAAACTAAGAAAGCATGTATGCTGAGGCTATCTTTGTTGGATTATGGGTAATATTTGATAAGTGACATTTTAATCTTCAATGCACAATATATTTGAAAACAATGTAAGAATATATATCTTATTTTTGTTGGTGGGTTCATTGAATAAGTTGATTTATTTAGTTTGCTTGAATATTTTCCTTTCGCTTTTGATAGATTTCATCACTGGTGGGACCTTTCTTGACCTCTTTGAACATGTGACAAATGTATGGTAATGTCAATTATGAATTTTCAAAGAATATGTAAAGGTTTTACTGAGCGCACGGCATTGGTAAATACATTTGATACCCATTCGAGGTATTTTCATTTCTTTATTACATGTTTAATCTCTTTTTTTTGTTGTTAGTAATTACTTGAATAATTGAGCATTGATCATTTGAATCCAACTACAGTTTTTGTGTGGATTTGTTAAAATTAATATTTGAGTGCTGATTTTTGATATCACATGTTGCTTAGAAAGTTTAAATGAATTTCTTGGCGGCCGTGATTGGAAAACTGCTCCATGTCAGCTCAACTTCGGAACTAAAACCGTGAAAGTACATTGAATTCAAATATCCTTGACTTTATGTTACATGGTGGAACATAATTGTGTCACCTTGGCACTTTTCAAAACGGAAACATTTGATATGGAGTTTAGATTTTTGTTGTTCCGACAACTTTGTTGGTAATGAGATATTCGGTGGAACACGTTCTTCTGGGTTCCTTTTTTCGATGATCTACTCTGTAACTGTGTAGACTATATATGTTTGACATTTCAATTGTTTTTTAGTAGGGTGATAATGATTATTTAGCTTTTTTCTTTTTCAAAATTCATTGCAGATTCACAATTGCTGGGCATGCATGAATGAAAGTTTATGAAGATCTATGTGCCGGAACTAAGCTTTCTAAGCTGTTTTGGTGTAAATTTTGTTGGTAAGCAACTACGGAAGGTCTATTTCATACTACATTAAAATCTTATCACTGTTTATTTTTTCTTGCTACGAGTTCTATACTGGCCTGATTGCGTTCATGAGAAAAAGGTCTAATGGAGTCAAGACACAACTATTCATTCCAATTATCTCATTCAACTGGTAGTTTTTGTCTCGATATCTTTTTTGATTTTCCACCGCCATTTAGTCTACTAAGAGCTCAGATGCTTTGGTGCTGCTTCTTACTCTTTGGTTTTCTTTTCAGGGCTATTTTACGTTCGGTATTGTTGTCATTTTCTTCGTTGCTTTCTTCCAGTTTTGTTCGTTTTACTTATTTTGCTTCATTAGTTTTGTTTTGTGTTGGGTTGGCCACATTGTACTAAGTTTTAGTTACTATGCTTCACATATCTTAATTTGTCAAGAATTTTGTATTGAAACAAACATTTTTTGTTAGGGGAACAAACATTGTTGATCACACACAATTATGAAAGTTTGAATATCATTTACATATTTTACACTATCCCGTCCATTGCACGGATTGTTGTCAAGAATTTCTTATCACTATTTGTATTGTGTTTAAAGTTGAGATTAGGAAGTACAGATTTAAAAGTGGAATATCCTTCTCAACAAAAAAAAAATAAAAAATAAAAATGGAATTATCTTTTCCAATACAATTTCTTACACTATTTGATTCTTCCATATCTTACTATAGGTTTGCATGACCAAGAATATGCTATTTCACATTGCAATAAGATAAAAATGCAATTCTAATGATCAGCCAATTTTTTTCTTTAAGGCAATAGCTTAATTCTAATGAACAGCCAATTTTTTTCTTTAATTTCATACTCATTGTCTATTTTTATTTTTTTCCGTGCATTGCACGGGTTTTTGACTAGTTATTATAATAATATATAAGTTGTTGAGAGGCAGTTTTTGGCTCATAAGGGTCGGTGGTCAGACTAGAGATTATACGCCATGCAACCTCATAAAACATTAGAATTAAATGAAGCTACATCACACATCATTGCCAAAATAAATGATCGGTCGGAATGCACATGTCCGAAATCAGCCATTAGAGCCTTCAATCTCGCATGTCTAAACCTGCAAACCTTGTTTCGCAAAGCGATCCGACATTAGGAAATTTCTGATGCAGGGAGTCTCTATTAAACTCAATTTCTAGATCTAGGCCTTGTGTATATAAGATAAAAAAAATATGTTTTGTCTGATTTGTACAAATGACATATATCCGACGATTTAGTCTAATAAAACTCTCTATATCATAAATACCATGGATCTCTTTATTGAAGAATTTCCTACCAATACACTCCCTCCTACAAAATCGGTTATTCAACAGGAAAAATTAATTGTTTCTAAACTAACCAACCTTTTTATTTTGCATTGAATTCATGCCACTAAGTCGTCCCTCTTCGCCTCTTAATTGGTTAATAAACTGGAAAATGCAATTGTTTCTCATAATGTATTATCAGGATAAGTCGTAACAAGGTTTTCGTAGGTGAACCTGTACAACGATCATTGTCGATTCCTGCTAAGAAGATGACCCGAGAACATGTTTAACGCACGGGCGTTCGAGACGAGGGAAACAACGGACCGATGCCCCGAGTACTGCGACAACCACCGGTCGCTCGTCGTGCAAACAACCAACCGAACGCAGAAACGCGCCAAGGAAAAAAAGTGAGTAGGAAAGTAAACATTTTCTTTACTTTATTGTAGAAAAAACAGTTTTATTCAAATGAAAATTAATAACGTAATACGAGCACTTGTAATAGTACCGTAAATGTTTTTATTAGGATCAAGCGCTTACCACCATTGTACTAAAACAAATTGGTGATAGTATATTTGCTACTTTATTTCTTATACATTAAGAGTGTGGTCAATCTGTCCCAACACCCCCTGAAGTGTTACTTGCACAATTTCTTTTTAAATAACGTTCCAACCAAGGTTCAATCTCGTGATCTGTGGCTCCGATATCATGTTAAGATCAAGCGCTTACCATTCTACTAAAACCAAATGGTATTTGTAAAGATGCTACTATATTTCCTTATATCACGTCATCTCAAATGTGGGTCTATAAGAAGGGAAGAGAGGCCCAACACTTGACTGGTTTTTTTGTTTTTTTTTTTTGACATATTGTCCACACTCTTAATGTATAAGAAATAAAATAGCACATTTACTACCACCAATTGGTTTTAATACAATGGTAAACGCTTGATCCTAATAGTTTTAATAACTGTATTTTTGAAATTTCAATATTCAGATTTAGACAACAAAAAAACACGGTAACATATAGGTCGATAGGGTAGATAGGTCGATGAGGCCGTCTAGAACCCGCGTAAATGAAGACCGAAGATCGAAGGCCGAGGGTTCAAACTCGCTTAATGAAGGCTAAGGGATCAAACTTAGTATTTAATGTCAAGGATATGGAATCGAATTTAGGCAAGTCCGTGATGACCTAAACCGATTACATATATCTTGTGTAGAAGGTCTAAGTTCCACAAGTTAGATGATGCTTGGAACTTGGTTATACTTTAAATGATGTAATCTAACTTCACAAACAAAAGTTGGATAAAAAGATTCACCGCATTATATTTTACGAGACAAAAATATGATGTTCGAAGCGGATGATTGGTTTTACGACGGATCGATGAACCCGCCGATATATACCTCGATCAATTCAAGATTATTGGGAAGTTACATGGATAAGAACGACCAACTACCTCGACTTATCAAGCAAATCAAAGGCCGAGATTAAAAAGACGTTGGGATGATCCATATTTTTATCCATTGGATACAAGTCAAAGGGGTGGACGACCGCACCGTTGTCAAAAAGTAATCTGACGATGTCGGTCCTACATGAATAGTGACGAGAATGCGGTGCGGATGGGACAAATACAAGGAACGGTCACATTTGAATTTCAAATTCAAGTCACATGCATTCCTACCTATAAATAGAGGACTTTCAACTCAAGAAGAAGAGGATGAATTTTGGGATAAACTTTAAGTGATAACACTGAGCTGAAAAACACCCTGCTGAACTTACCGAGCTTAAGGTCAGCCGATCTAGTTATTTTCTTCAAGTGCATTCGTGTTCAAGCCGCATCAAGCATACACACTTGAAGACCGCAAGTCTTGATTATATCATCCTAATCAAGCCGCCGCAACCGAATCATTTATTTGATTCATTCTTTATTTTATAAAGAACTCCGTCGAAGACAAGTGAAGCATCCGTTAGGTGTGAAAGATCGTTGGTTTGTGGTGGAGCCGGTGAAGAGGCAATTCTACCCTTCAAGGACCGGTGGAAGACTCGGGAGCGAAGAATCCTACCCGTTCTTAGTTTTCGGTTGTGAAGCCATAGTTATTGGTGAAGGACAAGCAACCTAGGATTCTTTGTAACGTATAACTCAAAGATTACTAGTGAATTTCCTCCAACATCACAAGGGAGAAGAGTGGACGTACGGGATTACATCACCTGGGAACCACTATAAAAATCTCTCTACTTACTTACGCATTTATTTTCTCGCACTTAGTCTTTATTCATATCAACTGCTTGAATCTAGCAACGAAATCACACACATACACTACCGAGTATCTAATACTTAGTAACATATTTAACAACAAGTAACAAGGCTTAATTTTGATATTATTCCGCCGCACAAATTCAAAGAAGCGAACGTCGCAGACTACGTTTATCGAGAGCTATCGAGGTCTCGACGACTATCGAAGTATCGCGGTGCCGCCGAAGTTGCGAATTTGTTAACTCCAAAGTTTTAATTGTTAAGTTTATTCACCCCCCCTCTAAACTTAACTAAAGCCTTTTCAAGGGACCAACAATTGGTATCGGAGCGATTAGCACGTTACAAGGAATCCTACTTGTTGTGCTTGTGAAAATTCTTTAAAACTTTCTTTCAAGTTACGATTTTCAAGACTTGCATCATGGATAACACACGGTATGCTAGAACCATGTTGATGTGCTCTCTTGATAGATTTGATGAGTATAAACGTCGAATGCGGGCATATCTTGTCGCTACTCATGATGAGATGATGGATGTACTAACCGAAGGACCACTTGGAGATTACAAAGGCGGTAACGAATGGGTGACGAACCGAGTACATTCCTAAACCAAAGAGAGAATGGAATGCGAGAAGACAGAGGAAAAGAGCAAACCTCAACAACATTGCTATTGATATCATCTACGTAACCTTGGATAGCAATATGTACATGAAAGTCAAAGATTGCAAGACTGCAAAGGAACTTTGGGATAAGATTCACTTAATCAGCAGAAGGCACCGATGCAATAAAGAAGAACAAAATCAAGTGTGGCGAAAAAGGTTTCAAAAGTTCAAAATGCTACCTAATGAAACCATTGAGCAAATGGAGTCCGAGATTCAATGCAATCTTAGATGAACTTACTCTGCCGAGTGTAAGTTATTCAAAAGAGGAAGTAAACACCAAAATCTTGGAAGCTTTACCTCGCAAGAGATGTTTGGAAAATGAAGGTGATCGCAATTGAAGAAATGAGAAAGTTGCGTGAGGAAGACACCTTCAAACTGTTCTCCGATCTTAAGGCCTATGAATTTAGCAAGAAGTTAGTGCCTGAAACTGAAAAGGAAGAGCCAAAGACCACTGCATTGGCTGCTTCACATCATGAAGAAACATCAGGAGGACAGGATGATATGCTAGATGAAATGCAAGAGCAAATTGCCCTACCGAGCAAGAAGATCGAATGATGAAGACTTGGAAAGGCCCCTACAAGAAATTTCACAAAGAGGCCTACTGAGAGAAGGAAAGAAGAACCAAAGAAAGATAATGACTATCTATGCTTTCATTGCAAGAAACCAGGACACTTCAGACCTGATTGTCCTGAATTGAAACAAGGCAAGGAACATGATTATCTTTGCTTCAACTGTAAGAAGCCTGGACATTTTAGACCTGATTGTCCAGACCTACTGAAGACCAAAAGTCAACAAAGGAGACATGGCAAGAAGGCTATGGTTGCTGAAGATGAATCAGGATATGAAGTGGGATCTCGAAAAGGAAATGAGTCGGATGACACGAAGACCGGTTGCGATATGGAGGATTATGCTTTGATGGCCAACATGGATGAAACCGAGGAGGTATACAACACGTATCTATAAACACTCCCGCCGGAAGTGATTGTGAATCAACCCGTGGTTCAAATCCTAGAAATTCGACAACAATGAGACTTTGGATGCCATCCTTAATCAATCGAGGATAATACAATCTGGTTATGAGATTGTGAAGGCTGAAAAAAGAGGCTCTTGAGTTAGAAGTTGGAAGATTGAAAGCCGAATTAAGGGTTTTCAAAGGTAAGGAAAAAGATGTTGGACAGAATCAGCATAAGTCTGCTGCACATCCAGCAGCCTCTGAATCTGCTGAACCATCTTGTTCCAATACTGCATACAAATCAGGAAAGCCTTATGGAGATAGAACTGGGCTTGGATTTGGAACTCAGCAATCTAACAAGAGTGGATCCAGTAAGGTTACTGAACCTAGTACCAGAATTGGTCCTAAGTTTGTGCACGCACTAGATCCATCTCCCGCAAGAAATGCCGCCGAAGCGGTAAAACCAAATGAGAATGCCTCAAAGAAGCAAAATCGAAGTCTCGAAGTCAACGACTCTAGTAAAAAGAATAAATCCAAAAATAGGACTATTGTACCTTCTAAGCCTACGATAGCGGACACTGCTACCAAGTCTATTTGGACCACGAAGGAAAGAAACGAAATATTCCAAGAATAAGAATCCCAAATCCAAAAATGTTGATCATTCAAGGGATACTTATCTCGGGGGAAAGGTAGACTGTTCCCTGGCGATAATGATTGGAATATTCCCGCATCTAATGCTAGAAACGATCGAGATAACCATACTTGCTAGGGTAAAACCTAGACAATGGAATCGCGAGAGGACTTACATAAGACCTCGGCGGACTCCATATTACGAAATGGTCGCTCCTAACAGACGGACATCTATGGCTATGCAAATGTTTCTAACAACAAGAATCATTTCAAACAAAGCATTATGTACCAAAAGGCCGTAAAAACATATGTGGTTCCTACACAACCTACTTTGTTAGAACTTATGGATGTGTGGAGTACATGTATGAACCAAAGTATGAACCAAAGTATGACACATTTAGGAGAAGACCTTATGGAAACATACCAAGGATCATGCTTGCCACCGACCACTATGGACCCAAACAGTTTGGGTACCTAAAATGCATTAACTTTGTTTTGTAGGGTGTCCGGTACTTTGACAAGTGGATGTTCCGGACACATGACAAAGAATAAGCACTTGTCTTACAAATTTTGTGGCAAAAGATGGTCCAAGGGTGAATTTTGGCAACAAAAATACACCTGGTTATACAAGAGGATATGGCACACTTATCAGAAATGGACTTACAATCAAGAATGTTGCATATGTGGAAGGACTGGATTACAACTTGCCGAGCACTTGGACAATTCGTGATATGGGATACAAGGTCACTTTTGACAAAAACAAGCGTATTGTCATTAGTGAAAGAGGTGATCAAGTTGTACTTGCTGTAGAAGGCAACAGAACATGTATGTTGTGGATTGGTCTACTGCAGTTCCGAAACTCCTGCGATTGTGCATACCAAATCTCGAACTCAATTGGTTATGGCACAAGAAGTTAAATCATCTAAATTTTGATGATATTAATCGGCTAGTGAAGAAGAAGTTAGTGGTTGGTTTACCCGAGATTACATTCAAGAAGGATGCTATCCGTGATGCATGTCGGCAAGGTAAACGAGATAAAGTCAAGTTTCAAGTCAAAGACTAAACAATCAACTAACAGAGTGTTGGAGCTTATGCACATGGATCTTTTTGGACCAATAACTCCAACAAGTGTGACAGGGAAGAAATACACCTTAGTGGTTGTGGATGATTTTTCTAGATACACTTGGGTGATATTCATGAACAAGAAAAGTGAGACACTCCAAAGCTTACCTAATCTTTTGAAGAGATTACAAAATGAGAAAAGTTTAACAGTCATAAAGATTAGATCAGATCAGGGTACTGAATTTCTCAACAAAGTTATAAGAGAATACTGTGAACAGAATGGTGTACTTCATCAACTTGCTGCTGCTGGTACACCTCAGCAAAATGGGGTTGCTGAAAGAAGAAACAGGACATTAAAGGAAGCAGGAAGAACAATGATCTGTGAAGCTTTGCTACCTGAAAGATATTGGGCTGAAGCAGTAAATACAGCATGCTATACACAAAATAGAACATCAGTAAACAAGAAGCTGCCGAAGACACCTTATGAGATCTGGAATGGAAGGATACCTAATATATCCTATTTCCACCCATTTGGAAGCAAATGTTTTATTCTAAATCATAAAGTTCACTTGAAAACATTCCAACCAAAATCAGATGAAGGAATTTTCTTAGGATACTCTTCAGTCAGCAAAGCATTCAGGGTACTGAACAAAAGAACACTGAAACATGAAGAAACAATCAATGTTGTGTTTGATGAACCTAAGTTTACTTGGTATGGAAGACAAAGAGTGTGAACTCTTGAAAATCAACAAATCACGATCCAGATTGTGTTGAAGTTTTGGAAAGATTCAATGACCTAAAAGTTTCGATACGCCCCGCTTGAACACCCCGCCGACAATGTTACCGATGCATCAATCAAGCAATTCAAGGATCTGCTGACCCCGTAGAAGAAACTACAACAGACCCTACCGAAGATGATATTCCCGAAAATCAAAATAACCAAAATCCACAATGGTTAAGGAATCACCACTCACCGAACAAGTTATTGGCAATGTACGGCAAGGTGTGAGGACTAGAAGACAACCGGAAGCTATGTTTACTTGTTTTCTATCTCAAATGGAACCTAAAGTTGTTGAAGAAGCAATTTCGGATCCGCATTGGATAATTGCTATGCGGGAAGAATTAAATGAATTTGAAAGAAATCAAGTTTGGACACTAGTTGAAAGGCCACTCATGCAAATATCATTGGTACTAAGTGGGTATACGAAATAAACTTGATGAATGCGGTACCATTGTAAGAAATAAGGCCGGACTAGTTGCAAAAGGCTATTCTCAAGCGAAGGAATAGATTTTGATGAAACTTATGCACTGTTGCAAGATTGGAAGCTATCGATTATTCTTGGCACATGCTTGCATATAAGAACTTCAAAGTATATCAAATGGATGTCAAGAGTGCATTTTTGAATGGTATCCTAGAGGAGGAAGTGTATGTTCAGCAACCTCCTGGATTTGAAGTTAAAGATCAAGAAGATAAAGTGTATAGACTCAACAAAGCACTTTATGGATTGAAACAGGCACCAAGAGCATGGTATGAGACTCTATCTCAATTCTTGGTGGACAATGGTTTTACAAAAGGGACCATTGACAAGACTCTTTTCGAAATCGATGAAGGGGACAACACCTCGCCGGTACAAATTTATGTTGATGACATAATTTTTGGCTCGAAAATGATTTACTTTGTGAAAAGTTTGCAAATCTAATGAAAAGTAAATTCCAAATGAGTATGATGGGAGAAATGAACTACTTTTTGGGATTGCAAGTCAAACAAATAAAGGATGGAATCTTCATTCATCAAACCAAGTATACCAAAGAACTCGCCGAAGAAATTTGGTATGGAAAACAAGACTAAGAGCTCAACTCCTATGAGTACAAACATCGATTGGATGAAGATAAAGAAGGCAAAGATGTTGATCGGACTTTATACGGAAGGATGATAGGCGATCTCTTGTATCTCATCGCCGCCAGAACCCGATATATCCTTTGCTTTGTAGGTGTTTGTGCAAGATTTCAATCCAAACCTAAAGAAAGTCATTTAGGTGCGGTTAAGAGAATTCTCAAGTATCTTAAAGAGACTTTGGGAGTAGGGATATGGTATTCCAAGGAAGGAAGCTTCAAGGTAATATCCTACTCGATTCGATTATCTTTGGATGCAAGATTGATAGAAAAAGCACCTCGGGAACCCGTCGAGTTAATGGGAAATAGACCGGTCTCCCGGTTTAGCAAGAAACAAATTCTATTTCAACTTCCACTCGCCGAAAGCCGAATACATTGCTTCTTTGGAAGCCAGCTCGTGCACAAGTACTATGGTTAAGACAACAATTAAGGGATTATGGAATTGAAGAAAAGGAAATTCCAATCATGTGTGACAACACAAGTGCAATTGCAATCACGAGAAAATCCCGTTTTGCATTCAAGAACCAAGCACATTGATGTGAGACATCATTTTATAAGAGATCATGTTGAAAAGAAAGATGTGGTGGTTCTATACATCCCTACCGAAGATCAACTTGCCGATATTTTCACTAAGCCACTTGATAGTGAAAGATTTGCCAAATTAAGGACCGAACTTGGAATTATAAAGATTGATCGATATTCAAGCAGTGTACTGGAATTCACCAAGGGGATTAGTCTTTGCTATGTTGGGTGAGCTCACTTAGCAGATTAGTCATTGGTATCAACAATTCCATGTACTTATGTTTGAACAATTGAGCAAATGAGGTTGCCAAGGGGATTGGTCTTTGTCATGTTGGGTGAGCTCACTTGACGATCGGTCATTGGTATTAAACTTCATCTTGTATTATCAATTGAACAAAACAAGGAGAAAACAAGGATCGACAGAGTCACCTTGTCGCCAGGCCGTCGAAGCACATTATCAGCAGACTGCTGAGCCCACCCTGCTGAGGGATACCTTGCTGGAGGGAACGTTACTCAGTCAAAATAATTAAAGTCAAAAAGCATATTGGCGGGATATTTATTTTATCCATTATTACCACGGTTAAACCATCCAACGGTTACAAACGTTATGGTGGAGTAATGGGCCACGTGTCAAGACGAATTTATTCGATTAATCGTGGTTACCTCAATGTACGTGCTATGACAGTTTCAACTACCCACCGTCTATATAATCGATCGTTACATAGCGTATTCACTACTTGCAACTTCTGCTTTATCTCTGCAAATTCTACTTCGTGTGAACACAGATTTGAGAGGAACTCTTCTTCATCTTTTTCTTATTTCAATGGCGGAAAGAGTTGAAGTTCAAATCGAATCTAGCCAAAGTGTAAGAGGCTATGTTGTTGATGCAAACCAAACAGAGTTGGCCATTAATATAGGTCGAAGAATAAGGAGGTTTGCGAGGCTTGGAGAACAAGCTCAATATCGGATTAGACACAATTTCATACACCAATGTTGTTGATTTCGGAAGAACATGGTGGTGGAAGAAGGAACCGAAGCATTCAATACAACTCGTAAATGCCGAGGAGCTTGTTATCTCCCCCGGTCCGTGAGGGAAGTGTTTGGATTTGAAGAAGTGGAAAATGGTCCAAGAATCCCGAAGCAATGGGATTGGACAAGTTGGCGTTTGTAGATCAAATCAAGACAAATCAAACCACCAAATCGTTCACGGCATCAATTGCGGACACATTGGGAATGAATATAGTCTGCCGAGCAAGCTCATTGCAAAGAACATACTTGGGCTAACTCGGCGTATGGATACTCTATCGGGACCCAAGATAGAGCCGATGATTATCATCTCAGGAGCATGAAGTTTGATCGGCCGGATACTTTATTCACTATATGAAGAAAGTTGCAAAGGAGGACAAACTAGGGAAAAGGAAATCAAAGGCCTTACCCTTAGGTTTGATGATTCAAACCTGTTTCAATCACTTGGAGGTTCCCGACATTGAACCAGTTGATATAAATCGATCCCGTATACAAAAAGGAGATTGATTATGCAATCCCTGGACTTGATGATGATGAAGAAATTGTCGAAGAAGTCTGCCGATGATAATGATGATGGAGATGATGGTGATACCGGTGGTGAGCGGGTTCAACCAACTAAGAAGATTTCTATCAAACCCGCCGCACCAAAGAAAACTATTTGGAAAGAGGAAGAAGAGTGCTTGATGTTAGAAAGACTACGAAGTCCCGAAATCAAAAAGAACAAGAAAGGAAACAAGACACGGATCGTTGAGTCCGCCGAGGGTCAAGTGGAGGTTACCGACCACTGCTTTGTAGCTTCAAGAAAAAGCTGTTGGTGAAATTCTTAGAGAACAACGAGAGAAGCAAGTAGAAAAAGAAAATTGACTAGAAAAAATGATGATGATGAACCCCTATCCAAGAGGATGAAGGAAGTTGCCAAAAAGAAGAAATATGGCAAGGGAAAGAGTTGAAAGATTTGGAGGCACGAGAGGGCCCAAGAAGAAGCATCGGTAGAGGAGGAAGAAGAGGTCATGTTGAAGCCGAGCCTCTAACTATCATTCCACCGCTGTTATCGCGTGATTCCTCCAATGAAGAAGTTATCAAGTCCACCGATGCCGAACAAAGTTGTTTTTGAGCAATACGTAGAGGATGTACGAGCGAGCCATCGACCCCGAGCCCGCCGTAGCATCCATCGAAGAACCACGACAAACCACCGAACCCGAACCCGCCGTGGTGGTTGAAGAGGTGATTGGAGACTTGGTTGAAGACCCCGCAAATTTGGCAATAGTTCAAGGGGAAGAGCGATCCGTCGCTAACCTGGCCGATGAGCATGTAAGTCGGGGAACCAAGTGTGATACGGATGGAAGTAGTAGGTACCAATGCACCATCACAAAGAACCCGCTCGACTTTCAAACATCCGTAGAAGATACCTTGAATCGCTTGTTGGAACCTTTGGAGGTCAACAAGCTACGGAGCTGCTCCCGTAAGATCTTTTATGCCATTTGAGAGGCATGTGAAAAAGAGCAAGAAAACTCGAAGAGTTTGTGGATCCCAAACTTCAAAGAAATTGCCGATTACTTCCAAAGTGGAAGTTTGGGTTCTACAAAAGACAAAAACCAAATTCTCAACCAATGACAGATTTTGAAGAGTGGGTTTTTGACAAGTTAGGAGTGGAAAACTTGCCGGATCGATTGATACAACCTTGCCGCAATCAAAATCGATGGATCCGTTTGATGAGCAACGAAGGAGGAGGGTATCAAGTTCGTAGATCCAAGAGATGGTGATGATGATTCTTCCTCATCATCCGACTCAAGGAGATTTCCCCTCGGGACCGGGAGAACCTAGTGGGACCGCTTTGATAAATGATCCACTCGCACAACAGTCCCGGTGCTTGGAAAGTCCGCCGAGGGCCACAGAGATCGAAGAAATGGATGAGGATCTACAAGATCTCACCATGGATGATCTAGAAGCATTGATCAATGAGGGAATTACATTAAGTGATGGTAGGCTAGTTGATGAATCGGCTGCATTTCATGTTGTAAAGTCTGCTGGACAACCTGATGATGAACAGATTGTTGATTTGGATCAAGAAAAAGTCAGTGACTTTAGTGAACCAAGTGCTAGTTCTGAGGAATCCATTGAATATCAAGATGGATTTGACATTGAAGGCACTCTTACTAAAACTGCCATCATCCTGCACAAGATTGGTCATGCTGAAGGTTTCCAAGTGGATAATACCAATATATTCAATCCACAGGAAGTTGAAGAGGAGGTACAGGTTGCTGGGATACAAACAGCACCTGGACAAAGGTTGGAACAGGAGGTACAGGCTGCTGAGTCTCAAACAGCACTGGACACAGGTTGGAACAAACTTTGGGTTTGGAGGAAACCCCTGTTGTTATTGAGGCTGCTGGTAGTGGAGCCTGCTGGAGCCAATGCCACTGTAGGAAAAGATAGTCGCAGACTGCTGTTAATGAGGATGAGCAGCTGCTGGACTATAATTACAATGATGAAGAATTTCAAATTTTTGGAGAAGAAGAAGTTGTTGAAGAACCCGCACAAGATCCTATCCTTGAAGATGTTCTTGGTGCAATGGTTGAGGAAGGACCTCCCCCGCCGGGAGAGATTTGAGTAGGGCCATGGTCATCGGCGGACAACGTGCACAATATAGAGTTGAGGAGCTCCGTCGATGGATCTACCGATAGTAGAATGGCCGATGGAGTGCCAATTGAAGTTGTCAATGAGTTAAGAACTGTAAGAAATGACATGCAACAGCTTAAGAACTCAATTGGACAGTAAGAACAGAGATTTGAAGAACCGATGAAGATGGTCAATGAAAACGGACAATCCGCTAATACAAACCTGCTTCAAACTTTGCTTCCACTCAAAATGCTTTGAATGATATGATATATGATGTAAGATATATCAAGCAAGGGAACACACTGAAGGACAAGTTTTTGAAAGATCAATTTACATCCATTCATCAAAAACTTGACAAGCTTGTCAAGCCGCCGAGCTCGCTCGCACAACAACCTGCTGTACCTGATCCCAAATTTACTGAAAGGATCAACAGACTGGAAGAGACCCTGCAATCAAGGATTACTTCACTTGATACTAGAACTGGAACTATGGCAGGTCAATTACACAGAGTGATAGTATCACAGGAAGCTATTCATGGCCTCATCTCACGTTTTGTTGATGATGTCACTAAGGGGGAAGAGGGCCAATCGACCGCAAAGAAAGGAGGTCGCTAGACTCTTTGCACAAAAGAGATGGATGATGATACAAATGCCTTTAGGCAACCTGCACCTGGCAGAGTGCAACTTACTGATGATCTCCTATCACAGTACAAGAAAGAGTTTTACAACAGAAGGAGACCCTATCGTGACATGGGATTTCATGAAGGTCTCAACTCCTTCTTGAGTTTGAAGTTTTGGGAGGCAAGAATTAGAGCTTTAAGAGCATCTACCAGAGACAGAAGGAGTAGCAGAGGTGAAAAGGTGCTGCCAATTACAAAAGCAAAAGATTCACTGAATGAATTTAAGGAGCTGTATATGAAGTTTGGCTTCAGGGTGAATCAGATCAATCTTGTCCTGCCTGAAGCATGGAATTGGTGGAAACAAGTCAATTCTTATATTGACTTTACACTTATTGAGAATGAATGGATGGTTGAAATGATAGAAGAGATCGAGCCTATCAAGAGCAAGTTTGAGAAGGCTAGACAAGAAAGAGAAAAGAGACAATAGATCGCCTACCTTTCATTGTTTATCTTTGCTTTGTATCTAGTTGTAATATCTATGAACAAATATTTATAATGAGAATTGACTAAATTTGTTCTGTTTGTTTTTTTATCTTTTTGCTTTGCGATTAGGTGAGGGTAGTGGCATCATCACCAAAAAGGGGAAATTGTTGGACTTATTTCTTAGTTTTGATGATGAGTGCCATACTAGTTGTTATAGTGCAAAGGCAAAAAGATGTCTAGATAAAATGTATAGGTTTATTAGAGTTTGATTCATAAATAGGTTTGATCAAACAAGCATCGTAAATGGTCGCCGATTGTTTATCGACCAGACCGATCTAGGTCGCAGGGTAGATAGGTCGCAGATCGGTCTAGAACCCGCCGAAGACCGAAGACCGAAGGCGAGGGTTCAAACTCGATTAATGAAGGCTAAGGGATCAAACTTAGTATTTAATGTCAAGGATATGGAATCGAATTTAGGCAAGTCTCGTGATGACCTAAACCGATTACATATATCTTGTGTAAGGTCTAAGTTCCACAAGTTAGATGATGCTTGGAACTTGGTTATACATTAAATGATGTAATCTAACTTCACAAACAAAAGTTGGATAAAAAGATTCAAATTTGCATTATATTTTACGGACAAAAATATGATGTTCGGCGGAGATCGATTGGTTTTACGACGGATCGATGAACCCGCGATATATACCTCGATCAATTCAAGATTATTGGGAAGTTACATGGATAAGAACGACCCAACTACCTCGACTTATCAAGCAAATCAAAGGCCGAGATTAAAAAGACGTTGGGATGATCCATATTTTTATCCATTGGATACAAGTCAAAGGGGTGGACGGCACCGCACTTGTCAAAAAGTAATCCTGACAGTGTCAGTCCTATGAATAGTGACAGAATGCAGTGCAGATGGGACAAATACAAGGAACGGTCACATTTGAATTTCAAATTCAAGTCACATGCATTCCTACCTATAAATAGAGGACTTTCAACTCAAGAAGAAGAGGATGAATTTTGGGATAAACTTTAAGTGATAACACTGAGCTGAAAAACACCCTGCTGAACTTACTGAGCTTAAGGCTGCTGATCTAGTTATTTTCTTCAAGTGCATTCTGTGTTCAAGCTGCATCAAGCATACACACTTGAAGACTGCAAGCTGCTGATTATATCATCCTAATCAAGCTGCTGCAACTGAATCATTTATTTGATTCATTCTTTATTTTATAAAGAACCTGCTGAAGACAGTGAAGCATCTGTTAGGTGTGAAAGACTGTTGGTTTGTGGTGGAGCTGGTGAAGAGGCAATTCTACCCTTCAAGGACCAGTGGAAGACTCGGAGCGAAATCCTACTGTTCTTAGTTTTCGGTTGTGAAGCCATAGTTATTGGTGAAGGACAAGCAACCTAGGATTCTTTGTAACGATAACTCAAAGATTACTAGTGAATTTCCTCCAACATCACGGGAGAAGAGTGGACGTACGGATTACATCACTGGAACCACTATAAAAATCTCTCTACTTACTTACCGCATTTATTTTCTCGCACTTAGTCTTTATTCATATCAACCCGCTCGAATCTAGCAACCGAAATCACACACATACACTACGAGTATCTAATACTTAGTAACATATTTAACAACAAGTAACAAGGCTTAATTTTGATATTATTCCGCCGCACAAATTCAAAGCAAGGCTCGTCGAGACTACGTTTATCGACGGAGCTATCGAGGTCTCGACAGACTGCGAAGTATCGCGGTGCCGCTTCGAAGTTGCGAATTTGTTAAACATATATTCTATTTTTTTCACCAACACATATATTCTGTTTTACTTTATGTAAACTACAATTTGTGTAAAATTTTCTTTACATGCATCTACCGCATTTATCCAGATTCTTTAAATTTTCTTTTATATTTACCGTATTATGTAAAATAAATAATCTAATGCATTTCATCATCTATAGAAATTATGTAAACTAGAAAAATATATATTTTAAAACTATAAAATAACGTATTCTAATTCAAGTGCTCTAACGTTTGATTTTTAAGAAGTGTAAAAATGTAAAATGAGAATTTAATTTATTTATTTGCCTACTTTATGTTAACCTAAGAGTTAATAATTAACAAAAAAATTAATTATTATAAAAGAGATTTATTTTTTTAATTAATGGATTTAATTAATGACTATTTAAGGAAAATATCTCATAAACTTCCTCATAATACAATCGACGACAATTGTAAAGAGAATTACGCAGGGAGGCGACGCAAATGTCTAGGATGAGGAAGAAGGGAATCTTCAATCGCGCGGCTATTCCGTCAAGATTTTGGGCAGACCACAGAAGACGTAAATTATCGTCTCATCTCATCGAGACGAACGTTTCCACACCAATCGTTTTCAATTCAGTAATTTTTCGTTTTAGCCCTAAAATTAGAATCCTGGTCGTTATTGATAAAAATCAGAGTTTTAATTATTTAAAGGGTTCTTTTAATCATGAATAACGTTTATGGATCACAGGTTGTTTATAAAAGTCGTGAATCAGAGGATTCACATTGGTTTGCTTTAATTTCGCTTTGGAGTTTGCTTTCAATTGCTAAAAAATTAAAGGGATGTTCTAAACGGGTTTGTTTTGGGTTGTATTTTGCGTATATTCGTTTTGGGTTGTATATGAATGATTGTTGTAGGTATGGCATTGTATTGGTGCCTAAAAGGTACTAATTTTGGGTTAAAATGGCTGAGAATTGAGTTGGAAATCGAACAAGGACGAAAACGGAGAAAAGCTGCACACAGGCCCCGTAGGGGTGGCCTATGAATTGTAGGTGATGGGAGTCAACTTTACTGTACTTTGGTGTGCAGTTTAACCCCCGTTTATCAATTTATTGGCATGTTTTGGATAGATTTAGACCGTTTCGAGAGTAATATCGAGAGTTATACGCACGGGGAGTTAAACTGTCATATCGATAGTAAAATCCGCCTTTTTAGCGATATTTACCTCATTTCCGAGCATTTTTTGTCTTGCGGAATTATGCGTGGTGTTTTTGTTAGTGTGTTTATTGTAGGACTTAGGTGACTCGAGGCCCGGAAGGCGATATTTTAAAATGAAAGAGTTTATCAAGGCACAAGTGTCGCATGAAAGTGGAGAAAAATCGAGTTTGGAGTGAAATCAAGGCAAATTGGCGTTTGCATCAAGCCTAGGCCAAACTGGCGTTTGGACATTGCACACTGGCGTTCACAAAGTTAACACTTGATTCAGAAAGTTATGGTTTCAGCTGGACGAGCGTCCACATAACTTTCAAACGCACGTTTGGATAGGTTCAGCCCGAATCAAAAAGCTCATATAACTCAAACGGGCGTTCCGGCATTTCAAACGGGCATTTGTCCTTCAAAGGCATGATCTCTGAACGAGCGTTCAAGGCAAAGAAAACGTTGGTTCACTGAAGAACAAACCCTAATCATCATCAAAATTCCAGGTGAACGAGCGTCCACAGTAAAGCAAACGCTCGTCCATGACCGACAGCATCAGATTTTCAACCTACACTATAAATACGTAGCTCATTCAGCCCCTATTCATTCTTGGCCGATTTTAGACTTTTCTTAGGCGATTTGAGGGCGATTTTAGCGTAGTTTAAACATCCTTTGATCCCTTGATCCCATAAGTTACATCCTTTGATTCTACACAATTGTTATAGCTTAGATTTACTTTTCAAGAACAAAAGATTAGACTTTTGGATCGCTTTTCTCTTTGGTATTTTCTTGATCAGATTTTTTGCGAATTATATGGTAATGACTTCTCTTTTATTTAATGTCTTTAGTTTGATTTCAATTTCTATTTCATTTATTAGCATAATCATGAGTAGCTAATTGCATATGTAGTCGAATTATGTGAAAGCGAGCAAAAACCCTAAGGAGGATGAGATAGGGAATTGTGTAGTGCATAATTGAATGTTTAAACGATTAATCCACGTCCTAAAACTTATTTTAACATCTTTGAATTAGATTGATCACCCAGTTCACTGTCACACACGTCAAACTTATAGATGCATTTTGCGGTGAGATGCGGGATAAAGGGTTTTAGGATCGTTGCGTAGATTCGGCCTAGTTGTTAGGTCCGTTTCTAATACAGAAGTTTGCCATCGTTGTTCGAGCGACTCTAGAAGCTTAATCATGTTAGGATAATCGGTTTTCTAAAGGGAGAGTCGGTTAGCTTCACATAGGGTGGTTAGATCGAGTTTTCAGTCTAATCACTAGAATTAAGAGTTGGCACCCGTGGATGTCGTTAAACTACATTGGATAGGTAGGTCGGTTAAAACACGCTCCTTGTCAAGTCCTTCCTTAGGGATGAAAGTAGCTCGTAGGATCATAGTTCGGCTATACCTTTCTATATTTAGAAGTAAAACCGGTAGTATAATCTTTATTCTTTGCATTAGTATAATATCATCCACCATTATTGTGACCTGAACTAAGTTCTACATCGGCTTTGGTACTTAGACATTACTCCCTGTGGATTCGACCTTGTGACCACTATACTCCCGTTGATCCGATACTCTGTCGGTAAAAGTTAGCGGTTAAGTATTTTGCTATCAGTAGGCGGGGGCCTATAAATATCAGAGAGTTCAGAAGGTTCAGGAGTGATAGGCCACTCCATGGGCGCCGGCCTATGGTCAGGAATTTCCGAGAAATTTCCAGGAGTTCTGGGCGTGCACCTAAGGTTCCGTAGGCGTGGGCTAATGAGAGTCAACTTGGCTATCATTTACTATATGATTATGCCCCGTTTATACATCGTTTTATATGTTTCCGGAGGCATTTGGTTGTATTTTGGTGCTTATTACACCTTGGTTATCATTCGAGGCCTAGGACGTAAAGTCCGGAAATCTCTTTATTTTTCGGTGTTTTGATGCTTTCTTGGTCACCCTAGTGTCCTGTAGGGGTAACATCTGGTATTTGTTGTGATTTTGTACATGTATTAGGTGTTCGAGATTGACCGGAAGGCGAGATACGAGGGTTGGAACGTGTGCCCGAAGCTTAAACATTCAAATGAATCAAAAAATCGTTGGTACTACAACCATACCTTCCATTGATCTGTAGTTTGATCCACCTTATAGGCATTTCATGGGTTGGACATCTTGATGCAAGTTGTAGACAATGTCATCAGCTTTCCGGTGCATTTTGAATCATATGATTTTGAGGTCTACACACAAAGTTATAGCCGATTTACTGAAGATGTGTCAGCAGGCGTACGCCTGACAAACCCTAGGCGCACGCCAGAGGGGTTGGAAATGGCCAAAGTTTCAGTCCAACTTTTTGCATCCTAGGCGTGCGCATGCACTTTCTTAGGCGCACGCCTAACATTCAGCTTTCACTAACACTATAATTACCCCCCCCCCCCCCCCACATCCATATCTTCTATCTTATCTCATTTTTCAGCCATTTTTCAGCGTTTTTTCCCCCTTGTTTTCTTAGCTTAGATTAGATTTGTACATAGTTTTATCTTAGATTAGTTTTATGTTGTTGAAATCCGAAGAACGGTGCTTCTAGCTATTGCAATTTCGATCTGGATTTGGATTTTCTTCCGGTTTCTTAATCTCCGATTTCGGTAATTTCGATTTCTTGTTTTAGATCTTGATGCTTGCTACCTTTATTGTTAATTTCTTGTTGTTTTTGTTGATAGAATGTGTAGCTAATTTCCCGATAGTCGAGTTATGTGATAATCTTCGAAATCGAACCCTAGATTGTTGATTGAAGTGTTTTTGATGTTTTGATTGTTAGATTCTTGGTGTTATTGTTGTTCTAGAGCTTGTGTTTGATCACGGTTGTTGAATTCACGACTCGATAATCGTATTTCACGTATCTTCTTTACATATGTATTTTGCGAAAGGGTACGGGAATTGGGGTTCTAGGATCACACTGTAAAATCGACTGAGGTGTTTAGATTCGGTTTCGTGTGTGAGGTTTATATCAACTTTGTTGAGCGTTTCATTGATCGTAGACCGTGTTAGGTCAGTTAAATCGGTCAGCGGAATGTTGAACCTGACATATGATGGTAGATTATTGAAATATTATCTATTCTCGGAATTAGAAGACGACACCCGTCAACGATGCCAAGACCATTAGAGTAGAACGAAACACTTCCGGAAATGAGTTAGGGCTAGAAAGTAGTTGGTTGGATCATAGCTCGGCTATCTCTTTTATATAGTTTTAAATCTTTGTTTTGTATAGTAGTATGTAGAACCGGTGATCCGAAAAATCACCACGTTCAATAATAGTGTTGACCTAAACTAGGAACGATGCCGACTTTGATACTTGACCAGATTCCCTGTGCGATACGACATTGCTCGACATTTATAGTACAACCGACTCGGTACCCTGCCGGTTAGAGTTGGCTTACTGTAAAATGGCCATCATGGGCCTGTCACCTAAAAGTGTTGTTTTACCTTATTTTGAGTTCCATTTGTTTGTTAAGGGCTTATGAACCTAGGCCACTTCCGAAAGCGTACTTTTACCCTGTTTTGGTGTGTTATTCTCTATGACTTGGTGTGCATGTCTTTGAGGACATTATATGTTATGTTGGAATGTCTAACTACGACTTCTGGTAGCCTTGGCTCAGCACCACAACTGAGACCCTCTGCGGGGAGAAGATGGGAGCACCGGAAGATGTTTGTTTAGGCCTTGGGGATATTGACTTAGTAGTCAATGATCCTTTTACAATGCGCTAGGCAGTGTAATTAGTTTTCTAGAACTAGAAGTCCTTAGAAAGCTTTTTATGTGAATAAATCATGTGGTTAGACTTAAATTGTAAATTACATATGTGTATGTCTAAAAGATAGAACATCTTTATCATTGGTGAGACGCGTCTATTCTTCTTAGCATGGGATTATAACACTTCTCTACTTGGTCTGATGCCAATGGACTCGTGTAACTCCCACACGGTAATGTCCGTTCCCTTGAGGTGCTTCCCGTGTTGTGGTGCAGTTGTTCACCATGCCTTACTCGACTAGAAGAGGAATCCGAAGGGGTCCTAACAAGGTCTAGTAGTTGCGTAGTGTCATTTGATATTGATGGTTAACAAGTTGTAATGGATTCGTTTGTATTTTATGGTTATAATAAGTCTATGATGATGTAATAGATACAACATGTGTTGCTTTTGATCGTCTATTAGTTGTTTTAATTACCCGAGTCTATCGTTTTGTCTTCCGCCTTGTTCGCTGATGTTTGCTTATGTAAGACTTACGCATATGATTAGATTAAATTTTAATTATATGTGTGTGATGGCCAAATTATAGCAAACCAACTTTAATCGGCAGAGTACCGGGTCGGTTGTACTACAACGGCGAGCAAAGTCGTATTCCACAAGAAATTGGTCAAGTATCACAACCACTTTCGTATTTAGTTCAGACTCACAAAAGGGTGAAATTAATTATAGCTAGAGAAAATAAAAATGATGACTTTAAAATATATGAATACAAGAATAGCTAAACTATGGTCAAAAACACTACTCTTAACACATTTACCGAATCACTAGGGACGAGCTTAAACCGACCAACCAACCAATGGTTTCTAATGAATTTGTTGTGGGTGCAATCTCCTAAATTGGTCACTTGGCGCTAATACCACAACCTAGTTCCCTATACTCGGTTCAACAGTCCCCTCTATAGGATTTAATTGACCTAATATGATGAAGAACTGTGAGACGCTCCGCATCCACCGAGTTACGGCGTAGCAAGAAAAACCTTACCAAGGAACAGGATGCGAATAACTCGACTAGTTCGTACATGACATTTCTAAAGCCCTATATCACACACTTCCTCGCAAAATACATTTATAAAGGTTGTGTGTTTGATCAATTAACGATTAGCTACTCCATTAAAGGCATTAGGTTCAAGTTTTAAGACACTACAATTCAAAAGATTCAATTTTTAAGTCCTACTCATCCCTAGATCATCGTTTAGGCATCAATTTCGTGATTCCATCACATAATCTAGCTATAATAAATTTAGCTATGCATAGTAATAATAAAAGTGCAGAAATTCATGAAGAAATTAATAATAAACATGATAAAATGATTGAATAAAAGTTACCAATGAAATAGGTAGCAATCAACCGCTCAAATCGTCACTTCGTTGTGTTGAAATTGCAAGATAATAAAGAAAACTGATGTTGTTGAAGAAAAAATACATAAAATAAAATTGATCTAATCTAAAAAACGACTGCAAAGAAAAATAAATAAAACTTTAGTATGAAGTCTGTGTGTTAAAATTTAGTTGGCTTTTAATATAAAAAATTAGCCGAACAATATTTTCCGGAAATTGACGTCCGGAAATAAAAGCATATGCGTCCACCATTGAATTCTGCTTTCCTTGCCATTGGCTTATCTGTCTGGGGAAGTTTTTGCATACATCGTATCTACGTGTAGATAGTCTTCGTGGCACACCACACACCACACGATTTCATTCAGCACTTAAATTGTGTGGTTCTGATCGTATCACATCACATATCCACACGTAGGTATGTACTACCCAAAAATTTCCCATCTGTCAATGTATTGCCATTAAATGCAATTAATGGCCTGGGCCTAGAGCTGTTAACGAGCCGAGCCGAGCCGAGTATTGGTGGTTCGAACTCGAGCTCGTTTAGCTCATGAGCTCGTTTAGCTCATGAGCTCGTTCGAGCTCATTCGTTTGATAAATGAACAAAAAATTCTGTTCGAGCTCGGCTCGTTTAAAAGATGAAATGTTCGAGCTCGTTAGAACGATATCGTTTTTTTTTCCTTTTGGCTCGACTTTGGCTCGAATTCGGCTCGAGTTCGGTTCGTTAAAATATAAAAAATAAAGTGCAAATGTAAAAATTATATGTTAGACATTAAAATTACATATATTACACAATTAAAATTACTATAAAAATATCTAAATATTATATAAATCAAATCTATAATATCTATTAGATGAATGAATTATCCTCTTTTGAGCCAGGGTTACTGTAAATTGATGTATTTATATAAGCATGTTCGCGAACATTATATAAGCATGTTCGCAAACATGTTCGCGAACATAATCGAACGTTCGCGAACCAAGCTCGAGCTCGGCTCGTTAAGCAAACGAGCCTACAGTCATGTTCGAGCTCGGCTCGTTAAGCCAAATGAACAAACGATTACGAACACTAACGAGCCAAACACGAGCTTGTTCAAGAACGGCTCTGTTCGTTTAACAGCACTACCTGAGCCCCTTGCCAAAAGTTGTACGCCAAATTTTTCATTTAATATTTGGCCAATTGTTGAGGCGTGGGCCCCATTTTGTCCCAGCTCACGCCTCTTGCAACAAAGGAAACTGAAATTTGATAAAAAGGGGAGGAGCAGGCTTGTCATGTCAAGCTTGGGCTTGAGTGGTTTTTTTTTTTTTTTTTTTTTTTTTTTTTTTTTTCGAACTTCGAATTTGAATCTCGTGTAATTTCATCATACAAATTCCGTTTTGGATGATATTTATACCGTTATGATCCTCGTCACGTCCTCCATCACGCCAACCCTATAACAAACAAAATTCAAGAAAATCCAAGCGTGATAAATACCAATTAAACGCTCACATTTCACCTAAAAGGTGGAGATTTCGGACGTAAACGCCCTATCGTCTCGTGATTCGACCCGTGGTGAAATGTGCCTATAAAAACCATTTAACTATCCCATAATAACAAAGGCTACAAATAGGGATAAAATGCACACGAAATTGTAGTAAAGTTGACTCTCATTAACATCGAATGTTTTTTTTTAATAAGAACTCGGTATACGAAACATGGACGTCACATTAGCCGTTTTGGTCAAAGCGCACAATGTTCTGACTTAGTAATTTTTTTATCTTTTTTCTGACTTAGTAAGGGTTGATGTTTGTTTGTTTGTTTGTGTTTTTGTTTGTGTTTTTGTTTTTGTTTGTTATTTGTTTCCTGACTTAGTAAGTTGTTACTTAAGCATTATGCATAAAGCAGCATCAGTCCAGGTCATGTTTCAAAGTTGGTAGGAGCCGACCTTTTTGTTGGTCAAATCCCTTTTATATATATATATATATATATATATATATATATATATATAGTAAACCTAATTTTTTTCTCTTAACGGGTTCAAACACCTGGTTTTTTTTACTGCAGGATTATAGTCTAACTCACCATTAAACCGATACACATTGTGCAAGTAAACCTAATTTTAGTATCTAAGTTGGCAAACCAAAATTCCATCTATATTTAAGTGGCCTTGAAGGTTACTTTGTCGTTTGCTTAGAAAACCTTTTTTGGAATCATATTGTATAAAAAGAAACTATAAAGAGAAAATGGTACAAACAATATTATTAAGTAAAAATTAGTTTATAGTCCATTTTTTTCCCCTTAATTAAGTGCTAATTCAGCTTCAATTTTTTAGTTGCATTAAAGACAAATAATTTCAGTCGGACTAAAATACCCTCAATTCCCTATAATCTTCCTTATACGTAAAATTCCCCTGATTTCTGATTTAGAAATTCTCCACGAACATTTGATTCCACCGAAGTTCCGCTTGATTCAATTTCTTTTTGGAGGAGGAGGAGGAATTTTGAAGAAGGATCGATCCAATTGATCGTAAAAAGAGTTTGTCATCGGTGAATCAGTAATGGCAAAACATTCATCAAACAATATTACTGATGGTGTTTTCTTCTTCATCTTCTTCGGTTTACTTGTTTTGTTACTTTCTCCGACGTTGTTCATGGAAACGATTTTGACCACCTGAAACCCTAAAGAATGCTTGCCGAGATGCAGATTTAGGTGCTTAGCAACATCGCACAGGAAGCCATGTATGTATGTGTTTTTTTTTTTTTTGAAGCATGTCATGATTCTATCTGGGAATCATTTTTGAAGCTCTGCCATGTTCTGGGTAGCCGGAAACTCCATTGCAATGTCTGTGGAAGCTTTGGATGGAGAAGAGCACAATTTTGTTTCAGTACCAACAGCTTTGGATGCGTCAGGAACTCCGGTTGGAACAAATCGTTGTTGTTGTTGTTGCATTTTACTAAAAATGTACTAGTAGATAAGATCACAAAAAAGTAGGTTTACAACGAAACCTAGAAATCGATCACTGATCCAATTTGAGTCCATATTACTATATTTCTAGAGTCAATAATTTGATATGAGGAACTACTGAACTCAATCACTTGCTGCAATTACTCTTCAGTTTTCTGTTGAATTATTCGTAATAAGATATTGGCTACAATTGAAAAGGTCTTATCAATAAAATTTCCATTTATTCGCGATCTAGGCATAGGAAGCAATCCATTCTATAATTCTTCTCATTACCCCTTGGTATATATACTACTACGTTGGGGTGAAAGCTAGTCGGGTTCAAAGAGTTCTTATTAGTTGTTAAAAAAAAAAAACTTGGAATAGATTCTAGTAGAATCTAAAGTCCATATCCTTTTTTTTTTTTTAATCAATTTGTTTTTATGTTATTTTGTACTGTTCAATTATTTTCTTTGTGGGATCGAATTGATCAAACATTACTTGAAAACGGCTCTTCGGCTCAGAAACGAAATGTTCCTGGAAATTCTTGCTCCAATTGGACCAATTATGTATTAATCAATATTCGATTGATTGGTCTGAGATTATTGACAAAAACGATTTGTCTAAGCTACTCCGTTTCTTTTTGTCCAAGGTTCAATATTGAAATAATTTCAGAGGTTTTTCCTGACTTTGTCCGTGTCAACAAACAATTCGAAATACCTAGACTTTTTTAGAACAGGTCCGAGTCAAATAGCAATGATTCGAAGCACTTCTTTTTACACTATTTCGGAAACCTAAGGACTCAATCGTATGGATATGTAAAATACAGGATTTCCAATCCTAGCAGGAAAGGGATACTCAATTTCTCAATTTAAAGTGACAGCAAAAGAATGATGAGCCAATTGATGATCAATACAGACAGAAAAAAAAACCCAAAAATAAAAATAAGAAATCCGCAAGAGTGTAACGAGCTCTGCATTTGATGGTCCGGGGTTTTTGCCGTCGACTTTGAGATCAAGCAGAGTATCAAGATACGAAAACGACGTCATGGATTTGTCTGATCCGCCATTTTCAACGAATTTACGACGCTTTTCAATAAATGGGACAAGCGTTTGAATCAGTTGATTTCTTACTTCAAGAGCCCTTTTTCTCTGTTTTGAAAAAAAGGAAGATGGTGGAGGATATGGTGTTATTTCTCCTCAAATATGCTGGTGTGTGGTTTGCTTAAGTCATCTCCTTTGTGTTTAGGTAATGGTTCTTCCTCTTTGGTTTCGGAGATTGATGAGCAAGATCAAGAAGAAGTGGCTATGTGTTTGATGATTTTATCTAAGGATTCTAGTAACTGGGGTAGGGTGAATTCAATTGTAGAATCTTCTGACAATTAATCTAATGTTTTAGAGACTAAATCATGTTATATTGAGACGAAAATCGCTCGAAATCCCGTCTTTGTTCAAGTTGTTACTCCAGAAGCTAATAAAATGGATAGTAAAGCAGAGGTTAATAAGCAAGAAAGCTTTGATTCATGATACTATTTGGATGAATGTGTTGAAAAAGGCGAATCGGATACGTCTTTCGAAGGATTTTTCAAAACGCAGCTGTTTATGAAGCCAAGAACAAGTGCCCTAATGTGATTGAACCCAAGAACAAGAAGAGGCCTAAAAGAAATGATCCTAAAGAAAAAGTAGTATCGAAACATGCTCCGAAAAGAAGTAAATATGAGTGCTTGAACTGCAAGAAGACATTCAGTTCATATCAAGGACTTGAAGGACATAGACCTTGCAACAAAAAACCGAAAGGAGAGTCCTTTTGAGCCTGATACTCTGTACTGATACTGATACTGTGTGCCTTAATGCAATAGATAAGCCTAGTTCATAGGCTTACTGTGTGCCTTGGCGTGCTGAGGTTTTTGATCTACATTGTATCATCGTGTAATAGATAGGGCCTAGTTCATAGGCTTACTGAACTTGTAATTCAGCACCTTGTGAATTCCGGGCATGATAATTTAGTTCATTGAACTTAAATATCCTTCTTATAATTTGGCTGATAGTTCAGACTGTTTCAGACTTGAATTGATCTTCTATATATTACCTTTTAGTCTGATGTACCTATTGTACTAAATCTATAGTCTGTTGTACTTGCTATTAATCTGCTGAGTTTATTAGCAGTCTGCTGGAATGTTCTACTGCATATTCTTGTATAATCTGACTGTTGTATTGATCTGTAGCATATCTTAATTTGTATGTGAACAGTTGTACCTGAACATTGATTTTTTCTGTAATCGGCTAGTTCATCCTTTGTTTATATCAGCTGGTGTTCATCTAAGTTTATATTATTTATACATACTCCAACTTATTGTCCAGCTGCTCTTTTAGAGCACTAGACCATGTCATGGGGACATAGCATCTTATTGTTTATCAACACCTAACCAAGAGCAAGCCTAAATCAATACATTCTAAATATAACACATGATTTTCAGGACTAAGCCTACACGTTCACAAGAAAATAATATTTCGTTTTATTAGTGGAAAATAAGGTGACTCTAAACTGATTCAAATAAGATACACAGACATCGGGCAGGATCTCATGGATAAAGGTCACCTTAACTCTTCAAAGGTTGCTACAATTACTGTACATAACAAGTTTAGGAATCAAATTCGAAGAACGATGCAGAAACGAATAAAAGAGTTTGAATTATATATGGAAATGATGGGGAACAAAACAATAAAGCAATAAACCATAACCTCAAATACTCTATTTTTTTTTTTCTTTTGTTGAACTCAAATATTCTATATAGTGTCTCATTGTAAAACTATATACTTTCGGCAAGAAAAATTAACATCTAAGTCTGCATTTTAGCAATTATTTTATCATATAATAATACCATGCATTTTAGCAATTATTAAATCAAGAGATATGTCTCAGCATGTTTTCACACAAATCTAAAAAAAATAACTAAATCAAAACGATATAGTTTAAACGTTAAAAGTAATATAAATATTATTCATTCTACAAATAGACTTATAATTAAAAGTTGACAAAAATGAATAGACTCATTCAATTAGTTCAACTTTATTATAACCGGTACTTGCCCACTTGCCCCAATGGGTATATGTCACTCGTGAAGAGGTCAAAGAATCCCTCCTGTGTATTTTAGGGTAAAAATACAGGAAAACAGAAAACTATGTTGTTTTTCGCATTTGACGGTAAAATGTATTAGAGGGGATCAATGTTTCGTGTAGGAGCAAAGTGTTGTCATGATGATCTTCCTTTTACTATGATAAGGTTAAATTGCGTGAATGTTTAATTTTTCTCAACGATAAAATAAATAATAATGAGAGACTCCAGGGATATTACGATACGGGTTGGATATTTTTTATTTTATTTCAAGCATCACTTATTTATACATTTAGTTTTAGAAAACTCGTCATCATGAGTCAATATTTAAAAATAGTGTGTCAAAACATAAAATTTAACGGGTCAGTTTTTCATATAGATATGTATATACCGAAAAAAAAGAGGGGTCAACGCAAATGGTCCCACCATCCCGTTCCTAGGATCATCCGAAGATGTAAATTGATGAATGTACTATAATGATTCAATATGGTTAGAGTGTTTTTAAACATTTTTGCTAAAAAGGATCGTCAGCTAGGCTAGGCATTACCTATTGCTATATTTTTACTAACGGATCGGCTGCCCATAGGGTTACAAAGTGCAACCACCCCTGCTTATAATCCTTAAACCACCAAGACATAACAATCGATTTATACGATACTACTTGGGTTGGGTTGGATAACCCTTTGAAGTATTCTTTCAGGGAGACTTTATTTGCATTACGTCGATTTTATGATACACCATACTACCTGTGTACCGCACTGTAAAGTCTCACATCGGTAAATTAAAATCATGCTCACTCTCATATAAGTGTGAGATATAAATGTCTTATCAACTCAGGTTAGCCCTTTTAGACCAAGCGAGGACATCGGTCTAATCACTTGACCGGACCATTTATTATTCATTTGACGCAACCAGACCGGGGTCTGGGGGCGTTACAGAATGATATTCGGAGCCGACTGCCATACGGATCTAAGTGTCCCACCGTGAGAGACGGTGGGGGCCACCTCTAGAATCCTATGATACGACGAATTGGGACAAGTCCACCGAGACAAGTTTTGGCCGTCCTGGCGAGAACGCCAGTCCCTTATAAATGGGAGAATGTAAAGTCTCATATCGGTAAAATAAAATCCTATTCACCCTCATATAAATGTGAGAAATAAATATCTTGTCAAGTCGGGTTAGCCCTTTTAGACCAAGCGAGGACGACGATCTAAACAGTTGACTGGACTATTTATGACTCATTTAGCGAAACCAGAATCCGGGTCTGGGGGCGTTACACGAACTAGATCGACCTTAAAGTCGACTATCAAGTCAAAATTTGACTTTTGGAACATCAAATGTCGAAATCGACTTTCGTAGATTTTTTGTTTCAAAATTGACTTTGAAAATGTTTCGAAAATCGATTCAATATTGCATATAATAAATGTGGTACACCGGTAAAATCGCGTTATAACCGGTTTTTCAATTTTATTTTATTTTTAATTTTAATTCTTCTATTCATCATTCTTTTTTTCTCTATATATATACCCAACGGTGCAGCATGATTTCCATAACTCTCCAAGCAAGAGAATTTCTTTCCAGCTAAAACATTTCCGCTTGTTTTCTCCTCTTCCGGCCAGCAAATTTAGAGACAGAAAAGGTTCAGGAAGAAATAGATCGATTTTGTGTTTGCTGGATTTGATTGATCTATTGTTTCAATTTTTCAATCATAATCTGCTAATTTTAATTCTTAGTATTTGAGAAGAAATGGCTGCTGCCCAAGTCAAGAACGTGGGAATTCTTGCCATGGAAGTTTACTTCCCTCCAGCTTGTATCCAGCAGGTAAAAGTGTTCATTTCCTAATTTTTATGTATTCAACATATTGATTTTTTTGATTTTTTTTTTCTTTCCAAAATGTGAATTTTTGCTCATACGAATTGATTACGGATTTGCTAATATTGAGAATTTGATCTGTTGATAACAATACAACAGATCAATTAATGGGATTTTTTTATTTGTGATTGTTATTGTTCTTGTTGTTGCTTGGATTTTTTAGTAGGATTCAAGCTCATGCATTTGGTTATGTATTTTAGTGATTTCTTTCCCCTTAAGCTGAGTGTTTTTGGCTATATGGGTTAATGGGTGGAACTAATATGAATGTTCTGTTCATTTGAATCAGTAGCATTTCTTGATTTGATATGGGTTAATTTTGTTATAATTTGGGCATCTTTTGCTACACCACCGCAAATCTACCATTTTTGACAATCTGAGTGTACATTTGGGCAGTCGATTGCTGAGTATCGGAAAGTGCAGTTGTTTTAAAGCTGAGAATCAACTTTCTGATGGTCGGTCGTCATAATTGACTTTGTGAAAGTCGATTCTTGGAAAACGCAGTCGCCTCTAGAGCTGATAATCGACATTCCAAAGGTCACTTGCCACAATTGACTCTATGAAAGTCGATTCTCAGTTTTGCAATAGACTTTCTGCCCGGATGTTTGTTTCCAGTGTGATACGTATTGTTTACTTGTAGAGGATGATTAAAGCTTTTGTATCTAAATTCTTGATGGGCTTGTTTAGTATCCATTTGATGAACTTAATGACCTTTTATCAAACATGTGATGTGCAGGAAGTTTTGGAGGCACATGATGGAGTTAGTAAAGGGAAATACACAATTGGGCTTGGACAAGATTGCATGGCATTCTGCACTGAGGTTGAAGATGTCATTTCAATGGGGTATTAACTTCCGTTTAGACATGAATTATTTTGCCTTTCTTCTGATTCAATGAATAAATTAAAGGCACCACACCAAACCTACAGATGGTCCTAACCTCTGAAAAGTCATTCTTGACCTTAGAATCGACTTTTTGGCTGTCCATTGTGCACATTCGACCAGCTGAAAGTTGATCCTAAGGTCCCGGTGGGGTGCCATGGTAAATGCTTTGGGTTGTATCTGTTTTCGTGTCGAATAAAGTGGATGTGATGTATACTTTACGTGTTTGATCTTTAGCTTGACAGCAGTGAGCTCACTTCTCGATAAGTATAATGTTGATCCGAAGCAAATCGGTCGGCTCGAAGTCGGAAGTGAGACTGTTCTAGACAAGAGCAAGTCCATCAAAACATTCTTGATGCAAATATTCGAGGTACTAATGATGTTAATGCAGTTATAAATTTGGAATCGTCTCGCATCAGTTCTTTTTAACAAATGTACTGTATGTGGGACCCCAATAATGCTTTTGTGATATAACTTGTGAACTTGTGTGAAAACTCAGGAACACGGAAACACCGACATTGAAGGCGTTGATTCTACAAACGCATGCTATGGTGGAACTGCGGCTCTGTTTAACTGTGTTAATTGGGTGGAAAGTACTTCATGGGACGGACGTTATGGACTCGTCGTGTGCACCGACAGCGCGGTAATAAATCACCATCTCATTCTGCTTCATATCCGGATCGATCTCGTATCCAAATTTTGAAAAATATTTGTAGGCGTGTCCTAAGTATCTGTGTCCCGAAACATATCCTTTCATCTATGTGTAGAGACTTACAATTGTATGACAGGTGTATGCCGAGGGACCAGCTCGGCCCACGGGAGGGGCTGCAGCGATTGCTATGCTCATAGGACCTGATGCTCCAATTGCATTTGAAAGCAAGTTGAGGGGTAGTCATATGGCCCATGTCTATGATTTCTACAAGCCTAATCTTGCAAGCGAATACCCCGTAAGTTTTCTTTCTCATGAAGCTACTTTTTTTGTTGTGTGTTTCTTCGTATTAAAAACGGTAAGAACGAATGAATTTAATCAATCCTAACATTTAACGAGACTCGAACCTTAAACCTCTGAAGAGGGCCCCATTAGGCGAATGCCTCATCGGAGAAAATTTACGTGAATAAGCTTTGGTTTTAAGAAAGGGTTGAGAAGTCACCGGTGAACATTGAAATCAGTAGTTTTAGACGCTTTTAGTGGCATCACACCGTATCTATCGTTGTGGCACCACCAATAGTGACAAAAGACTTTTTAACGGTTGATTCTAGAGCTTAGAATCGATTTTCTGCACCGGCTGGAAGTCGATTCTTGGGTGAGAATCGGTTTCCAGAAGGTTGATTATTTTCGTGTGGTCCGACTAAAGATGCCGTAGTGTTTTTGTACACGTGTCATGTGAACACTCGTTTGTGATTCCCGAACTTTTGTTATCATTGTAACAATCGGTACGTATATATACAGGTTGTAGATGGCAAGCTTTCTCAAACTTGCTACCTTATGGCACTTGATTCATGCTACAAGAATTTATGTCACAAGTAAGTTAGAGCACTTGCATCAGTTATTCAAACAAATTCTCAATTTTACAGACTTAATCACCACTTTTTCTTATTTTACTGAATCTATTCAGAGTTAAATAAATCAGAATTTTCACGATTTGTCATTGGGATACCGACACATTTGATCCGTAGTGTTTCTCGATTTTTGCACTCATATCTCTACTGTTTTATCTTAACACTCTTAAGTCGTAACCCTCATCTATTCATTTTTTTTCAGCATTTTTAGTCCATTTTTGACACGTCAAACGTTGCACCTTGGACTGAAAATGTGAAAGAAAAAAAGGCAGAGGTAAAAGTGTCAAGATGAAACATTGGAGGATAGAAATGCAAATATCATGAAACAAAAAGGACCAAAAACATCCCTTTACAATTTAAATAGAGAATCTTTATTTCTTGCACTATGTAGTGCACAATTTATAGATTCTGCATTTTACAGATCTAAGTAGACTGTTGCAGATGGTTTCTAATGAATCTGAATAATACGAACCTCTGTTTTATAGATTTACTTTATTTTACATTATCTACTGCAAGTGCTCTAAATTCCAGTACTATGCAATGCCTTTGAATTTTTGTAGATGCTACGCGATTCGTTTACCATTTTCTCTTATTCTCATCTTCTGCACGTTAGATACGAGAAATCCGAAGGCAAACAATTTTCTGTTGACGACGTCGAATATTTCGTGTTCCATTCTCCTTACAACAAGGTACTTTATTAGACATGGATTAGATAATCTTTATTTGTTTTTATGTTTTTGGATATATATTTAGTGGGAGAAAATTGATTAATTTGTATATATATATATATATGAAATATGATGCAGCTTGTGCAGAAGAGCTTTGCTAGGTTGTTGTTCAATGATTTCTTGAACAATGCCAGGTATTTTTTATTCCCTCATTTAGGCGCGTTTATTGAAGAATTTACGATACATGGATATTTCAGTCCGGTAATATGTTTGGTCCTTGTAGTTTTATTATGTATAGTTCGGCCCTTATACTTTTATTATTTATAGTTTGGTCCCTACATTTTTTAATATTTACGTGCATACCTCCCAGCATATATCCAACACAGATATGCACCAGATGGTTAGGATACACGATTGGAGAGAATTTGCAATTTTTAAAAGTTGAATATGAGTTCCGGATATGCATATCCGTAACGATACGCAAGTTAAAGAAGAATTGCTATAAAAATTAATGAAAATCTGTCCAGAATGAGGGAAAACCACCAGAAATAAATAAACACTGTTAGAAATTGTTTTAATTTATGATTTATAGTGTGGTCCTTACAGTTTTATTATGTACCGTTTGGTCCCTAAATTTAAATTATTTACGTGCATCCCTCACACCGTATTCGATATTTTTCACAAATCCTGCACCCACGTATCTCGTAGCTGCCCAACCTAGAGTAGGCTTATGGGGGTAATAGAATTTCTGTTTCTGATTTTGCAGTTCTATTGATGAGGCTGCTAAAGAAAAACTTGCACCATTTTCATCTTTAACTGGCGACGAGAGCTATCAAAGCCGTGATCTCGAAAAGGTTAATATACCGCCACCATTGAGATCAATGAGCGGGACCCACAGCAATCCCCGAAAATAATAATCTAATTAAACTTCATTTTTCAGGCATCACAGCAAGTCGCGAAGCCGTTTTACGACGCGAAAGTGCAGCCGACGACGCTAATACCGAAGCAAGTCGGCAACATGTACACTGCTTCACTGTATGCTGCATTTGCATCTCTTATTCACAATAAGCATAGCACTCTGGTAACTTTTTTTTGTTTTGTTTTAAGCCTTCTTGATAGTTTTCGTATTCTTGATTTTTTATAAATTTATTTATCGTAAATATCGCGGTTTTTGATTCGATAATATCCAGGCGGGACAACGGGTGATACTTTTCTCGTATGGGAGTGGCTTGACTGCTACCATGTTTTCGCTTCGGTTTCAAGAAGGCCAACATCCATTTAGCTTGTCGAATATCGCGAGTGTGATGAATATTGCAGGGAAGTTGAAGGCAAGACATGAGGTATGTATATTCTCTTTTCAATTGTCATTATTGGCCGTTGTTAGTGGCATTACACCGAACCAATCATTGTGGCACACCATAGTGATAATCGACTTTCTGCCGGTCAAATGTCACAATCGACCTTAGTATTGGCTTTCTGCCAGTTGATTTTGATAATTGATGGGATGAAAGTCGATTTTTAGGTTTAGAATCGACTTTTAAAATGTACAGAATGGGATGAAAGTCAATTTTAAGGTTTATAATCGATTTTTAAAAAGTCAATTGTTTCAAAGGGAAAAAAGACCCTTTACCCCTCCGCGGTTTTGCATATGAAGGCTCTAGCCCCCATGGTTTATTATCATACAATTTGCCCCCGGGTTTGCTGTAAACCCCAACACACATTTTCTGGTTTATTTTATTTTATTGGGGTTGGCATAAAACTATAGGGGTGTAAATCATTTCCAACAGAAAACTGAGGGGTAAGTATTTCATACGGCAAACCATACGGGGCGTTAGGGTCGTTATATTCCGCCAAAATTTCTCTTTTTCCTCGAGAATTTTTGTGTTCGGTTGTAGCAAACCCTAGGGGACAAACCGTATAATAATAAACCATAGCGGGTTAAATGTTTTGTAAGCAAAACAAGGTGAATTAACTAGTGTACAAACGCGCGTGGCGTGATCTCTTTGCAGTTCCCACCGGAAAAATTCGTCGAAACGATGCAACTAATGGAGCACAGATATGGAGGAAAAGATTTCTTGACAAACAAGGATAGTAGCCTTCTGGCACCTGGTACTCATTATCTCACTCAAGTTGATTCCATGTACAGAAGATTCTACTCCAAGAAAGCTCTTGAAAATGGAACAGTAGCCAATGGCCACTAAAATAACAGAATATTCCACATTTATTTACATTTCCCAATTTTAATTTTGTTTTTTTTGGGTGTGGTGATTAATTAATATGTATTTTTATTGATTCACTTGGTGTATTGTTTTAAGCCAATTAGTAAAAATTGGTGAAAGAATTTATGCCTTTTTTTTGGCTGATTATTGTTTGTTTTATATGTGTTGTTTAAGGTTAGTATCTTTTTTTTTTTGATAATTTAATATAAGATTATATTTTTCCTTGCTTTCATTTTATGGGCTTTTAGAATTTAGACCGTTACTTGCAGTATAACCAATAGAGGTGTAAATGAGCTGAGTTGCTCACGAGCAGTTCGGTGTTCGGCTTGTGAAAAGCTCGCTCATACAGGAATTTATCATACTCGAGCCGGACTTGAAAATAGTCGAACCAAACTCGAGTATTGCTAAAACTAATACGAGCCAAGTTGGAGCATTTTATTTCTTACTCGAGCGATATCAAGCCGAGTTCGAGCATGGCAGTTTTAGAAGTATGCTCAACTCGATAATAAAATGCTTGATTCGACTTTGATCGTTTACACCACTAGTATAATCCATAAATTATGCTCTCGTTGCCACATCAGATTTTGATATATGTAGTGTGATAATAACAATATCGTTTAAACGAGTTCACCTCTCATTCTATAACATTTTAAACACCAAAATCAAATGCTTAATGACAAAATCATTTAACTACTAGGAAAATAAACATTAAATGATGCATTGGTAATATAAAGTGACACTTTTTATGGGACAATTTTTTTCTAAAATATGGACACTTATTATGAGACGGAGGTAGTATATGTTTAAGTTATAAAGACGTAAAGAAACACATCATGAAAATATCTTCTGAAGTTATAAAGCACGAAGCTGTTTTGGTCAGACAAATGTTGTACCGTTCTTGAAAGATTTTAAAGGGTCAAAATTACCTCTCCATTTTAGTAATAATATTTTACGTTTTTAATTATAATCAGTCTATATGGCATGTCTATTGCACAAATTCTATAAACTGATAATTATAAGAAAAAATAAAAATATATTCCTTAGCCTTTCTAAGGTAATACCTTTAAATATGTTTATTATTACACAAATTCTGTTAATTAATAATAATTGTTTATATATATATATATATATATATATAGATATATGTTTTTTTTTTTTTTTTTTTTGACATTACAACTTCAGTAATAAATCACTTTCTACGATTATTCTCTATCAATACATTTACTCTTTGAAAAGAAAAGAAAAGAAAAACATCCGGGAAACTTCTAGAATGAGTGATTTCAGATGCACGCGCTGTTTGCAGTAATATTCCGGAAAAGGTGAAAGCGTGTAGTAACTATGGAATTCTTTTGACGTACATCTTGCCCAACCTGTTCTTCAATATTGAAATATATGGTCAACTGGAGTGAAGTTGAACAAATTTATAATGCATAAACCCTTGATCTTCTGATCTAAGGTGGTGACGGCGTCCCAGAGGGCCTTGAATTTCGATCAACGTCGAGAGTTCGGCTTTTTCTGCAATTTACTTGGCCATCTGAGAAATATATATAAATGATACGAAGAAGATGATCGAAAAGGATAACTTTGTTATCAAGTCAAGTCGGCGATTGTTCAACGTTTACAGAATATTCAATCAATCCCGATCCCAAAAAACAACATACCTTAATACCTTCTACACAGTGGCGGATCCAGGAATAAATTCCAGTGGGGTCACCGGAGTCTAAAACTACATATTTTATCCAAAAAAAAATTCAGTGGGGTCACCCGGGTCTAAAACATCAATTTTTATCTACAAAATGACATTTTTTAACAACAAAACTACATAGTTTTAATACTAAATTTTTTTTTAAAAAAAATATTCCAGTGGGGTCACGTGCCCCTCCCCTAAAGTACGTGGGTCCGCCCGAGCTTCTACACCCTAGCACTTTAGGATGTAGTAATTAATAATGTATAAGTTGGTGGGCTTAGAGCAGCAGTAGTAGTGGTGACAACACGGACTCTGTGAAAATTGCTTATGTGGCATAATTATATTGAAAGAAAAATGTAGAATAGTTGTATGTGATGTGTGATTGATTGCTTATGTGACATAATTTTATTGGAAGAAAAATATAGAATAGTTGTATGTGTGATGTATGATTAATAAGATGTGGTAATGGTGTAAAATAATTTTATGCTATCAATTAAAATATTAATAAATTTTCTTTAGGTATATAGAACAACACTATTCACCATACCTAAATATTTTTAGGTATAGCCATCTCATTGTAGATCATATTTGTATGCAGCTTTTTTGTTTTCTATTTATTTTAGATATGTAACACCTAAAGCGGCACTTGTAGTAGATGTTCTTTTAGGTGTTTTATATCTAAAATAAATATTTTAATGTTATAGATAAATGGATAGAAATCTTTGGTGTGGAGTGTTTTGAATTGAGATGTTGTATAATAGAAATATGTATTATTTTATATTATTTTGGTGGTGTAAATTAGACCATCTGGTACAAGTGCCCTTTTTAATATGTCAAAGTTGCTGTAGTCCTAGATAGCCTCATTACTGCTGCTCTTAGAGCAACCGTAGTAGTCCTGAAAATTTTAGCCATCCACACTGTCATTTTTTTACACATGGCAACTTCTTATTGGTTTGATATTTTTTTACAGAAGGTCTGAAAAAATTTGATTGAAAAGATGTCTTAGTGGTGTGTAAAATTGTTTCCCATTCTGTGCGTCATCTTTTCAGTTTCTTTAAATAAAAAAAAAACTTTATATTTTTTAATTCCTATTGTAAATCACTTTTTCCTTTTTCTGAAATAAGAGAATCGGATGAATAATGCCTTTTTCTTGGTGTACAAAATTTAGACAACGATTGAATCATAATACAAAAACCATGAAAAATTGGGAAATTTCAAGAACATCAAACCTTTTTACAATTAACATCTTGAATCCATGACAAAAAAAAACATGAAAATTATAAATACAGATGTGAAAAAATGCTCAAAAATAAAACAGTAGAATTTTTAAGATCTGTTCTTTGAAGCAAGTACCATTGATCCATTAGTAGAATAGCTGGAAAATTGCAATTTTCTTTTCAGGAAAAAAAATTAAACCTACGGAAATTGATACATAATATTCGAAAATCACAACAAAAAAAAGCAGTAAATTAAAATCTGGAAAATAATATATCGATGCTCACCAAGAATGAAGAATTGTTGGAAAATACACACAAATTGCATTTCGTATGATAATAGAACTCCAAAATCACTCTTCTTAGATCTGTTCTTTGAGGCCCTGTTTGGATTAGCAGAAAGGCCCGGAAAAGAAAATAGATGATTTGAATGGATTTAATTTTGTGTGTTTGGTAAACTTTATCACGAAGGAAATGGAGGGAGAAGAGGGGAAACCAAAGGAAATGACCCAATACAATTTTAGCAATATGTTTTCCTTCCAAAATAGGTCAGAAACGGAAGGAAACTATTATTTTTTAGAAAAATAGACTTGACGATCTATCCATCTCCTTTCATTTCTGTCTACTTCAATCCAAACACGCTAAGTAGATTTCACAATCTCTCATTCTCCTTTCCTTTCTTTTCTGTTATTATCTTCTCTTTTCTTTTCTATAGGTTTCATTCAATCCAAACGGGGCCTGAGTCTCGAATCATAAAAATGAAACAGCTTTTTCGAATTTGTCCTTGAGATTTGCTATTTACATCATCAAAACAAAACAAAAAAAAAATGCTTCAACATGAGCACATCTGGATTTTCAATTTCTTGCAAGGCTGCAAGTATATGAAAGAACATGAGAGAGAAGTATGAGATGTATTTTCTATGGAAGAGAGGAAAGAAGAAGGTGATCGGTGGAGAGAGGAGAAAAGACGTGGTGGTGATGATGAAAAATGTCAGGGACGCCCATCTCTGCCGACGGTCACAAATGGAAGGGGAGAGGGATGCTGTGACGGAGATAGCCTGCTATTTGGGGTCCAGTATTTCATTTTTAAAATAATAACAGCTATTTTCTGACATAAAAAAAATAGGAGGGATTACTTTAGCCTTTTTACGGTTGCTCTTAGCAGACTAAAGCCACGGAAGCAATTATTTTCAATTTTGTAAAATATATGGAAGTCATCTTGTCTAGTGATTGGATGGGGTATTATGGCAATATGTTTTCACACTACTTCACGAAGGACGTTAATTATACCATTAACCATCAGATTATTTTATTGTCGTTAAAAACGTAAAAATATCATTGATAGTTAGTGGATCATCGATTTTGTTCCGGTGTTCTAGATCCACCAACGATGATTCTTTTGTATTTATTATCCTTCCAAAGCAAAAATGAAAGAGATGCGGTGACTCGACTTTATTTGAATGACATGTTAGTAATGAAATACGTATTTATGAATAGAAATCATAGTAAGATTTAACGAAGAGTCTTCTTTTATTAATTTTTTTTTTTTATATGGTTAATACAAACTCAATAGCATTTCTTTCTTTTTAGGTTTTTTTTTTTTTTTTTTCTTTTCTTTTCTGAAATAGCCTATATACTTCAGTGCTACTATAAACACCCTTACGTATGTGTTTTTTTTTTATATTTATGATAAACACTTTTACGTATGTGTTTTTATGATAAACATTCTTGTGTTCATGTTATGTAATGTCTGTATTTTTGTTATAATTATATGACAACTAACGTCCATTGATCAAGGTTTTTTTCAAACGGAAATCCTATCCTTTAGAATAAGAACCTTTCATTCTAAATGACTACAAATAAATTTCTAGAATTATCAGCATAGTTTAGAGAATTTCTGAAAGGATAAGGAACCAAAAATGTCATTTCCATTCCTTTTATTCTAAGGACTACAAACCCCCCACTTCCACAAAGTTTAAATATCATGTGAACTTTTGACATCGAGAGTCGAATTTAAACTCAAAATACGACTTTCAACATGTCAAAATCAAAATTCGATCTCTCTAGAGTCAAAATCAAATATCGAGAATCAAACACGGCTTGAAGTGAAGTATGGTGCAGCGAGCAAGCGATAGATTTATTGTGGCGCAAATCGGATCACGGTTCGAATCACGGTTCCGGCCACGGTTTTAAAATTTCATTTTTTTTTCTTTTCATTTTTATATAACGCTTATTATTTTCACTACAATAACAAATTATTATTATTTTAATTATAATTATTAAAACAAATGTAATATATATATTATTTTAAATAGATTTCTATTCGGTTTTAAAAATAATATTAATATTGTGTTATTTTATTTATATGTAAATAATGTTATTTTAAAAAATTATGTTGTTTTTCTTATATGTAAATTGTGTTATCTTTTCAACGCTCATGCCGGTAATTCGGTACCTACGTATTTTTTATGTGTAATCGTGTCGGAGCGCAACACATATAAAAAAATCAAAGCGAATGTAGTTAATTGTTTATGTTTTTAGTCTTTTATAGTTTGTTGTAATGATTTTTATAGTTATTTAAGTAGGTTTTAAATATACTTTGATTATAAATGTTGTTTTATAGTTTCTTATAGTTTTTTTTATAGTTTGTTATAGTTTTTTTATAGTTTGTTATTGTAGTATTTTATAGTCTTTTACTTATGTGTTTGTATTACATAGTTTCATATAATTTTTTAGGTTTGTATATGGTTTTTTTTAGGTTAGTATATAATTTTATAGTATTTTTTAGGTTTATAATTTTTTAGGTTTGTATATAATTTTTTAGGTTTTTTTTTTATTTTTTTTATTTATAGTTTTTATGGTTTATTTGTTTAAATTGTTTTTATTGCCGTTACATCATGTAGAAAGAAAAGAAAAAAAAAATCATGTAACTTACATGCATCTAGAAAGAAAAAAAAAAAAAAAATTTGGGCCGGTTAAACCGGCGGTTCCGGTTCCGGTTCCGGCCGGTTTTACCCGGTTCCGGTCATCCGATTTGAACCGGCGGTTCCGGTTCCGGTTACCAATAACACAAACCGGCGGTTAAAAAAACCGGCGGTTTTCGAACCGCCGGTTCAAAAACCGCCGGTTCCGGTTCGAACCGCCGGTTCCGGTTTCGGTTTGGCCACCTCTGGGCGCAAATAACAATGTCCATTATTTTCGAAATAAAGATTCAATACATAAAAAAACTTTTTATAGAATTATTCATCATCATGATCACATTAATACATTATAATGACATTTTAATACATAAAATTTGCAGCCATGCATGCCATTTCAAAGGGCAAATAAATAAAACCACTGTCTGTAAAATAAAATGTCTATCAAATACCAAAAAAAAAAACAAACTCAAAACCTGTAAATTCAAGCTACAGGAGTCTTCCGGTTCGGTTTGAACACGAACTCTATAAGCGACTCCTTAATCGGCAACATTTCTGGGAATTCCTTATGCAGTTTAGACGCGTCGAGCTCGTTGTTGCTCCGAGGAGCGACAATCACTTTAGCTTGTTCTTCAAGAGAAAAGTTCTTCCAAGTGAAATTCGGGTCGATGTACTCTTTGTACATCTCCAGGATTTCGTTATGGCTCACGACTCCCGGATTAGTGAAGTTCCAGATACCGGTGAGGTTTCGTTTAGCCATCTCGATCGAAATGGGGAGAAGTTCATCTAAGATCGTCATCGAGTTTGGTATGTCGACGACTTTCTCGTATCGTGAGATCTTGGTTATGAAGTTTCGTGGGTTCGTGAGATCAGAGGAGATTGGCATACGAACACGCAGTGTACAGACGTTTTCGTAGTTCCTTAGCAAATCTTCAACCTGGAAATCACAACAATACCGAATCATAATACAATACATTAACTGCTAAAACCGCAAGACAAGGTGTTTACCCCCACCCCCACCCCCTCCCTACCACCACCTTTTCCCATCTGTGGTCATTGTTAAAGGCAATAAACTACACCCAAACCTACCCCCCTATGTCGATTCTCAGCTCTAGAATAATCAAGCAAGTGAAAGTCGATTATAGAGCTAAAAATCGACTTTCATCAGCTCGACTGTTTTCACATCACAATGATGGGAGATGTCAAGTCTTGAAAGGAAGAGAACCAGGTTCGATCCAACGGTCAACAAGCCTCCACATTGATTCATCGGTTTCGAGAAAAACCACTCAAGTGATGATTAAATCCAACTATGTGGATTTAACTACTACACATTGAGCTCAAACTGACATAAATACTTTCACATATATAAACAGTACAAAAAACATCGAGTTCGGCTCGTTGATATGTACCTCCAACGGTGCCGAAAATGTGGTGTGCTCTTTATATGTTAATGTGCAGATCAGATCACTTTAGATGCATCCATGTCATTTGTATCTAAAGGTGCCGAAAACGCAGATGAGACCATTTTAGGTGTACCGAATTCGATTCAATTCGATACACATTGTACATTAGCCCAATTATCAAACAAAAATCCACACAAATTAAAGACAACCCTCTAAAATTTAGCTCATAATCTTTGCATTCTGCTTAAAGAATCATATGTAAAGCAATTAACTTTAAACACACATTCAAACACACTTGATCAAAGCAAAATCAACAGCATGTTCCCAGATCCAATAGCATTATTAATGCAACAAAACAGATCTATAAAAAGCTTAAAGAAAACAAATTTATCCAATTAATCAACAAATTAATGCAATTAAAAGAGAACCCACCATAGCTTTGGTCTTGGAATAGAAAGATCCGATGAAATTGGGCACATCTTCTTCCTTGAATCCGATACCCGACCCGAGTGGATGCTTCTCATCATACTCAAAAATACAACCCGTAGCATAATTAATCAAAACCAGACTCTTTTCCCTGCACACGTCAGCCAACGTCAGCGTGCCGACAACGTTGGCCCGGATAGTCTCAACCTTATGGGACTCACACCAGTCGACGTTCGGCCGGCCAGTGACGCCGGCGGCATTGAAAACATGGGTCGGGTTGTTCTCAGTGATATCAGATTCTAATGAGCTCCGATTCTCAAGACGACCCGACCCGTAAACGTAGGTGATCCCTTGAGCTTCACAGAGCTTACCGAGTAAACCGCCTATCCAGCCGGTTCGGCCATAGATCAGAAACTTGAATGGTTTACCTTCGGTCGAACCATTAGCTGGGAAGCCCATGATTGTTAGAAAGTGAAGATGAAGAAGAAGACAAGGAATGATTACAGAGAAGAAAAAAAAGATAGACCTTTTATAGGTGGAAATGAATCTCAAGAACTGTATTTTATTTTAATTATTTTATACATATATATATATATATAGTTGAAAATTTGGGGTTGTATTTGGAATCTGGATCCGCACATTATGTGAAACTTTTGAGGTAGATCTGATCTAGAATTTTTATTTTATACTTTATTTACAATAGTTAAACTAACACTATGCTTTATGTTAGTTTCATTTTATGTTAAATGGACGTTTGGACATCTGTAAAAACTACTTATGAGTTTTAAATTCGATTTTCCGTCCGTCGAATATCGCTACGACGCAAGAGATTAGATTTATTGTGATACCAATAATAATTGCATTTATAATTTGTATGACTTTTTTGATAGTTGATACATTTTGGGGCGCTTTGCATTCTGATGAAATTATAACTGCTTGTTTGACGGACGCTGTTTAATAAAAATCGTGGTTTTTCAAAACAAAAAAAAATTGTGTTGACTTTTTTTTACAACTTTCTATTGTGTAAGAAAAAAAAAGGTCACAATTAAAAGCATATAGATATTAAAAAGATGAGTAAATATTATGACTCTAATAAAAAATGAATAAGGTAATCATTGGATTTCATTAATGCAATATTTGTTTTAATCTCAACTTATACTACCTCTGTTTCATAAAAAATGTTCATTTTTTGTGATGCATACAGATTAATAAAATAATTAATGTGTTGTATTTTAATTGCTAATGGACATATTCACCCTATCATGTAATAAATGCTCTATTGAAATATAAAATGATTATATAAACATTAAATATTATTATAGGGGTATGTTGGGAAAGTGCATTAAATGATGTATTGATTTTCTAAATAAACACTTTTTATGAGAAAATTCATTTTTAAAAAGTTGACTCTCTTTATGGGACGCAGATACTAATAAATAAGAGTAGGGTGAAGATATAACAATGAATATTGTTTCATAAATATACATTCTGATAAATAGAACGAGTAATTTTTTTTTTAGTAACTACATTAGTTAATAAAGAACATAAAGTGTACAATATCCTTTTTTTGTTTTTTTTTTTGCCGGAAACGAAAGGAGGGGGGATCGAACCCTGGACTTTCCACATGAGGCCAGGGTAAGCCCTAATGGGTTACCACTAGTGTATAATATCTTTTCTTTTAGAAAGAAAGCGTACGATATAATAATTGTATATGCATGTTAGAAGTTGATGTGGACGGATTTTACCATGCCACGTGTCATACACATAACACCCTAAATAGTAAGGATAATACCCTTACGATCTTGAGTTTAAGGGCCATAAACCCAAAGGCCGAACAGAGCCCTCAGGGGAGGAACTGACCATGGTATTCCTTAGTCCACCGCAGGTCGGTCATGACGAGATAGAGGTGGACATGCGCTCATTAGCTCGCCTCAGATCGGCTAGAGCGTATGAAGATAACTATACGGTTATCAGGATAATTATGAAAAGAATCCTAAACTATTAAGACTCTGATCTTTATCGTTTAAATACCGAGATTATCTCCTACAATCAAAGGATAAATACGAATTAATAATACTTGAAGAATACGGAAAGAGAGTCCATAATGGACACAACCCATGCAGGTCTAAGGCACAAGTGTTCCCTATATAAACGTTCAAAAGAACTATGACAGACTATATTCTAATACACTCTTTGGATACGTAAGAAAATTGAAAGAAAATATCTCAGGCTCAGTCTAAATCACCCCTAAAAAGCCATCCCCTCATTCATACTTTTTTTAATTGACCCTTTGATTCAGTTACCACTAGATTATACAACCCAGATTTATACCCGATGAAATTTTACAGAAGTCTTATTTTCTAAATCAATTTTAGAAGATAACACAAACGGAAGGTTGGGGGACATTGGAGGATGCCACCTAGACCTAAGGGCCTAATTAAGACCTTGATCTAGGTTGCCTCTGGTCAAAACCGAACTTGGTTGTGTGCCATCATTATTCCGTCGTTTGTCCTGCATGTCACTTTGTGTGGCATTGTTCACTCACCGTGCTTGATGGATGGATACCCTCCACAATCCACAATGCCGACTTCGGTGTACTAAAAGGTCAAGGTGAGTGCTTCGGTGTATTTGCATGTGTTTTGTTTTTCACACTTTTGTAACACAATTTGTGTTCGGTTCTTATTCGATAAAAGTTCTCATTTTAAACCCAAAAAAAAAAAAAAGGAAAAAGGTGAGAGAGGACTATTGGTACAGTTTCAAGCCAAAACTCATTGTAAGAGCACATGCAATAAGACGCAAATAATGTGAAAGTTGTCAGAAATGCTCAAGTGAATATGTAAAATAATTTGCAATAGCTCTAATATATACATTGGGACCTGCATCGGAGTGGATGTGAAAGTGGCTCTTACCACTTCCAACTTCACTATATTAATTTCTCTTTCATGTTTAATTGGTGAAATTTTATTATTATTTTTATATTGGGTAGGAATGAATGGAGCTATTGTGGGTGTAAATTTAGATATCAATATAATTGCAATGCCACCTAGGATTTTTTGATGCTTTTGAGGCAAAATAGGTGGTTGCTATTGCATGCAGAAATTGGAAAATCAGGTTGTGTCAGACCTTTGATTTGCAAATCAGGTTGTGCCTTTTCTGACATTGAAAATCAGGTAAACGTAAGGTTTTCTACGTTTAAACGTAAGGAACCCTACGTTTAAACGTAGATAAATCTGAATAATTGCAACCCCTAATTTATTGAAATAACCTACGTTTAAACGTAGGTTCCTTACGTTTAAACGTAGAGAACCTACGTTTAAACGTAGGTTATTTCAATAAATTAGGGAAGTAGCAATAAATGTATATTTCCCTACGTTTGAACGTAGGTTAGAACGCATCGATCTACGTTTAAACGTAGGTTTTCTACGTTTACAAAGAAATTATCTACGTTTGGAAGTGGTAGATGGCAATTAATGTTGTTGTAAGGTACTTGTTCAATATACACCACATTACAAGCTGTTTTTCTCATTCTTTCAGAGTATTGCATGTTAATATACATTATCTAACCACTTCTTCATCTTTCAAGTCCATTTCTTCATCTTTCAAGTCCATTTCCTCATCATTCAAGTGCTCAAATGGGTAAGTTTTTGCTATTTAATTTGTCTTAATTCAATTGCTCAATGTGATTATGTTAATTATGCTAGTAATGAAATGTACTTAAACTAATTGTGTATTTTTAGTAGGTTGTTTATGTAATGTTTATACATTTAAGTAGTGTGTTTAAGTATTTTCTTAATTAGTGTTATTGTTTAGGGTTTAATTAATAGGGTTTAGTGTAAGTAATGATATGTATTCAACCGAAATGTGTGTTTTAAGTAGTAATTATGTTATTTATATTGTAGTAATGATATGTATTTATCGAAATGTGTGTTTTAAGTAGTGATTATGTTATTTATATTGTAGTAATAATATGTATTTAACCGAAATGTGTGTTTTAAGTAGGTTGTTTATGTAATGTGTACACATCTAAGTAGTGTGTTTAAGTTTTTGGTATTGTTCGATTGTAGTATACTTTGGTATTGTTGATTTGGTATTGTAGTTTTGAGAAGTTGGGAAATTTGTTGTTGGTAGTAATGGTTTGATCTTGCATAAGGGTGCTGTTCCTACCCAAAAATGGTACTGAAAATGGCTCTGTTTCAGAGACCATTGTTATTGGAAATATTGATCACATTTAAACTTAGAGTGAAAGAGTTTTAAGTGTTAATAGTCTTTGTTTTTTGGAACATCGTTGTTTTGTGTTGTGTTCTGTTGTTTGTAACGTTAGGGGGGTAAGAGAAGAAGATAATATGGTTTTTACCACGTCATAGAATACTTGATGATGACGAGGGAGAACAAAGGCCGTACGGAGCCGGCGGAACAGACCTTATATTTTCAATCTAAAGGGTGCCTCACTTCCGGCTGAGGATTACCAGGCTGCTGGGACAGGAAAAGATGCTCTGTTGAGCAGACCTAATGAAATTTTCTACGAGCTACCTACCAGGAGCCCCAATATAAAGCCTGGAGCTTAGGCATGACACAACGGATCAGAAGGAATCAAAAACACCCTAGGGAAAGCATGCAATTCTAAGAACTTCATCAGGCCGAGGCGTACCATGGAATTCAGTCCGAGATATTGATTTTTGGATTTTCAAACAACAGTAGTTTGTCGTTTGGTTCAATTTTTTAATTAACATACATGTTAGCCATAATTTCAAGGGCATTTTTATTGTTCCCCATGTTAGCCATACTTTCAAGGGCATAATTAGGTCATTAGCAATACTACTATCGTGCTACCTTAGAATGAAAGCAAACATAAATCACAATCAAATAACATATACATTATCAATCCCAATGTAACACCATACACATGCTTCCATTTCCCATTTTTCTATCAAATTCAATATCATAAATTACACTACATTATCAAATCAAAAATTATAACACTATCATACATATTCTCACATATTAATAATTTTACATTAATTTACTTCTACAAAACCTATCATACATATCATTACAGTTCATTTTAATAGAATTAGCCCCATTAATTCGAATCAAATAACAATATGAAAAACATATACATTAAATTCAATATAAAGTAGAAATCTGCAGTTTTCTACGTCCAAACGTAGTGTTTCTACGTCAAAACGTAGACAAATTACGTTCAGACGTAGAGAAATTCAGATCTCTACGTCCAAACGTAAAAACCTTACGTTCAGACGTAGAGACCTGCAGATCTCTACGTCCTGAAGCATAATCCTTACGTTCAGACGTAGAGACCTGCATTTCTCTACGTCCAAACGTATAATACTTCCTTCATACAAAAAACCCTTCTTAAACCCAGAAAATGACAAATCATACAATCAAAATCAATATAATGATTATCAAGGACCACCACAAACCACTCTACAATAAATATTCAGAAATAACAAGCACATACTAAAGTGAAATTAATATGATATACTATAAAATTTTTTTAGGGAAAATACATACCCTTTCGTTTTCAACCGCCATTGCACTTGAGAGATTGTGAAATTGGACTATCAGAATTTCTTGCAAAAATCGCCAATCGCCACTCAGCCACTCAGAATTTGAAATAGGATAGAAATAAAGAAGATAAAAGGGAAGGACAAGTATGTGAACCGTTAAACGTAATGAACTCTACGTTTAAACGTAGGGTTTCTACGTTTAAACGTAGAGTTCATTACGTTTAGACGTAGCTAAAGTGCAAATTTCTCCTTTGTCTTTCTCTACGTTTAAACGTAGAGTTTCTACGTTTAAACGTAACAATCCTACGTTTAAACGTAGAAACCCTACGTTTAAACGTAGAAAAGATCTTTTGCACCCGGTTATGTTATTTACATTTCTCGACGTTTAAACGTAGATATCCCTACGTTTAAACGTAACAATCTCTACGTTTACCATATTTTTCATGTCGGAAAAGGCACAACCTGATTTTCAAGTGTCAGGTCTGACCCGACCTGATTTTCCAATTTCTGTATTGCATGTGCTCTAATCCCCACTGTAATTAATTATGCAAGACTTTTTCCCCTTTCTTCACAAAATGACACCCCATATCCGCAGCATGTGGATACAAAAAATATCGGATTGTTGTAACCTGAGGGTTTTTTCTTTTTTTTGGGTTTAAAGTCACCGGTATCCGAAACCCACTAGTTCGACTAAACGGAGTAAGGCTCAGTTTGTGCTCGCATAGTCTGACTCTTACTCAGGGATAAGGCCATGACGCTTCAGAGGAGAATCGAACTGGTGACCTCCCTAGGCATTCTCAAGTCACTTAGCACTTGAGGCAAGCTACTTGGTTGTTGTAAGAGTATCTCCAATCATCAACCTATCAAAAGGTTTATAGTTGTGCCACATCATCAATTTATAAATCTTTTATCTATACATTTTTTCTCTACAATCATAAACCTTTTAAAAAGATTTATAGCATGGACCCACTATACATTTTAAAAAATTCATTACACATAAACTTTTTTTCTACTCCACACAATCAGGAAAAAAAAAAAAAGAAGCAAAAAGTAGCATTTGTCTGACCATCAACTGGTGCAAATTGGTAAAGTTTTTGCCAAAAAGCTTTGGTGACATGGCATGCTCCATTGGAGTAAAAACATTTTCTAAAGGTTTAAACTCTTTTGTAAACCTTTTCTTTTCTCTCATTGGAGAAGCTGTAAGCTGAGTTTAAATTTATTGTATCTATCACTTTAGTTTTCTGAAATGGTAAAATTTCCCATGGCTATGTATTGAATTATTATCTCTCTTAAAACCGATGGAACTGCGATGATTCAACATGTTCCTCAAGTGTAGACTTATAATAAGGTTTGGGAGAGACACAACACTCGAAACATCATAAATGCAAAAATATAGATAATTAACATATTATATATATACTTCATCACGCCTCCTCATGTGTCGACCTTGATAATTATAGGAACCCATGATCTTATATTCCAATACTATGTAAAATTCCCATTATTTTCCAAAAATTAAGCTGATGTGAATAGATAATAAACATTTTATATAGGACAATTCTAAAGGCACCCCCGTAATTACTTCGGCACCACATTTAAATGCAATATTTACATGTGAATGTGATGCCGAAAGTAATTACTTCGGCACCACATTTTACATTCAATCTTTACATGTGAATGTGATGCCGAAAGTAAAAATAGGGGTGCCTTTAGAATTGCCCTTTATATATATTTCAACATCGATCTTGTTTGCTTGTAAAGATCATTAGAAGTCCTTTTCACCATTTTTTTTAATATATAAGAATATTGAAATTCACCTACTTATTACTATCAATTATTGATGCAAGGGCGTCGCCATACAAGATGTGTCCAGGGACGGTCACGAATGGCCTGCAGATTTAGAGGATAAAATGAGTCACATTGTTTGCGAGCTCTTTTGAGTTCGAATCGATTTATTCTCAAACATTTCAATTTGATATATTTTGAAATCGAAATGGATACGATTTGAATATATATGAGACAATCTCATATATATATATATTTTTTTGAGAAGGATCTCAAATATTTTGATGCTTGTTTCTTTAGTTCACAAACATATGATATTATATCTTTTGTTTTTCTACGGATTTTTAACTGGTAGAAGTGTATATGAAAGTGTATACGATGAAATAAAGTAAATTAAAAAAGGTATAATATATATCATTTGATATAGTTTTTCTATGCCAGTTACACCTTAAAATCAGGGGAGTGAATGTGTAACTTTGTATTCATGGGCCCTATCGCGGGAGGCTGCAGATCGAGGCATGTGACTCAATGGTTCAGTGTACTCATACTTCCTTTAAACATTTTTGTTGAAAGAGGTCGCTTCAAACACATTTTGAACCCCACACTATAGCTAGGCTAGATTGTCATTGCAACAAGGGAGTCAATGTGTAACTTTGTAATTGTGGGCCCTATCAAGCGATGATGTACATCGAGAGATGTGCTTCAGTGGTTCAGTGTACCCATACTTCTCTTAAATATTTTAGTTGAAAAGGGTCGCTTCATACATGATTCGACCGCCACACTCCATTTAGGCTAGACTGTCACTACAACACCTAGCTAATTAACCACAAAGCTATATATGCCCCGAACACCTCGTCTAGTATTAAAAAAAATGGGGGAGGAAAAGAGGCATATATATACTATGGCATATATTTCAAAGACAAATTGTTAGAAAATTGTATCCTCCCAATCAACCTACAATCATGCATCAAGTATACAATTCCAATATACAATCAAAAAAAAAATTACATCATGTTCTTGAAATATGAAGATTTTATCTAAGTATATTAGTCTCCTTAGCATAGTATTAGTAAATTTTGTTTCAAAATCACCAGTCTTTGAAAACCATTGAATATCAACATTACTACTCAACATTCTTTTTATGTTGTTGTTAAAAATGAGACAATATTCTTTTTTCTATCGCTTGCGCTTGGATTTGAGGGAAGTCGCGGATTGGGAACCGCTATGCCAATTGCGTTTCCTTTGATTTATGAACCAGTTATTGATTTGCTTCAGTTCAAGCCCCGTTTCTTCCACAAGTTTTGCTTTATCGTCTTCCTGCGAAAAAAAACCCCGGATTCCCGTATTAAAAGACAACTTGGTATGTACATGAAATTGTGGTATCCATATAGATTCGACTTCTTATAGATCGTTTCGATTCAAAAATATGATGAACAAGTAGTATATAGTGAATCGATAAAATCACGATAATTAATTAATCGTAGTGAAAGTAGCTAGGCTTACAGTTGGATAAGGCCACTTGGAATGTTCTTGCCACCAATTCTTGAGCACTGATGTTGTATCACCTGGTAATTTCCCAGCTCTCCTTTTTCTCAATATTTCTTCTCTCACATCCTCAATTCTTGATTTAAATTCCTGCCATTTTTTATTTCAAAACAATACCTTCAATATATATATATATATATATATATATATATATATATATATATATAAGACATATATAGGGGGGCTAACCCTACATAATGGAACAAAAAATTTATACTAAAATCTATAAATAATCCGGTATAACATATTAAGTTATCTTAATCCAGTCCATCCGATCATCTTAAGATATTCCACTAGCCCACCTCACAAGAAATCCTAGCTCCGCCATTATATATATATATATATATATATATATATATATATATATATATATATATATATATATATATATAGACACACGCTTAATAGAAACATGCACTCATATATGCATGCGCACAGAGACACACGTATATATATGCATGCACTGACATTCTTTTTCATGAATCTGTAACGCCCGCAGACCTTAGACCGTCGTCCTCGCGCGCTTGGTATGATCATTACGCTTCAATCGGGTTATTCTATTCCACCTCTTAGAAAGAAAAGAACTTAAATAAAAACACGTATAAAATGGCTAACCTGAGTTGACAAAACCTTTATGTCTCACACTTATATAGAGACGAGCATTCATGATTTTGAAGTAATTTTTTAGATATCGGAAGTAATTAGGAGGTGTACAATATAAGAACCTAGAAACGAACCTGTTTGAGCTCGATTTTGAGTTCTTGACGGACTCGTTCCATAAGTGACCTTTCGGATTCAGTAGGAAGCAGCGGGCCGAATCCCATCAAATCATGGGGTTCAGTTCCAGATTGATCCATTGACATATCCATATGAATCTCATCGTCTTCATCTGACATTGTTGCACCACTTCCTTCTCCAAGAGTTACACCTGGATCCATCCATCACCGTACATATATACAAAACCCACATACATATTCAATGTATATTCTCCATGCATGGACATCACATTTAAGAGCATATATACCTTGGAAATATATATATATATATATATATATATATATATATATATATATATATATATATATTATTATTATTATTATTATTATTATTATTATTATTGTATAACGATATCAAGAATTGATGTTGAATGGTAAATGTAACGTTATATATAGATTTTTTAATCCGGAATGTTGTACCAAGTAATATGCAATATATATATATGGGGGATGAGGGAGAAGGACATAAATATTTCATCAATTGAGTAGAAGGACAGTCTTTTATAATTTTTGCATAAAGGACAAAACTATTTATTCACTGTCGAAATTCACTGCCGAAATTCACTGTCGAAATTCACTAATTTTCAAAATTCATTGTCGAAATTCACTGATTTTCGGGATTCACTGTCGAAATTCACTGATTTCGGGATTCACTAGGGAGATTCACTGATTTTCGGGATTCACTATTTGTCCTTCTCGCTATAAAAATTATGCAGTTGTCATTCTCCCTATAAAAAATATGTAGCTGTCATGTTACTTAAAAATATTCCAGATTGTGTCCTTATACCTAATTTCCCATATATATATATATATATATATATATATATATATATATATATATATATATATATTCAATCCCTCTCACATAGTTGACATGAACAGAACAAGCTCTTGGGCAAAAATGGTGGATAAATTTAATTAACTTGAATCTAGGTAGCTTGAAGGCGCGCTGGTGGCAGAGTTGTCTTGCTATAAAAAATCGGTTTTGGGAAGCTTGCCACTCTTTATGTTTGCTCTTTTCTAGGCTCCTACTAAACTTCTTTGTGATCTTGAGAGAAACAAGTGCCATTTCTTTTGGGGAGGGGGAGGGGAGAGTAAAAAAAATTGTTGGTTAGCTTGAGACCACATTTTAAGATGTAAGAAATGGGGACGTGGTGGGGTGGGTGTAATGTTTCACGTAGTTAAAGTATTAGAATTCTCACCCCCATTTAAGTACGTGTGAGACATAAAAGTCTTGTCTACTTGGGTTAGTTCTTTAAGGGCAAGCGAGGATGAAGCCGTAAACCAGATCCTTTATTGCTCAATTAGCGCTACAAGGCACATGTTTGGACATGGACAGAACTAGGATTTCAATTTCGGGTGGACTAATAGACAATATTTAAGTTATCGGGTGGGATGTGTTAAGATAATTTGGTAGATTGAATCGGACTAGATATATTTCTTGGTATAATATTTTTTTATTTGGGTGGGCATAGCCTCCTAGACTTATATATTGGCTACGTCCTTGGGTTTGGAGGCGTTGCAGTAGGGTCTTGAGATTGGTAGTCTAAAAATCTACAATGCATGTCTTCTTGGTAAATGGTGGTGGCCGGTGTTTCTTAATGGAGGGCGAGTCTTTGTGGGTGAAGGTTATTAAGTGCATTTATGGGAGGGAGGGAGAGAGGGTTCCATGGGGATATGATGAGAAGGAGTAGTTGGAGAGTTTGGGGTAGGATTATCGAAAATTGCCTAAAGTTCAAGGGGTGGATGGAGGTTGGGAAATCAAAACAATATTAGTTTTTGGAATAATGAATGGTTGTCTTGTGGAGTTTTTAGAGAATGTTTCGGGAGTTTGGACATGGAGTAGAGAGTGGAGGAGGAAATTAAGGAGAGAAATAAGAGAGTATTATCGGACTCTGGACATGGAGTTAAGAGGGAGAGAAATAAGAGAGTTTGTCTTCATCTTGTTGTTCTTGTACTAAATTCCTTGAGTATAGCTCCTCCTTTTGATAACAATATAAGTCAGAGCTTCAACATCATATTGGATATAAATAATTATTTCTTGTGGAGGTATACTATTTTTTCTGTGATTCTTGGTCCTAATTTAAATGGACAACTTTTTGGGACTAAACCTAAGCCTGATGAGTTTCCTTTCACTAATGGCTTTTCCATCTCTATTCCAGCTCAGATAAACCCTTAGTTTGATGAATGGAATACCGTAGATCAACTTCTCCTGGGCTGCCTTCTAGGGTCAATGACCGATCATGCATTGATTGAAATTATGAGGTGTTCAACTGCCCGTGAAGTATGGCATACAAAGACTCCATAACTAAGACTAAGAAAGAGACATGGGCAATGAAAGATTACCTAGCTCTTATGAAAAGCTATTCGGATAGCCCATTTACAACTATGAGCTTATCCTGGAAACCCTAGGATGTCTCTCCAAAGAATATAAATCTATCTTCGCAAATATAACCTCTAAAGTTGGTTCCCTATCACAGGTTGAGGTGCAGGCTCAACTAACCACCCATGAGAGACTCTTGGCCAGGTTTAACCCTACTCCAGTCATTGATTAGTCTAACATGTACCTCTGATAAAAGTCAGTCATGAAGGACCTCAAGCCAACTCATGACAACCGACTGCCTACCTTGCCTCACTAGGCATATATGGTCTTAGATTCAATGTGGTATGATGATTGTGGAGAAACTAATCATATGACTTATGAGCTTGGCAATCTCCATCTGAAGTCTGAGTATGATGGTTAGTATAGAACACTTTAACTGTTGGTAGTACTGGTGAAAATTGCCTATTGCACACACTAGACACTCAATTTTGTCTTCAAATTCTTCAAATTAACCTTAAATTGCACAATGTTCTTCATGTCCCACACATAGCTAAGAGTGTTGAATTTTCAGAGAAAACGAAGAATATATAAGACATTTTATATCAAATGAGCCGAGTTTGAGCTCGAGCTTGTTCAGTAGCCTAATTAAGTGAACCGAACTTGATCAAAAAATTTAGCTCAAACAAACAAGCTCCTTTCACATGTTAATCAAGCACAAATACAAAGATATGATATCCAACCCCCCGGATTTCATATACAACACTATCCGTGTCTCGTGATTGTATTCAAATATATAATTTGCTTATCAATAAAAACATACGAGAATTTTGAATTTAATATTCCATATTTTAATAAAATATTTTTCATCAAAACAAACATGTCATTAAAGGGGTTTTCCTTATATATTGTATTATAGGGGGCTTTATTTATACCCACTGAGTCTACCGTTACAGTAGTACCGACCCTATAAAAGTCAGTTACAGAGTCAAAAACCGACTTTTCGTAAACGCATTGTGAGAATTGATTTTGGAAAAGACTGTTGTTGACTCCAGAACCGACTTTCATAAGGTGTATTCTCTGAATTCGATGTGATACATCTGTAAACTGGTAGGGTGCAAATAATTCATAGCCCCTACATTATATCAAAAGTAGCTTTTTCTTTCCATCATCTTCAAATGATCATCCTAAGAAAAAAAAGTGAAAAGAAAAGAAACCTAACACAGATTCCTTGTGTATGCAGGTTACACAGCCACCACCTACTCATCATTAGTTGGTAGACAAACCGGCCGGCTGTTATATACCACCCTTTAAATCGATAAATAAACCAACAAATCAACCAAACCGAACCATCTTATTCTAACCATAAACCTAACCCTTTTAAATGTTTCACGAGTTGTCCCCACACCCTACCTGCCTTTTGTTGTATGGTCACATACACCCAACTAGAGAAAACAAGAATATATATATATTAGTTTTATGGTAGTCCCTCCACACCATATCAGCATTGGTCCAATGTGTAAATGAATAGGAGAAAAATTTAAAAATAGACGGGTTTTTCTGCACAATTAGGGGACCACAATACATTTACAGAATCTTGTTGACTCCGGATCACCAAGTCATACTTGTGGCCGGACCAGAATAAAATTTACCATCTCATACGCTCCGCAGAAACAGAAGAGACATTACGTACCAAGATATACGTTCAGACATAATGGATTTAGTAACTTTGTTTAGCCAAGTATGGACGTACGATAACCTAAATACTCACTCTGTCTCAAAATATAAGTCATTTAGATTTTTTGGTTTTGCTTTAAAATATAGGTAATATTTTGTTGAAGGAATATAAGTCATTTTAGATTATTAGTTTACCACTAGATTATTATCAATACAACAACTTTCTATTATTTAATAACTAATGCATTAAAGATAATTTTTTTTGTTGAGAAACACATTAAAGATATTCAAAATTGTATTTTAGATTTTTGTCACTGAAATTTGTGGCATTCTTTTAATTTTTCAAAATGTGTGAAAACTCTAAAAAGTCTTATTATTTGGGACGGATTTAGTATTTATTGAATCCATTAATTATGTCTCAAATAACACATTTTGACCTGAGTTTTAGGGCATTACATATGATATCAAAACATGCAATTAAATTAAACTAAGTAACACACTGTGAGAGTCGGTGAGGCCACATTTAGAATCCTCTAGTAGAGTCCTAGTGAGGATGACAGTTTGTTAGTAGGAGGATAATGTAATATCCTACATTTAAAAATTGAGAGAAATATTATCAAAATACATGCAGAGACATCAGACATAGGTTAACTATTTTATGTCAGGGAAGGACAATGAGCCTAATGACTAATTAAATAACACCACTAGACTTGAGTTCTGGACATTGCATATCTAGATCATTATTTCCTCACGTTTTAAATTTGTTGATCAACAAAACTTGAAAATCAAGGAATCCAACAAACCATGTAAAAGTAACCAACATATTTTACAAATAATAATTGATAATTGCCTTGACTTAAAGAAACATAAGAATATTGTTGCTCCCCTTTTTACTTATGCTATTCTTTAAGCCAACCCATAAACCAAAATATACACGGATTTCTATTCAAGGAAACTTCTTATCAACAAGAAATGCTATAATATTAATGATTTACTTACCTACCAAATAAGAATATAAATAATATATCTAAGCAATCTTATTATATTATTATCATTTCTAAACTAATGAAAATTTAAGAAATAAAAAGCTCCAAAACATTCAAATATGGACTTGAAATATATATATATATATATATATATATATATATATATATATATATATATATATATATATATATATATATATATATATATATATATATATAATATATATATATTTCGGTTGAGAAAATGGACTTGTAATAATAGATAAGTTTGAAGAAACAAATTATTTTCTACCGAATATGATATTATGATATTAACCAATTATTGTTAACGTATAATTAGGGGACCAATGTATTTATGTTCACATAATGTTAGGTGTGCTATACTATATTAGATAATGATTGAAGTGATATATATATATATATATATATATATATATATATATATATATATATATATATATATATATATATATATATATATATATATATGGGGTTCTAAAGTCACCCTCGTTTTTACTTCCGGTATCCATTATTTGATTATTTTTTTGGATGAAAAAAACGTTAGTGCCACTGGTGTTCGTCAACGAACACCATTGGAAAGTCAGTGGACTGACGCTTCTAAGTTGTGAAACTTTTATAGCGTAAACGTCGGTGCGCACTGTGTTCGTTGTTGAACACCAACATCTGTTCAACAACGAACACCGGTGGCACCGACGTTCCCTTTATTAAAAATCATCGTGGTGCGCAAGTAATTTTTTATGGTGCCAAGAAGTAGTGGTATTGCGGAAGTAATAGTGGGGGTTGCCTTTAGAACCCCATATATATATATATATATATATATATATATATATATATATATATATATATATATATATATATAGGTTTAGGCTAATTAATATATTACCTGTTAAAGCTTGTAGGTTTTGCTCAATTTCACGGCAAGCCATGACTGCTTCAACTGCATGGACTCTAACATGTTGTTGAAGCTGTTCTTTAAATGAACATAATACTAGCAGGTAATGTCCCTGTTGCAAATATCAAATTAATTTCCACAAAAATATTAAAAATTATTCATTAAATAAATCTAGAATAATGTAATATACAACAGTAAAATTTCTCTTTCTACTTTAACACCCCACTATATATATATATATATATATATATATATATATATATATATATATATATATATATATATATATATATATATATAAATGTGTTTGCGCGCGCGCACAATATATATAAATTTTGTGAATTTTGTATTTATATCCCTAATGTTCTATCATAACACTTTTATCCCCAGTCATATATGAATATATATAATTTTTTTTTTTTTACATTTTCACTCCAATATGAATGTGCCCTGTGTTACACAACTAAAGGTACGTACTACATCTCTCTACTAATTAAAACGAACATGTGACAAAAATGAACTAAAAGTATAAAAATGTACATAGAGAATTAAAAATGATTAAAATTTTGATTAAAATGTCTAGACGAAACACCGAAAACATACACGTTTCATCTCCACACTTTTTCCCATCATCTATGCGATATATATATTCGGTTCAGTTCGAAATTCCATGTGGAATACAACCAATATTGAAGCTACAACATTCATCAATCACTCAAAGGAAGGTAAAGATACATGTATAACCATTGTATCACAACCTGCACTGTTGATCATTATCTAAATTCATCATGATTAACAGTGTAGATTATCGCTATGTAACTGGTCGTAGCAACACTTATGCTCGTATCATTATTACTCGATCAATAAAGACTCATATATAGGTGGTAAAAATGAACTAAAAATGTAAAAATATACATAGATGAAGGGACTAATCATATAAGCACTTTGAAATAACTAATTATACGAGCAGAACTGTTGTGTCATCAATCTCCACCGTTGATCATGATGGTTAACATCATGATCAATGATATAGATAAACATTGTCGTGTTACTTTATGCCTGTATCATTACTTCTCTGAAATGAAAAAGAAAAAAAAAAAAAAAAATCCTACCATGAAATTATCAAGTTCTTGTCTTTCATGTGGTTGCAAAAGATGATAAGAACTACCATAAGATTGAAGAAGGTTATGAGATTGCGAAAGCTGAGCATCAATCAAAGGCAATTGATCAATAGGTGTGGCCACACGTAAACATGCTACATGTGCTGATAGCAATTCTTCATATAATGGATGTGTTGCTATCTCCGCCTTTATCAGCTGCATCTTTTCTCTCTCTCCACCACCACCTCCGCCGCCACCTGTGGCGGCACCGCCGCCCATCATGCCCAAAACTTGATCTTGCATTTATTTTTAATTTTTTTTGTGGGTATAGAGATAAAGAAAATGAACAAGTGGCTTAAAAGAAGTGTACTTTGTAGAAAGAAAGAATTATAATAATATCATCATCTAATTATCAAAACTAAAAAAAGTTAAAGAAAAAGTGGGCTTTAGATTTTGGGACCACTAAGAAGTGTTTTCTTCTGAAAATATGATCATATTATTACAAAAAGGATAAAAGGGTAATTAAAAAAAAAAAATAAAAACTGATTTTTTTGGTTTTTTTGGAGGTGTTCTGTACTATAATGGGATGAGAGAAACAAAACTTTCTGCAACTATGTTTTGGATTTGCAGATTAGATGATGTATAGAGATAAAGAAAGATACCATTTTGCAGGGTGAAAACAGATGGGGTTGGGGTAAAGGGGAGAGTGGGGGGGGGGGGGGGGGGGGGTGGGGAGTAAGTTGAGTTATATGGAAAAGAGTCTTTTGTGCAAAAGAAGAAAGAGAGAGAGATTTGTGTGTTGCAGAATGAGTACTATATAGAGAAAGAAGAGGAGGAGAGAGAAGATATGTATCAGTATGTAAACATGACTTAGAAGATCAGACGCTGATAAAAGCTGCATCAATTCTCCGACAAAGACTTTTCAGATTTTTTTTTTTCTTCCTTTCTTATCAAAACGAGAGAAATTATGATGCATCAGTTATTAAGACTTGAACTCATCGAATTTTCAGTAATTGAATGATGGTTTTAGACCATCATGTCATTAGTTTGAAGTAATATGATTGGTTGTTTTTTTTTTATACACATGGGTCCACAAGAAATCTCTTAATTCATATTGATTAGGGCTCACCAAGTGTTGGACACATCAAGTAGTATTTGATCCACTTTTACATAGGAATGTGTAGGCGTGAGTTGGATTTATCACATCACTCCACTTGATATCACTCTTCAATAACTACTGTACAATAACTATTTTCTTTTGAAATTCAGATATATGGGTTTAACAACAAAATGATATAAACAAATGACCATGGTACATTTTTACACCTTTAATTAAAATTAGATTAATATCAATCGAGAGAACTTAGAGCACTTGTATCGGTTATTTTAACAAATTCTCTTTTTACCTATTTGACTCGGGAAACAAATACTCATGGTCTTCCATATTTCGCGGCCACAAAACAAAAGTTAAGTACGCGAATTTGGGACAAGTATATGACCCACTTACTATAACCAACACTAGCACATACGCCCTCAACATATTTTCCAAGGTTTGAATAGTTCGCTCCGAATGACCATCAGTCCGAGGATGGAATGTTTTGCTGAAGTGCAACTTAGTCTAAACCGTATCGCACCGAAACTATCAAAAAAGGAACACCATTAAATCTATCGATCTCATCAACATACAACTATGTTAAATTCTTAATAGCCATAAAAGTGAGCAGACTTTGTTAACCAATGCACTATGACTCGTATAGCATCTAATAGCGATGTGTGTGTGTATATATATATATATATATATATATATATATATATATATATATATATATATATCCTAAGGTTTGTAATTATTATTGTATCGCCGTTTATACCCCTAGCTTAGCCTATATAAACAAGTGTACATCATTCATTCCTATGTGAATAAAATCATTCTATTTTATAACTCTAACACAACTCGATTGCAATGGAAGCCCCGATTCAAGCGTCGCAACCATCTTCCACCGCTCCCTCCTCTTCAAAAGCCGACATTACCACGGCCACAACAAGAAACTCTCCACCCCTCCCGTTAGCAGCTCTCGCCGCCATCAATGGAAGCAGCGGCAACCATCTTCACCTCATGAGCACAGCCGCGGCAACTATCAGCACAACTTCGGCAACGGCGGACAGCCGATCAGATGAGGTAGTTGGTGGCATTTTAACAGCCGTTGCAATTTTGTGGTCCGCTGCCATTATCTCTGCCAATTTTTGAACGCAGCAATTTGAATTTTATGGTTAATAAAACACGCAGTAAACGTTCCCGTCCTCGATGTCCTTATCTCGGTACAAGTCAATTATGTTATGTGCCTGGACACTCGGCTCGTACTTGCACTCTATTTCATACTCAATCGGTTGGCCAAAGCTCGGCTCGTTCGGATAGGCCACAGGCTCATTCAGCCGCCTCACCTGGCGACTCGGCTCAGCTCGATTCGTCTACATCCACATGGCTTCTTGACAGTGGGGCTTCGCACCATGTGACTCCGGATATTCGGAATCTCTTGCCTCACTTCCCGTACACTGGACCGATGATATTATCGTTGGTGATGGTAAAGGTATCTCTATTTCTCATACTGGCAGTACTTCACTCCCCGTTTCCCCTGCACAATCCCTTCCCTTACGCAACGTTTTGTGTGCCCCGAGCATGTCTTGTAACTTACTCTCTGTCTCTCAATTATATCAAGCCAATAATCTCTCTATTGAATTCTTTCCCTCTGAATTTGTTGTAAAAGACCTAAGATAGAATCAAACCCTACTCCATGGCCCAATTAAAAACGGGCTCTATGAATGGCCGTCTCAACCTTTAGTTGCCTTTGCCTCCACAAAAGCCACCTCTCAGGAATGGCATCATCGTTTGGGTCATCCTGCCAGCCCGATTTTATCTACCATTTTACGTAACTATAATTTAGACTCGACAGTTTCTTCCTCTTCGCATTGTTCTGCTTGCTTAGAAAGGAAAAGCCATAAACTATCCTTTGGCCAGTCTACCTTATGTTCCTCCCGACCTCTTGAAACCATTTTTAGTGATGTTTGGACATCTCCTGTGCTTTCCGTGAATGGTTTTAAATACTATGTGATTTTTGTTGACCATTTCACTCGCTATGTATGGTTTTACCCATTGACTCGAAAATCTGAGGTTCACTCAACTTTTATTCGCTTCTGCTCCATCGTTGAAAAAATCTTTGATCAACCTATTAAAGTGCTATATTCCGATAATGGGGGCGAATTTATTTCCCCCGTAACTATTTTTCTACACATGGAATCTCTTTTCTCACCACCCCACCTCACACTCCGGAACATAATGGCATTTCTGAACGCAGGCATATGCACATTGTTGAAACAAGTCTTGCTCTCCTTACCCATGCCTCTATTCCAAACACATACTGGCCCTATGCTTTTTCCACTGCGGTTTACTTGATTAATCGCATGCCAACTCTCACTCTCAAAATGCACTCTCCTTATGAGTCTATCTTCCATGCGTCCCCGAACTATACCAAACTTCATGTCTTTGGCTATCTTTGTTATCCTTGGCTCCGCCCTTACACCGATCATAAGCTGCAACCTCGCTCCAAGCCGTGTGTTTTCCTTGGTTATGCTCTAGAACAACATGCCTACTACTGCTTAGACACGACTACCTCTCATATCTATGTCTCTCGTCATGTTAAATTTGTAGAGTCTATTTTTCCCTTTGCTAATCCCGCTATATCTCCTCCTCCTACTTTCACCACACCTACCTAGGATTGGATCCCCACTCCTCCTCTTGTTCACCAACCCGCATCCTCCTCTCCACCTCCTCCCCCTCCGGATCCTTCCCCACCACCAACCCCGCCCACCTCACCCTCGGCTTCACCGCCTCCTTCTCCACCTCCGAATCCTCCTCCCACTCACCCTATGCGTACTCGAGCTCAAGACAATATTCGTAAACCCATTCAGAAACTCAACCTTCATACTCAGCTTCCCTCTCCTGACACTGAACCCACCACTGTCACTCAGGCCCTTAAAAATCCCAAGTGAAGAACTGCTATGCAAGAGGAATATGACGCTTTAATGTGTAATGACACATAGGAACTAGTTCCCCCGCATCATCACTATAATATCATTGGTTCCAAGTGGATCTTTCGTATTAAACGTAATCCGGATGGCTCTATTGATCGGTACAAGGCTCGTCTTATGGCTAAGGGGTTCACTCAACGCCCTGGTGTTGATTACTTTGAGACATTCAGTCCTGTGGTTAAACCTACTACTGTTCGCCTTGTGCTCACTTTGGCTCTTTCGCAGGGGTGGTCTCTGAGGCAGCTTGATATTAATAATGCTTTTTTACAGGGTCATTTACAAGAAGATGTTTACTTAGCTCAGCCGTCTGGGTTTATTAATTCGGACCATCTTACTCATGTTTGCAATTGCGTAAGGCAATTTATGGTTTGAAACAGGCACCTCGAGCTTGGTATGATGAGCTCAAGGGTTTTTTTTTGGCGAGTCAGTTTCGGAATGCGGATGCTGATTCGTCACTATTTATTTATAACTCTGGTGGCATTATAATTTATCTCTTAGTATATGTGGATGATCTTATTGTTAAATGGAATAATTCCAAGGTGCTTGAGACCTTCATCGCCCTATTGGGTCGTCGCTTTGCTCTCAAGGACTTGGGTTCACTCTCTTATTTTTTGGGAATTGAGGTGATTTACAATTCCGTTGGGTGTGTCACCGGTGAAAAACAGTGCAATAATGTCCTTCAATCTGCATTTACATTCCTCCAGCACTGGATCAACTCACTCTATTCAACCCCCAGCAAAAATAATTACAACAATCTAACAAGTAATAAATGCGTGTTTGAGAGTCATGTCTCAGAAAAGATATGCCACTGAATTGTTGGCTAAATTTTGCATGGATCGTGCTAATTCGGTCACCACTCCTCTGCCGGCTGACATTTCTGGGCTCACCGCTAAGTCCGGCACGCCTCTGCCTGATCCCTCTCAGTATCGCATGGTTATTGGCAGCCTTCAGTATTTGATTTTCACTCGACCGGATATTGCCTTTGCTATCAATAAGTTGTCTCAGTTTATGCATGCCCCTACGGATGTACATTGGGATCATGCCAAGCGTACACTACGGTATTTGGCTGGGACATTGGATCTTGGTCTTCAGCTATATCGTGACTCTCTTATGGTTCTTCATGCTTTTTCCAATGCAGACTGGGGTGGTAATAGAGATGATTATTCGTCCACTGGAGCTTATATTGTTTATATCGGGCGCAACGCTATCTCATGGAGCTCCAAGAAGCAGGCTACAGTTGCTAGGTCCTCTCCTGAGGCTGAATATCGTTCGGTGGCCTCAACTACTACGGAGCTTAATTGGGTTACTTTTCTTCTTCGTGATCTTGGTTTTCCTCCCAAGCAAGTTCCGGTCATCTACTGTGACAACCTGGGCACCACGCAATTTTGTGCTAATCCTGTGTTTCACTCTCGTATGAAGCACGTTGCGATAGACTATCATTTTATTCGTGATCAGGTACAACGTGGCTTCTTGCGTGTTGCTCATGTTAATGCTCAAGATTAGCTTGCTGATTGTTTGACCAAGTCTTTGCCTCGCACGGTTTTTCAACAACAACGAAGCAAGTTAGGTCTCCTCCCTCGTCCAACTTGAGGGGTGGTAATAGCGATGTATATATATCCTAGGGTTTGTAATTATTATTGTATCTGCCGTTTATACCCCTAGTTTACTTTATATAAACAAGTGTACATCATTCATTCCTATGTGAATAAAATCATTCTATTTTATAACTCTATTAGCATCCACGTTCCCATTCCTGTGGAGTAGTCACGTGATGAAGTTCAGAGTGATGTCATCCCACTTCCACTGTGGTACCTCTTATGGCTTCAACAGCCAAAGGGGACGTAGATGTTCCAACTTAAAATGTTGGCAGATTGCGCACTCTGATACAAACGTGGCGACACTTTTCATCATCCCTCGTCACCCAAAGTGACTCTTAAGGTTCTGATACATCTTAGTGGTGTCTGTATGGGCAATGAATCCTGACTGATATGCCTGAGTTAGAATTTCACTGAGTAAATCTACCACCCTAGGTATACATAAAGGGTCCATGAACCTTAGTGAGCCATATGGATGGATTTGGAAAATGTCATGTAAAACCTTCAACGACTCTCTTGCTCATCCTCCGCAAGAAAGCATCTCAAACGGCCTTAAAAGCTCAACCAAAGTTAGCTGAGCTTTTAAGGCCGTTTGAGATGCTTTCAACCAAAGTCTGATGAATTCCTTGATTATTCGGGGCACACCAATCAAAGCAGAAATCGACCTTGAAGATGAATTTCGGCTCAAGGCATCTACCACAAGATTAGTCTTCCCATAATGGGAATGTGTGGAAAAGCCATAATCCTTACTGTACTCAAGCCACTTGCTCTACCTACCTCAAGTTCTCACTATATTTAAAATTTTCACCAAATTATTGTCTATTTTATGAACATTGTTTTAATGTGGGTTGTATTTTTTTCCCTCCTATTCACATGTTATTTAAAACTAAAACAAAAAGAAGAACATCCTATTAATTACAGAGACCAGTCAAGACTTTCTCCAAGTATTTTGCAGGTCCCTACAATAATACTATTTAATAAAAATACAAAGCATCATTTAGAATATGGACATGAACATGAACATATACAAACAAAACCCTCTCATTAAAAACTTCAAAATTCAACAACTTTGCCACTGTTTCCATTGCCATTCACTTAAATTATCCTGCAAAATTCAAAGCATAATTAAGTAGAAATGATCAAAATTTGAGAAATGATGATCATATGCTTAATTAAGTTTTAAGTACATGGAATTTTGTCTAATGGTAAAATTAGAGATGATGACGTTTTCGGTCCCCTTAATGAAGCTTCATCTATGCATTTTTCTTACAATTTGAGTCCATATATAGTGCCACATGTCCAACAATCAGCATCAAACTTGCGGTATGCTTCAACCAATAAAAACTTGATACGTGACAAAAATGGACTGAAAATGTAACTAAAAAAATGCATAAATAAAAGGTAAAAAAGTGTCGAGATTAAACATACAAAAACTTTTATCGCCGTGTCAAGACACCCTTTATTTTATCATTAATCGTGAGGTATAACGCACGTGTGGTGGGGGAGGGGGGTGGAGTGGGATTATTACCTTGAATCAAGCTTCAGCTCCTTCGGGCAATGTAATCAACCGTGTCTTCGAATCAAACACCATTTCTGTCCCACAACTAAGAATCATGTTTAAGAGATTAGTGTAAGCATCTTGATTATTAGTCTTGCTATAAATCTTCAACAAAGACAAAAAAAAAAGTCGCTCGTTAAAGGCGCCAGAACGAAAATTCCGTTACACTACACATCGGGTTAGGTTCGACTTTACGAAGGTCGAATATCACTGTACTGCACAGAAAGTGGATGAGTTGTGGCGCCTTTAATAACTGTCATACAAAAACTACCATGAGGAAAGCAATTTAACTTACTTCATGCATTTGACATTATTGGTTGTACCCCCACTTGCAATGGATAGGATTGTCCCGAAAAACGAGGTGTTTTCTGTACCACAGTTTGGGCAAGGTCCCTGAAAAAAAATCCAGTCAACTCGTAAACAAAATACACGGTAGCTCCAGTATTTTTTCATTAACTCAATCAGAAACTTCAATTCTGACTTCAGAGACTGTTCTTCCGTCTGCGTATTCTGATTTTTTTTAGATTTTAAATGCACCGCAAAATAAACTTAACATGACACTAGATTTATAACATTAAAAATTGATTTTTTGAAAACACAATAAAAAACCGATTTTCAACGCTTGTAGGTGGGTAGGTAGGTATGGTGACACATGAACTTGGTTGTTGTGCATTTAAAAGGTCCCTTTCAGAAATATAATTTTTTTTGTAATAATAATTTATAGGATGATTATATATACCTTCAAGATCAAGAAATCTTTCACAACGATCTTTGTAAGAGAAAACGCTACGTACAATATCAAGGGTAAGGCCGCAAACCACGTAAAGATAAAACTGAAGGGCTCCGAAAGCTGCAAGATCGAATGAAATTAATTGAATTGATAATAAATTACATATAAATGAAGAAAAAAAGAAGTAATAAATGCTCGAAAAATATACCTCTAGAAGGTAAGTAATTTCAAATCCAGTCAAATCATCAAGGAAGAAAAACCTAAAAAGAAATACATAGTTGTCAGCATACGAATTTGGATCCCCTGCTATAACTTTCTACTGTACCCTGTTGTATATGTGTAAACACAAAAACGACACTGTTTTTTTTTAGTGTTTAGCAATATATATATATATATATGGACCAAAACGACGTCTTTTTGCTCCTTTCACCCTATCACAGCAGCTTTCACAGCCTCTTCTCACAGCAGAGGATCTGATCTCGTCAACATACTATAGCTAATCCATTGATATGTATAAGACTATGACACTCTAAATTGCACGGATACAGATGAGAATCCACAGGTGGGAGAGTTTTTTTTTTTTTCTTGTTAAAATTCAGGACGTAGGATGCACGTAAATATTAAAAATACAGGGACTAAGCTGTACATAATAAGGTTATATATATTGACCAAACTTTAACTATTAAAAATCATAAAATACAATAATTACACTTGTTTTTTTCTTTATATTAAAAGTGATTTTTCTAGTTTCGGACAGATTTTCATCAATTTTCCAACGACTCTTCATTTTTGGGAGTTTTTTCATTTCATGTATCTGGGTATGGATATGCATATTCACATCTCGTATTCAACTTTTAAGAAACTGCAAATTTGTCTCCGACGTGTGTATCCTAAGTATCCGATGTATACGCATATATGATACATATCGAACAGTGTTACGAGGGAGAAGATAGTATCACTTACAGTCCCAACGCGACGACAGCTGCCGGTACATACAAAGAGAACATCTTTAGATAATCAACTGATAGATCACTATAAACCTAAGGTATAGAAAAAGTTTGTATCAGCTGACGGATCCAGAAAAAAAAATTCAATAGGTGCAATTTTTTTTAATACTTACTATATATTTTTTGATTGAGCGGGATCCGCTGACAGCGGACCCATTGTAGAGAATGGATCACAATAAGAAAAAACGATACATGCACAACTTTGAAAACACAATCGTCATCTACACACATTGATAAATTGGTGGGACCCACTGACCAACGGTTGTAAAAATGACGGCAATATAAAAACTGTGTCTTTGAAACTGTGCAAGTATCGATTTCCATAAAACAACGAAAGGAGCACAAACCCGTTTACTTCGGAGGCTACAACGTGGGCCCTCGACGACGATGCCACTCCCATCCATCTACGTTCAATTAAACAAAATATTAGAAAAATTAAGCAATACAATCATAAACTAAGAACATTGACATAAGTATACATGCACAATTGCAAAATTTGTCCCGTAACTTAAGCCTAGTCAACGTTTTAGTCCTGTAACTTCCATTTTTTTTACGATTTCAATCCTCTCGGTGCTAGGGGACGCTGAATTTACGGAGGGCGATCGATTTTGACGGGACAATGCAAAAATCGACGTGGCGTTGACAATGCAAAAATCGACTTATAACTTGGCATAATTATAAGATTACTACCCTTTTTTTTTTTGGAAAATTAGGGATAAGGACACAATCTGAAATATTATTAAGCAACAGGACAACTACATATTTTTTATAGGGAGAAGGACAACTGCATAATTTTTATAGCGAGAAGGACAAACAGTGAATCCCGAAAATCGGTGAATCTCCCTAGTGAATCCCGAAATCGGTGAATTTCGATAGTGAATTTTGACAAAGTGAATCCCGAAAATCGGTGAATCCCGACAATGAATTTTGAAAATTAGTGAATTTCGACGGTGAATTTCGGCAGTGAATTTAAACAGTGAATTTCGAACACAAGTGAATTTCGATAGTGGATAAATAGTTTTGTCCTTTATGCAAAAGTTTCAAAAGACTGTCCTTCTACTTAATTGATGAAATATTTTTGTCCTTCTCCCTCATTCCCCCCTTTTTTTTTTTAAAATGTTAAATGACGAATTCTGTAATTTTCGCGCCAAATTTGTCTTTTCCCCAATTTCAAAGACATGTTAGCAAAATCTGGCAAGATTTTTGCCACGTCAACATCTTCGTCGGAGTACTAAAACTGAATAAAAAAATCCAAGTTATCAGACTAAAACGCTGACCATGCCAAGTTACGAGACTAATTTTGCAATTTAGCCTGTCTATACATGTCTAAATTCACTATATAATCATTATGATTTATTATTTTATCCATCAATTTGTAATATACTCCAATCATGCAAAGCCTTACCCACCTTAAGTTGTATTTTTAGCTTGTCATATTCTTCATCCGACATAATCGGTTTTCCAGATACGTAAGCCATCGAAGCTTCCAGAAACTTCTGCTCATCGGAACCTACATTGCGTAAAACACGAAACTTTTGCATTAAATAACACAAAGCATGAGTTCTTAGCAAGAAGTATGTGATTCATTTGACAAATATCGGTTAGTACTTAGCATGACGACACTGCTGCCTTCCCACATTAGTTCTTCCTTGAGAACATCAAATTCTTCATTTGACATTATCGCTTTTCCTTCATAGTAGAATGACTGTAAAACAAGGTAAAACAAAGAAATTAGACCTTAAATTTTAAATTTTTTTTTTATTTTTTATTTTTTGTATCAAATACTAAAAGTTACTGTCAGTTGCAGATCTAGAAAAATATTCAGCAAGTACACAAATGTTTTATTTTAAATAGTTTTTATTTTTAGTGGGCAATATTTGCTATTTTTCTTTGGTTCAGCAGGTCCACGGACCCCATTTCGTACTATGTGTCCGATGTTGGTTGGCAATTAGTAGAGAGAATGAGTAATTTCAATATGAGCGATCTATACTGCCACCACATCAAATCTATCATTGTAACACCACACTTACACTCGAATTATTCACAGACGATTCTAGAGTTAAAAATCGACTTTACGCCGATTGATCGTTTTAAATGTAGTGCCGCGGTAAAAACGCCGTGGTGCTACTATAAGGAGCCCTATAAATTAATATTCAACAAAGTACAATATGTCCTCTCAAATGTGAGCCTTGCATGAAGAGTACATTGCCTAACATGCCTCTCTCAAATGTGAGAGAAGTTGGGCCAACACTGGTAATGACTCATGACAACCTACTCTGATCAAGGCCGAATTCAGAAATTTTGTTCAGGTGGTCCGTATTTGTTTTTATGGGGTCCAATTTTTTTCGATAATTAAAACATAGAGTTTTATTTCAGCGGGCCCTGACCCTGAATAAGAACGTGTGCGTCCACCTTTGACTCTGATATATACTATACTAAATTATGATCTCTCACAAAAGCTTAAGCTATCGGGAGAGATGAATTTAAATATTTAAATGCAACAAATTAATTTCCAACATGTACCTGTAGAGCTTGAAGAAAATCTTGTTCCATTTCTCCAAGAGACTTCTTTCCTTTCCCATCTAATGAACAATATTGCAATATTTTGCTGTCTTCAACATCTTCTTGTTGGACCTGACCTGAAATTAAAATTAAAATTCACTTATAATCATAACATAATTTCATAAATCATCCATCAACTAAATCATTCAAACTAAAATTTCATCCCAAAGATCATAATACAAATCTGAGAATTAAATCTCTGCACTTTCTAAAACGATCCTTTCGTTTGTATTAAAACAATTTAGTTTTATTGTTAAAAAATATATGGGAAATTAGGGATAAGGACACTATCTGGAATATTTTTAAGTAACATGACAACTATATATTTTTTATAGGGAGAAGGACAACTGCATAATTTTTATAGCGAGAAGGACAAACAGTGAATCCCGAAAATCAGTGAATCTCCCCAGTGAATCCCGAAATCAGTGAATTTCGACAGTGAATCCCGAAAATCAGTGACTTTCGACAATGAATTTTGAAAATTAGTGAATTTCGACAGTGAATTTCGAACACAAGTGAATTTCGACAGTGGATAAATAGTTTTGTCCTTTATGCAAAAGTTTCAAAAGACTGTCCTTCTACTCAATTGATGAAATATTTCTGTCATTCTCCGTCGTTCCCCTACAAATATATATATAAACACCACTAATGTCCGAGGTGGATGTTCAAATTAACCTACTCCTGTGCCTCCAGTACAAATTTTTTCACGAGACATGTCCCACATAGATACCCCAGGGCAATTTTTTAAATTTTACAAGTTGATGAGTACTAAAAAAACAAAAAAAATCAAAGGAAATTTCATTTGTTTGAGAAACAAAGGAAATTTCATTTGATCACTATTCACTATATGTTTAATATTTAGACAAAATTTTAAAAAATACACACATGCATATAATCGTATTCATTCTCAGAGTTTTAAAAACAGAGGCAGCACTGATTTCACTAAAAATTAAAATCAGACTTTAAGAAAATGTATTTAAACAATTCATGAAGGATAAATAAAACAAACCTGGTTGATCAGTGGTAGCTTTAGGTGAAATAATCAAGAACCTTTGCTTAATCTGCACTTTTCCTCCATTTAAGCAAATTGGTTGAAACCTCAAAGATGAACCAGAAACAGATGTTTTCCTAAAAGGGGCGGTGTTGAACTGGGAGAAAGTGGTGGTCAGCCCGATTTTGGTGGCCATTTACGGCGGTCCGGCGGTGGCAGTTTTGGTGAGTACTTGAAGAAGTGTTTTTGGAAGCTGAAAGATTTTGAAACAGAGTACATGATGATAGATTCATTGGGTGTGGAAAAAAAAAAGGTTGAGATTTGGAAGCAACTTGGGAAAGGATAAGGAGTTTCAAGAATATGTGGAGGTAAATTGCAGAAGAGATTGTTGCTTTTTATTTTTCATTCTTTAACGAAATAAGAAAATTTAAAAAATAGAGCATTTGTTGGGAGAGATTATTGTGTGGTGTTTTCATACGGTACGGAGAAATCGTGTGGCATACCACAGACCACACACCTTCATTCTGTATTAAAAATGTGTGGTTCCGATCGTTTCACCCGTCACTTCACCACAAATTCCCTCAACACACAATATCTTCTCTTTGTTGGGATATTTGGAAATCAGACAACTGCAACTTCTGATATTTATTTTCATATCAAACTTTTTATAATGTTTTTTTTTTCAGGTTCGCTGTCCAAATTTGAACAACTTTGTCCAAATATAGACAAAACGTCCAAATATTCATTTCTTTTTGTCCCAATTCATTCACTGGCTAAAAAGGGCGGAATCCGTCCAAAATTTGGATGCATCGTCCAAATTATGACGAATTCCGTCACAATATTGACGGCTCGCCCAAATTTTGGACGGATTCCGTCCTTTTTGAACAGTTGAGTGAATCCGTCTAAATTCTGACAGATCCACTTGATAGCCTCGTCAAAATGGAGGAAGCCTCGTCCAAATTTCGACGGAGACATCAAATTTGAAACACTTATCCTGTTTTTTTCACACTTTTCACCTACTCTTTCAGCCTCTTGTCTTCACCATTCCATCACAAAAAAAAATTATCATTGCTTCCAAAAAAATCACTATTACTACACCAAAAATTCAACATTGATACCAACAAGGCCGGCCCTATAGTGAGGCCAGAGAGACCGCGGTCTTAAGTCAACGGTACATGTTTCGCTAAAAAGAAAAAAAAATCGTGTAGATTCAATCCGATCCAACCTAGTATAATATGTTTTTTTATTTTTTTTTTGATAAATGCCAAAAAAAAAATTTTACTCCCTTCATGAACTGATGCATGTATTGGGATAACATTATTTCGTTCGACAACTCGTATGCAAGAGATTACAAAAAATATTTATGAAAAAAATATTTAACAAAAGGCCCAATCGGGACTTGATCTTAAGCGCAAAATATACTAGGGCCGGCCCTGGATACCAAAAAAAAAAAAAAAAAAAAAAAAAAACCGGGTTTTGTGCTGCATTGTTTTATTTCACCGGTGTTGTATTTTTAAACAAATGGGTAAGCATTTACTTAAGTTTGAATAAATTTATGTATCGTGTTTGTTTTTATTGTTATTTGTACACATCAATAGAGTATGTTAACGTTATAAATTTTCGTTTTTTAGCGTAGTTTGTGCATTATAAATTTTCGATTTTTAGCGTTGTATGTGCATTTTTAGGGTAGAAAAATGATTAATTTTGATGATAAATTTCAATAATGGAATTGACATTCGTTGAATAATTAGGGTAGTCAATGATACATTCTTAGTTTGGTTGATATATTTTGATGATATATTTGGATAATGATACATTCTTATTTGGTTGATGTCAATGTGATCGCTCGTAGTAATAAACGAAACTTGTGTGCCGAATGTGTTTTATTGGTTTGGTTATAAGTTGATTATGTTGTTGTTGTTGTGGAAGATGAAAATTCAATTCAAATGTATGGGTTTTTCATTACGTATTTTGTGATAGTATGAGAACACCCCTTGAAATTATCGATAACAAGTATGTGATTTAAAAAATTGAAACAAACGACAAATTAATTGATAAGAGGATTTTTGCAATCCGGTTATTCAAGTAAAAACTCGAAACCTTAGCAAAATCTACTTTCTAACCGGCAGTGGACCGGATCGATTGTAGGTAGTGCTTGAGGAGTCCGAGGTCGAACCCACAGAGATTGGCTTTGAGTACCACTATTGACTTAGCACTCAGTTCGGGTCAACCAAGTTGGTGAAAAGTTTATACTAATGCGTAAATTAAAGATTATACTAACGGATTTCTTAACGATTAAAAAGGGTAGCCGAACTACGATCCAGCGGATTTCTCTACCCTCAGACAAACTACCCCGGGAGTGTGCTCTACCTTCCTTGTCTAAACGATAAAAACCCTGTATTGGAATGGACTTAATGACTGGAGTGTCAATCTAGTGCACAGGTAGGTGTCAAACTACCTTTTAAGCCAAAACGTCTACGGTCCCGAAACCCCGGTTCCCACACTTAGCCGCAACATACATTTATAAGCTAGGTGTGTGTGATGATGAATGACTAGGTGATCAAGCTAGCATCGATTACGATTAAAACTGGTTTCGTGATATGAATTATTGATTAGAACGTTTCATTACGTGCTACACTACCTCCCGGTTCATCTCCCTAATGGCGTTTCACCCGCCTTCACATAATTCGGCCGTACAAATGATTTAGCTATTCATTATCGGATTGAAACAATAATTGATAAAGGAATTCATGATATAAAAGATAAAAGAACAAGAGATCATACCCAACTTTATTGAAGATTGATGAAATACCAAAGTGTGCTCACAAAAAATCAAATCTTGACAATCGAGACGTAACAGATTGATGTTGTAATGTATTTAGTGTAAAAGAGGATCGAAAGACGAGAACAACGGTATATGGAACTCAATTCTACGCTTCCGGACGAAGGAAATCGCCCAGAAGAGGCTACAACTAACTAAAATCGTAAAAGTCTGTCAAATAAAACGTTTGAGCCGCCCTTTTATAGGCTAGGGCAAAATTCAGCTTGTCCGTACGGATAAAAGGATATCCGTACGGATGGTTCTTGATTCTCCAGGTTGTCCGTACGGCTGGAAGGTTGTCCGTACGGATATATCTCAGATTAAACCTTCTGTTTTGTATTCCCAGCGTCTGTCCGTACGGATATATTTCCATCCGTCCGGATGGATCTCTACTGCATCATTCTGTCCGTACGGATAAAAGACCTATCCGTACGGATAATTCTCTGTTTAAAATCTTGATTCTGGCTGAGGGTTGTCCGTACGGACAGAGGTTTGTCCGTACGGATAGGTGCCTTGACTTCCAAAACTTCACTTTCTTCATACTCAGCCTTCGTTCCTCGCCTCGGACATGTCTAATCTCATAAATCATCGCTTTCCGGGCTCCCAACTCACCCAAATCCTGCATAAATAAGGAAACAACAGGCAAACGCATAACACCGCAAACTACAGGTGCTCGGGAAATGAGTAAAAAGTGCTAAAAGTAGGCCGAGTTTACGGGAAAACCGACGGTTACTCGACGTGCAAAGAAAACCTCATTACACTCATTATAGGGTCTAAACTCACCCGAAAACATGCTAGAAACATGATAACCGTGGTTTAAACTGTACAGAAATGTACAGTAAAGTTGGTTCCCATCATTAATGTTGTTTGAAATTACAATAACAAAAATCTCGAACTGAATTCCATGGTAAGCCTTGGTCTGATGAGGTTCTCAGGATTTGCATACTTTCCCTAGGGTGTTTTCGATTCATTCTGATCCGTTGTGTCATGCCTAATCCCCAGACTTAGTATTGGGGTTCTTGGTAGGTAGCTCGTAGAAAATTTCATTAGGTCTGCTCAATAGAACATCTTTTCATGTCCCCAGCAACCTGGTAAATCCTCAGCCGGAAGTGAGGCACCTGTTAGATTGAAAATATAAGTTATGTTCTGCCGGCTCCGTCCGGAATCTTTTCTTCCCTCGTCATCATCAAGTATTCTATGACGTTGATGAAAACACTATTCTCTTCTTCTCTTACCCCCCTCTAACGTTACAACACAACACAACACAACACAAAACAACGACATTCCGGTTATAATTGATATATATATATATATATATATATATATATATATATATATATATATATATATATAATATATATATATATATGTGTGTGTATATATATGTATTGCAAAAACATTACGCGCGCGCGCACACACACACACACACTTCTTAATATATATATATATATATATATATATATATATATATATATATATATATATATATATATATATATATACACACATTTGTGCTTATTACATATATGTGTATCACACAGACATATGATGACATATATACAAACATATTATATATATTCATTGTTTATATATTATTTTATATTCATATTTCCACTGTATACTGATGCAAATTTATAATTCTTTCACAGATAACAACATTGTGTCCGTTAAGTTTGAATTCGGTGGAGAGTGGATATACAACAAAGGAAGCGGTGGATGGTCTTATGGAAAAGGAAAATTTTATTTGATTCATGTAAAAACCGATATGACATTGAATGAAGTGAAGCAGAAAGTGTGGGAAAGTAGGAATTGATGTATCAAAAATACATTGGTCATGAAACTTTTGTACGAAAAATACAAGGGGCCGATCGATGTATTGGAAGATGAGACATGGCTAGGGTACATTGATGATCTGCTTAAACTAGAAACCGTCAAACTATGTGCTAACGCTGAACCGGTTATTGCTGATGATCACTCGGAAGACATGAATGACAACGCAGTTGACTTAAATGATCAAACGATAGTTCGAGAACATGATAGAGGGATTGAAGATTTTACACCCAAACTTTATTGTAATCGGAATTCCCGTGAGCATGTTGTACGTACTCCATCAGTCTCAGCCCTCATTAAATTGTCATCCAACCGAATACAACTTTAGGTGATCAAGTCATTGACTTGTCAAGTGAACGTGGCTACAATTGGGGATTTATTGCAAATAGTCAGCCATTGCACATACCTTACAGTGAACAACCTATGGCTAGAATGTGTGCATCTATGAATGAAGCCGGAACGTCTCGGCATAATGTAGTTTAGACAACGCACACACCGTACAACCAGCAACCTAGTGGTAGCAGGCGTGAACCAGTGACTGAAGCTGGGACACGTTGGAATAATTTTGGTCAGACTAGTCATATTGTCCATATAGATGGAACAAGCCAGCAGTTTACGCAAACAGCGATGCAAGCACCGATGCAAGCAGGCCTCACTATCGGCGGATCTTTCATGAGTTATCTAACAACACCTTTGGAACAGAACCCTGACACTGGTCACACATTTAGTATGGCAAGTATTAATCGCAATCGAGGTGCTCATTTCGGGTCTCTAATGGAGTATTCCCAAATTCCTCCATGTCCACGTGCTGGGACGTTTCAGACCGATAATCCAGAAGTATTGTTTATTGGTAAAAAGTATAGAGACAAGGAGGATATGAAGGATAAAATGAGTTACCACGCATTGAAACACGACTACATGTGGAAACTCGTTAGGTCTGACAAGGATAGTTAAAACTACAATGTTATACTTCGGAAAAATGCGAATGGAAGGTTGTCGGTAGGAAGGTTATTGATTCGAATGTGGACGCTAGGGACGAACAACGTTGCATGAACTTTGAGATAACCGCGTGCACTGAAACTCACATTTGTGGATTGGAGTGATTAACTGACAATCATAGACAAGCCAGGCCCGGACCTATAGGTCGTTTCGTAAGGGATAGTCATAAAACTCGACAGCGATTTCACGACAAAAGTTTTACAAGCTGAGGTCAAAAAAATATTCAACATAGACCTTAATTATCAATGTACGTATCAATGTAGACAGAAAGCCTAGGAATTAATCGGTTGAAACGTAACAATGTCATATTCTAAATTACCCGCCTACTTTTACATGTTAAAGCAAGAAAATTTTGAAACCCTCACAGACATTGTTCTTGATGTGCGTGGAAAATTTTGGAACCATCACAGACATTGCACACTCTCTTTTACTGAACTTCACTCTATTTTCGTCAATCTTAAAATGAAGTTCGTCGTCGCGGTCGGGATAAATGATGCACGTAGATCAAGTGATAATAAAATACTTGACCACCATAAACCAATACTAGCAAGAGGACTAGGTCCATCGTAGTATAGCTATAGCGAATCAAGGTCGATCCCATAGGGAACCAATTGTGGGTCATTTATATACAAACAATTAATCATCCATGTCAAGGAAACAAAGCGGTCTACGACCAACGAAAGACAAGAAAGATAAAGGACTCGACTCGACACAACACATAAACAACGTAATTAATCTCCCCAATTATTATGTTATCGTTCGGATCTAGAGATTCTATATAATTAATCTAGACTCGACAACTATTAATCAAATTCGTATTTCTTTTATATTGGCTACGGGAGTCATCCCCTAAACTAGATCTATCTCCGGGTAGGCCATCTAGATCACTATGCTACATTACGTGACTTCGCTTCGTAGGCCTCCATCTCATATAACTTGCACGCTTACAAAACTAGGGATGCCGATAATTAACCGTATTCCTCACCTAGGCAACATTCCTGTGGTTAGGCGTACTTCCTAGGCGATCGCATCAGTCTCCGTCCCATTAACACTAACTTTTTATGTATCATGTTAATCTACGATGTACGTATAATTAGGTGCTAAATTCCCAAATATAACACAGATCTAGATCTCGCTGAAAGTCCCGGAAGATCAATTCATGAGCTGACCTAGGAGTACTATATTGGTATTACCTAATAATACGCTAATTAAAACAGACGAGCAACGTAGCCGTAGCCATACCTACTAAGATAAGAAATTCTAGGTGGACAATCACACCAAAAAGACGTGGCTAGATTGACGCGGCGAAAACCTAAATCTTAGCGTTTCTATATACGTAACGGATAAAATAGAGATTCATAAAGCAATCATATAGATCTACTAAAAACACGATTGTCGATCATATCAAAGTCATCTATAGGTCACCGGATAACAGATCTGGGCGTGTGGATCCTTATAGACAAGGAATCCCCACTGCCTCATATCGTATCCTTAGATCTACATCGTTTGGTGAAGAACGAACAACCTCAAACGATAAACAATAATTGGGGGGACTTAATTACAAAGAACAAAGAACAAATAAATACAAGAACTCACATAATTACTGCTGAACTTGTATTAAAAACTACTCTGAGAAACTGAGGATTTGTGTTATGAAAAGTGATGTAAAGTGTTACAATGAAATAAGTATATATAGGCTTGGAAAACCAACTTAGGATAAACTCCAGCCGACCTAATTTACGTTTCCTAAACCCTAATAACGCGTCGAGATAACTCCGAGCCGATCCGTTGATTTTGCCCATCTCGCTCCCAGCGAGCCCCTATCTCGTTGCCAGCGAGTCCATCAACTTCTGATTGGCTCGCTGGCTTTTCTTGTTCCACACTCCACTTTTCGTGCTGCTTCGATATTTATCTTTAATGCAATCCGATTCCGCTCCGATTTATCTTGAGATTACTTCTTTCGTTGGTAGATATCCTCCGATTCACTGTAATCTATAAAATCAATAATTATCACACAGTAAATCGTATTTAAATAATAAAGATAGATAAATACCAAATTATATTCTATAAATCACATAACATTAAATAAACATTATAAACATGTGATTTAATATAAAATATATATTATTATGCTCGATTTAAGGATAACGTTGATGACTTTTATTGGTATAATTTGACCGTCATCAATAAACCATTTGGAAATACAAGAATGCTATTAGTCGCCCTTTGTACGCCCAGTTACCACGATACCAAGTAATAAATTAACCAAACACTGATTCTTTCAATCTAGTTAACAATGTACCATTGTCGTGACAATACTGCACCAACTCGGATGCTAGTTTTTCATAGATTGCTTTTTCCGAATGGAACCTCAGTTGGGTATCAAACATCTTATCACGCGGATGAATATATTTTCCGTGTGTCCCAGCTGTGGAAAGCTGCGAGTGATTATAAATACACATGATTATTTAAATATACACATGATTAGTTAATTGCAACATATAATATCATCTATCTTAACATTGCAAAAAAAGTGTGTGTGTGTGTGTGCGTGTGTTTTTGCGATGTTAAGATTTGATATTTTCCGTAAGTATAGTATATATATATATATATATATATATATATATATATATATATATATATATATATATATATATATATATATTTATATATATATATATATATATATATATATATATATAAAGTCAATAGGATTGTTTCAAAAAAATAGTAAATAGGATTTGTACGTGTGTGTGTATATATATATATATATATATATATAATATATATATATATATATATATATATATATAAAGTGAAAAGGATTGTTTTAAAAAATACCTCCACCTTCGGGGATAATCCTTTGTGTCTGTTGCCCTCTCATCTTCTCCCTCCTGGGGTTTTCACTCCCACTTCAATTGTTCATCAGTACCCAGAAGATCATACCGCCTTCTTAAGTACGTTGAAAAGAGAGATAAATCGATTCGATAAAACCAAGGCGATTATGGCTTGCCATGGTGTCTCGAGCAAAATGACCAAACAGAAATGGCCAATTTATTGAAAACCTATAAGATTCAGTCGGAGCCCTTTGCAGTCCTTCTTCCTAAATCCACTGAGTACGCTTATAATCCCCCAGATGGTTTCTGTACAGTATATGCTGATCAACTCCATAGTGGGTTAAGGTTCCCTCTTCCTCCTGGGTGTATTGAGGTACTAAAGTATTATAAGTTAGGGGTTGGCCAAATACATCCGAACAACGTTAAATTCCTAGTAGGTTTTATGATTTGGTGTCGTCTGAACACCACGCCCTTCTCTGTGAAGTTATTTAGGAATTTTTTTCAGTGCAAATTGACACAGGGTAGTGGAGGGTGGTACCATTTCTGTCGTAGATCTGGTAGGTTAGCTCAAATCGTCCCTCTGTCGACCAAAGACAAGACTAAGAAGAAATGGTCAGAGCGTTTTTTCTTCGTAAGACACAACACTGGGGTGGATCTTGGTCGTTGGAACTCTTCCTCCATGAAGGACAAACTAGAGGATCCTATAGACGAAGCTCTGGTTAAATACCTTTCCAGCAATAACATTACTCTGACATTGAGCACTATCAGCTCTGCACTGGTGGATGCTGCCCAGCTTCTAACTACGGGGCATGCTGGTTACGTAGAGTTTACCAAGAAACAATATCGAAAATGTATGTTTGTCTTTGCTCCTCTTTTTGCTTTACGAATATGTTTTGACTATCTTTTCTCTTTGTAGTGGCCAACGTGGATGACTTGATCGATATCGATGTTGATGAGGAGGAGGCACCGGAGCAAATGGTAGAAGATTCTGAGCGGACTTTATCTGTTATCCCACCAGGTGGTGAAATTTCTGGCCAGCAAGAGGATGTAGAAGTAGGCACTGGTTCTGGTACTGCTGTGCAGGAAGAGGTTCACACTGCTGATCCTTCTGAGCAGAATACTCTGAGCAACATTAATCCTGTGGACTTGACTGTCGAAGAAAATCTTGGAGGTCAAACTACTGGACTGGATGCAGTCCCCCTCAGGACCATTTCTCAGAGGCAGAAGAAAAGGCATAGGTCCACTCCCTCTGGCAGTTCTACAAGCGGTTCTTCTTTCAATTTTGAAAATATGTCTGCTGACGACTTTGCAGATTCTGTAAGTGGTCTTCCATAAAACCTTTGTTTTTTCTTTAAGTTCTGTCTTCTTAAGACGTTTTCTTTTATAGTGTTACCGCCTGGGTAAAGCTTTGCACAAGAAAACTGCTAGCATGGCCAAAGATATCTCTGCCTTGCAATATAAAGTGATTCAGCTGGATGAGGCCAACGCCAAGATTGCTAGCTTGGAAGAATCTAGTCATGAAGCCAATGCTAAGGTGGCCAGTTTGGAAGAGGCCCACCTTGCTGATCAGCGAGAGATTGAGAAGTTGAAGTCTGATCTTGCCAAGGCTGAGGGTGTGATATTCACTCAAGAGGAACAGTTGAACTTGAGAGATCAGCGGTTGGCAAAATTGAATGAGGAGCATCTGCAACATCTTGCTACTGCAAAGAAGATGAAGGCTGACTTTGACGAAACCTTGAGGCAAATGGAGGAAATACCTGCTCAGAATATCGTCCAGAAGGTTGTCGCTGGATATAAGTCTTCTCCTCAGACTTATGAGGAAATCCAGATCATATTGGCTCCTGCTCTGCGCAGGGTATACACTTGGTGTTGATGAGGCCAAACCTGCTGACCTGGTGATTAATACTCTGCCTAATCACCGATTGTGTGATAAAAAAGCCGGGGAGATCTTCACGAAGCGATATGATGAATACAAGAATGGAGAAGATATAATCAACAAATATGCTAAGAAAAAGTCCGCTCAACCTTCAGAGAAACCTGCTCAGCCTTCGGAGACACCTGCTCAGCCTTCCGCTCCCTCTGCATCTTAATTTATTTCCTTTTGAAAACTTTGAGTTTGCTGCCTTTTCAAGCAGCTTTTGATGTAGTAACTATGTATGTTATTTCTTATCAATGACATTTTGTAATCTTTTGAACCTTTTGAGTTTGTACCTTTGAATTGGTGTCTTTGAATTTGATATTCTCTGTTTAGAGATCCTTGTCTTCATGTTGCGCTGCAAAGAAGTTAGGATTTGTTATCCTTAGCTTCTTTAGTTTTTCGTTATGCGCTGCGTGGAACATACGTTTCCTTTACAGAATTTTCTTGCCCTGCAAGGTTAACAGTTGTTGGGGGTCTTCTGCCCATAATGCCTTCGTGCTGCAAATTTGGCAATTTCATTATTTAAGTGGGACTTCTGTCCAGAATGCCCTTCCGCTGCAAGTTTGGCATTTTTCATTTTTTAAGTGGGACTTCTGCCCAGAATGCCCTTGCGCTGCAAGTTTGGCATTTTTCATTTTTTAAGTGGGACTTCTGCCCAGAATGCCCTTGCGCTGCAAGTTTGGCATTTTTTTTTACATGGGACTTCTGCCCAGAATGCCCTTACGCTGCAAGTTTGGCATTTTTGTTCTTTAAGGCAAGATTTCTGCCCAGAACTTTTGCGATGCAAGTTTACTGATAAATTAAGTATCCCGTCCTTAATTCTTTGTTTTAGCACAAGTTAAACGCATCCACTTGTATAATCACAAAATTAAAAAGGAAACATTGATTCGAAGTAGCATTATTTACAGGAATAAAGTTGCTTTAAGGAAAAAATTTTCTTAAGTGAACATCATTCCAACTTCTAGGAACTGTTTTCCCAGAGGCATTAGCTAGTTGATAAGATTCTTTCCCATGCACTTTGATGATTTTATAGGGACCTTCCCAATTTGGGTCTAGCTTTCCAGTGGGGCCTTGCTTACTGGCGTCATTTCGCCTTAGTACTAAGTCACCTTCTTTAAAATACGTACCTCTAATTTTGGAGTTGTAGTACTGGGCAATCCTCTGCTTGTACTTGGCCATTTGTATCAGTGCAACGTCGCGTTTATGCTCCAGCTCATCTTTGACATGCAACATGTCTACCTCCTGTGTTTCTGGACAATATAATTCTGTCCTGGGAGACTTGTGTCCAATCTCTGCCGGTATTACTGCCTCACATCTATATGCTAGGGAGTATGGAGTTTCTTGGGTAGTAGCATTTGGTGTAGTCCTGTACGCCCATAATATATTTGGGAGATGGTCTACCCAGTGAGATCCCTCTTGTTCCAATCTTTTCTTCAGCCCCTGCTTTATTTGTCTATTGGTCTGCTCCACCTGTCCATTGGCTTGGGGGTAAGCTACTGATGTAAAGTGTTGGGAGATTCCTAGGTTTGTGCACCATGCTTGCACTCCTTGATCTTCAAATTGTGTTCCATTATCAGAGACGAGAACTTTAGGGATTCCATATCTGCACCGAATATTTCTCCACAGGAATTTCTGTATTTGGTTGGCTGTGATGGTGGTTAGAGATTCAGCTTCTACCCATTTGGTGAAATAATCTACCGCCACCACTAAGAACTTGAAATTTCCCGGTGCTTTGGGTAATGGTCCCACTAAGTCTACTCCCCATTGATCAAAAGGCCATGGAGATACAATCGGTATCATCTTCTGTGCAGGATTATGTGATATGTTGCTATGCACCTGGCATGTTCTGCAAGTTCTAACCAGATTCTCTGCGTCTTCTTGCATTTCTGGCCAGTAATACCCGTAAAGCCTGCATTTCCTGGCCAGAGCACTTGCTCCCAAATGATTTCCACAAATTCCAAGGTGGATTTCTCTTAACACATAGTCTCCTTCTTCTGGGGTAACACATCTCAGCCACGGTGCCGCGTAAGATTTTCTGTACAGAACATCGTTGAAAAGAGCATACCTGGCTGAAAGTCTTATTAGTTTTCTGGCACGTACTTTATCTTCAGGAAGCCTTCCATCTCTCAGATACATTACAATTGGATCCATCCAAGTCTCTGCTTGTGTTATTGGTTGCACTTCAACCTCGTCACAACTTTTCTGCTTCAGCTGCTCAACTAACACCTTCTTGTTGGATAAGAAATTTGATCCTAATTTTGATAAGGCATCTGCTCTGGTGTTTTGGGCCCGAGTGATCTGCTCTACTTCCACCATTAAGAAATTCTGCAATTTTTTCTGTGCCACCGCAAGGTATTTTTTCATAGGACCTTCGATCCTTTGCTTCATATTCTCCCTTGATATGATTTATTACAAGCTGTGAGTCCGTGTAAACTTTCAGGTTTTGCACCCCTAATTTCTGGGCTAGGTTTAATCCAGTTATCAAAGCTTCATATTCTGCCTCATTGTTAGTGGCTTGAAAGTCAAAATGAAGTGCATATGGGAATTCTTCACCTTTTGGGCTAATGAGTAGGAGTCCTGCTCCTGCTCCTTCTTTGTTGGAAGCTCCATCCACATAAAGCTGCCACTGTTCTGCCTCATGCTTCTCAGCCTTTCTCTGTCCAGCTTTTTGCTCTATAGCCAAGGCTTTTTCTTCTGCTAAGAAATCAGCTAATGCTTGAGCTTTAATTGCTGTTCTTGGCTTGTATTCGATATCAAATCCTGCCAATTCAACTACCCACTTTGCTAATCTTCCAGACTTATCTGGCTTTTCCAAAATTTGCTTCAAAGGTTGGTTTGTTAACACAATTACTGGATGACTTTGGAAATATGGTCTTAATTTTCTTGTGGCATGTACTAAGGCTAAGACCAATTTCTCCACCTCTGAATATCTAATTTCAGGCCCTTGTAGGGCTTTGCTCACAAAATATATTGGCCTTTGTATCATACCCTGTTGCTTTACCAACACAACACTTACTGTTTCCTTACAAAAAGACAAGTAAAGGAATAGAATCTCACCTTCCTGAGGAGGAGTTAGAGTCGGCAAGTGACTTATATGATCTTTCAATTCCTGAAAAGCCTGTTTGCATTCTTCATTCCACTCAAATGGACTGGCCTTCCTGAGAATTTTGAAGAATGACAATGACTTCTGTGCTGATTTTGATAAAAATCGGTTTAGCGCTGCTAATCTTCCTGTTAATCGTTGAACTTGTTTAATATAGTTGGCAAGTATTCTGTCCAGAAACCATTCTGGTCAGGACACGGTGGAGTCCTGCTCCACCTGCTATCCTGCCCAGCGCCTTGGTCTGGTCAGAATTTGGTGGTCGGGCTTGGTTGGGCTCGTTTATATATATATATGTTTGTGTGTGTGCGCGCGCGTGTGTGTTTGCAATGTTAAGAGCCGATATATATATATATATATATATATATATATATATATATATATATATATATATATATATATATATATATATATATATATATATATATATATGTGTGTGTGTGTGTGTGTGTGTGTGTGTGTGTGTGTGTGTGTGTGTGTCGCGCGCGCGCGCGTGTTGCGATGTTAAGATTGTATGCCTTATTTATGTATATATATATATATATATACCGAAATGTCTTATCATTTGTTTTTGTTTTTTGGAATGTCGTTGTTTTGTGTTGTGTTATGTTGTGTTGTAACCTCGAGGGAAAGGGGGGGGGGGGGGAGAGAAGAAGATAATAGTGTTTTTAACAATGTCATAGAATACTTGATGATGACGAGGGAGAATAGATGCCGGACGGAGCCCCCCTGAACTGAACTTATATTTTCAATCTAATTAACGGGTGCCTCACATCCGGCTGAGGATTTACCAGACTGATGGGGACATGAAAAGATGTTCTATTGAGCAGACCTAATGAAATTTTCTATGAGCTTCCTATCTGGAGGCCCAATACAAAGCCTGGGGATTAGACATGACACATCGGATCAGAAGGAATCGAAAACTCCCTAGGAAAAGTATGCAATTCTAAGAACCATATTAGGCCGAGGCATACCATGGAATTTAGTTTGAGATATTTGTTCTTGTTTTTTTAAACAACATTAATTTGTCATATTACACATTTTAAAGTTAACTAAGGCATACAATACTACATGCATTTATACTAATCAGTTTCAAAATTAACTAAAGAATACAATACTAGTGGCATTTATACTAAAGACATTTATACTCCCCGTGATCAGCCATTCTCATTGTCAAAATTAAGTCATTTGCAATACTACTATCATACTATCATACATTACACTATGTTAAAGAATCAAACGCTTACCGTTGTACAAACCAATTGATGTTAATAAAGGTGCTACTGTATTTCTTATCATTTAAAAGTGTGGGCAATCTATCCCAACAACCCCCCTCAAGTGTGGGCAATCTGTCCCAACACTTGCACAACTTTTAAAAAAAAATATTGTTCCAACCAGGGTTCGATCTCGTGACCTCTGGCTCTGATATTATGTTAAGATCAAACGCTTACCGTTGTACTAAAACCAATTGATGCCAATAAATGCGCTACTTTATTTCTTATACATTAAGAGTGTGGGTAATCTGTCCCAACACACTATCATAAATTACACTACATTAATTATTCAAATAAAAAATTATAACACTATCATACATATTCTCACACATTGAATTTTACATGAACACCAATAAACACATAAATTTACTTCTAAGAACCTCATCATACATTTAATCATACCATACATGAATTGAATTCCAATCCAACAATAAAATCACACACTATTGAACATGAAACATGAAATTCTCTAAATTATACCTGAATTTTCGAATTTTACATGAAAATCAATAAACCCTAAATATCAATAAACCATAAACCCTAGGCTAATAATAGCTTAACATTACATATTATGGATGTTCATACATATCCTTCGAATTCTGAGCATCATACATATCCTTTCGAATTCTAAGCACTTCATCATACATTTAATCATACAATACATGAATTCAAATCTAAACCCTAAACCCTATAACATTGTTGAATTCCAATCGAACATATAACATGAAATTCACATAATTAGTCATCAATTTTCATGGTGAAATAAACCGTAAAAGGCTGATTAGGATTTCAACATCAAATAACAAAATTTAATAAACCGTAAACCACTCACAGTAGGTGCTTCTTGTTCATTAGGATTAGCCATGGTGAAATTGTCCAAATTTGCTCTGAGAAGACGACGGATTTCGTTTTTTCTATGAGTTTTTTCTACGGAGTAGATGAAAAGGCTGTGAAATAGGGTAGAATGAGGAAGAAGACCTGATAAGGGTTTCAACTTTGACGTTTCCGTTGAAATTTGGACGACGCGTCCTCTACTTCGACGAGGCTATAAAATGGATCCGTCAAAATTTGGACGGATTTAGTGTTTATACGGAATCCGTCCAACATTTGGGTGATCCGTCAATATTGTGACGGAATTCGTCACAATTTGGACGGTGCGTCCAAATTTTGGACAGATTCCGTCCTTTTGGTCAGTCAGTGTATTTGGACGGAAAAGAATGAAATTTTGGACGTTTTATCTATATTTCGACGAATTTGTCTAAATTTAGACACTGAACCTGAAAAAAATGTCATAAAAAGTTTTACCTGAAAATAAATATCAGAACATACAGTGGCATGATTTACCAATTTCCCGCATTTGTTTGCATTATGTAGTACGGACACGGATACGTTGTATGACACGACACGAAAACAGCGCCAAGGCTGATTTCAAAATTTAAAGACACGACACGCCGCCGACACGTTATATATATATATATATATATATATATATATATATATATATATATATATATACACACACACACACACACACACATATATATTAACATTATATGATGTAAATAAGATTCAATTTATGAAAAACAATATTCGATTTTTTTTGTAAATCTAGATAAAATAAGATACGGAATACGTAATCTCTCTGAATATCTAAAATATATATTCGACCTTTATACGGTATCAAGTTTAAAAATAAAATTGTGATTGACCTTCAAAATATTAAAAGTTCTGGAAGCCAAAATATTACAAAGTTTAAAAATGATTGATTATGTATAAAAAAACATATAAACATAATACGGCGTATTAGTTGTTAAATTGTAATCAAGATAGAAATCATGTATTATAACGTTTTCATTGAAGAAAACTTAAATATGGAAAAAAAATTGAAAAAATTGGGTTCAGAAGTATCGGAGAGTGTCGGTCGCTGTGTCGGAGTGTGTCGACAATGTGTCGGATATTAAAATTTTAAATAATATTACTTTAACACGTGTCGGAGGCGTGTGATCGCATGTCGTATCGGAAATGTGTCGGAAACAGCGCACGACGTCTAATTGAAATGTCGGGACTTCATAATTTAATCAATTTCATCGATTTTCATTGATTTTATCGTTGAATTACATTTTGTCATTCAATACACTAAATAGATATTTCGAAAGTTGATTAATGAGTCAAAGATTCAATTTTGGGGATGTCAAATGTCAATCCTCACCTTGGATCTATGAATAGTTGATTATTGACTTTCGGAAGGGTCGATTTGAGTTTGGTTTATAGATAATATATGGTGGAAGATAATTCAAAAGCACATTAATAATTCCTACAACACAATGTTATGATAGCATTATATTTTTAAATAGAACACATAGTGGATGTCATACAATTATGAGAATCTTAAGGCCACTATTTTCTCAACAAAAGAACCACCTAAGATAAGGCAACTCCAACCACTTAGTCTATCACCTACATGACAACTCCAAACACTTAGTATGTCACCTACATGAGAACCTTAAGGCAACTCCAAACACTTAGTATGTCACCTACATGACAATCAAGAATTGCGATTTATTTAGTCTGAGAACTTAATGGAGATTGGGCTAGAGACAACATGATGATCGGATACCCACGAAATCGATCCCTGATCATAAGCTTCGTTTATCGTTGTACCCGATCTTCTGAAACTTATCTGGTAACTTATCTTCTGATTTACTTCAATGAAATTCAGAATAGAAGGTTGAACAAACACATCAACCCCGGGAATCGGTTGGAGATCGGCATGATAACTTGACAAAGATTCCCCAACATTCGTAAGCGTCCTATTGTATCTTTGTATTGTGGAACCAAGTTTGATAGCAAACGAAGGATAATTCAGCTCTGCTTCTTCTATGCTTGTTACTTCACTGCAATTTATCTTTCGTGCAACGATTAGCTCGATCTGAATGTCGGTATACCCTAAACCGCAAAGGTAAGGAATGTAATCATCGGGCTGAAGATCGTATACAAGTCCCGGATCAAATGCCCTCGAAGGGTTCACATGGCCAGCACCTGTGGCGAAGATATCAGCCGGAAGTAGTCTTTCGTCGAGGATGAGACGACGATCATGGTTCAATACATCGGCGGTAGTCATAATGGCAGACTTAATAGCAGCAGGAGACCAATCAGGATGTGCGCTTTTTAGCAAGGCGGCGATGCCGCTAAGATGAGGACATGACATTGATGTGCCAGATATTATGTTGAAAGTAGATTTTGTGTTGGATGAATCATCCTCCACAGAGAAAGGCCAAGCAGCTAGAATGCTGACACCTGGACCAATGATATCGGGTTTCAGAATTCCTGGACTTGCCAAACTCGGGCCTCTCGAAGAAAATGATGCAACTGATGGAGCATTTTTGTCACCGATTATGGTTCCTTTAAAGACTATTTTCGCTTTCGGAAAAGATGTCGAATTTATGTATTCTTTGATTTGTTCTCCAGCGGCATAAGTCAATTCTGCCGCCGGAAGAACATGAACATCTGTTATTACACTATATCCATCTTCCTCTTCGCCCATCATAAGCATACCGAGCCCACCGGCATCTTTCACCGCTTGCCCTTTGTGTATTCTTGATACATTTCCCCCTCTCTCACAAAGTACGATTTTTCCTCGAACATCTGTGTTCTTCAACGACCCCGGGGCGCAAAATGTAGCATTAATGATCTCGTCATTATCCCTCGAACTAAAATAGACTAGAGGGAGTAACTCAGAAGCGGGTGAATCACGTGGTTGGAAAGCGGATTCACCGTCGAATTCAGCATTGTTTCCGAGAACCGCTGTAGCCCTTAATCTCCTATCCATTGTGCTTGCACCAACAGTAAGAATCCAAGGTGACTCATTTGATAGGGTTGTGTTTAATGGACCTACATTGCCTGCAGAACAACTGACAAAGACGCCGTTTTTCATCGCGCCAAAAGCTCCGATCGCGATGCTGTCGTTCCATAAAGGAGTGACAATTCCTACATCTCCACCAACTAGTGAAAGTGAGAGTACATCCACACCATCCTCAACCGCGGCATCCATGGCAGCTAGGATGTCAGTTTCCTTACAACCAATAGGGATACAAACTTTGTAAATGGCTAGATGTGCCAATGGTGCCATACCGACGGCTGTGCCATTGGCGTTACCATACACATTTGCGTTTTTCACGTAATTTCCTGCTGCTGTACTTGCTGTGTGGGTACCTGCAGTTGAGCCAGATGGATTATGAGAACAAACAAAGGTTGTGCTCGTATCATTACACCAATTTTATTTCTCTTACCATGTCCCAAAGTATCAATAGGCTGCTCCTCCAATGATCCATCGACAAAATTTCTTGCACCAATAAGCTTTTTGTTACATGCAGCAGCACCTTTAAGCTGACATTTTCCTTTCCATTTTGCTGGGGGCGGCGACATGCCTTCATCATCAAACGAAAGATGATCCGACGCAATTCCGGTATCTAAAACTCCAACAATCACATTTTCTCCATAATGGGATCTTGCCTGAACCCCGAGATTCTGCGCCAATCCCAAGAAATTCGGACTATGGGTTGTATGTAAAGACAACATTTTCTGAGGTCGAGCATATAAAAACCCTTGTTTTTTCTCCAACACTTTCACTTCTTCCCCTGATAAACGAGCTGCAAAGCCGTTTACAACATGCTTATAAGAGTAAATGATTCTTCTTGTTGCATCGTTCGAATCCTCCTCGATTTCATTCACGAATGATTGATGCCAATTTTCAAGTACTCATCATAGTCTGTTCTTCAACATCCGGCAAACTTACATGCACAATATAAGTATCAAAAGTTGCTATTGCTGTAAAGAAGAGGAATATGTTCAAGAAAATAAATATAGGAAAAAGCCCATAATAACTCATTTTAATCAATAAGAAGCAAGATTTTAGTTAACAATTAGCAGAATTAAGCATTTATTTATAGTGGGGTTTTTTTTTTTGGAAAAAAAAAAAAAAAATTTGCGAGCACAGCATGGAAAAGTCCGACTTCATATTGAAGTATATGTTCTTTGAAGAATCCGACTGCAGGCTGTACACAACCTCCATATTAAAAGGCACACAACGTTTTTAGTAATTACATGAACTCTAATTTTTTTTAAGAGGGAGATGAGGCCAAAATGGTATAAAAAATTAAAATAATTGTCACTAACTCTTAGAGAAAGTATAGAGTGAAAGTGAATTGATCAACATTAAATGATGTAAATGGTTGAGGGCCGGTAAGCCACCGTGTGAATCGGATGTGAATACCATGGCTAGCCAGTATGGATCACTCTGTCGGAAAGATTAGTGTGATTGCATTGCACATTTCGACAGTTGCTATGATGGGTTGTGGAGATTTGTTGTTTAAAGAGGATCGTCAGGAATCAAAAACGGATTGTAATAATCAAGAACAGACATGAAAGTATAAATAACACAAGAAACAATAACACAATGATTTAATGTGGTTTCCAGCAATATCCCGACTATTCCACAGGCAGAAAGAGGAGAATATATTAGGGAAACTTGACATTCTATGCTTGAAAAGTAAATCCTTTGAATAGTATGCCCCGTATATAATGTTTGGGAAATATCCTTGCGTCCATTTTCAATTGCATGTGCGTGGTGAGAGGTCCAATCTATATTTTTTTTTTTAAATTTTTTTTGTTTTCTTTATTGTTTTTTAATATTTTGGTTAGCAAATATATATACGAGCTACATCCGTCCCCAAAAAAATATTCATTTTTCTAAAATGAATTATCTGATAAAAAGTGTTGCAAAATATATATGTACTACCTCCGTTTCAAAAAAATGTCCACTTTTTAGAAATGAATTATTTCATAAAAAGTGTCAATTTAGAAAATCAATATATAATCCAATGCATCTTTCCAAACAAATTCTATCATATCATTTAATGTTTGTATCATCTTTTCATATTCCTAATATGCAGTTATTATTAAATAGTGGTATATATATCCATTAGTGTTTAAGATATAATAAATTAATTGTTTTTTAATTTGTGTACACCACAAAAAGCGAACACTTTTTGTAGGACGGAGATAGTATATATTTAGTGTCGCAGATTTTGCTTTAGGACATTTTTTTAGACGTAAAATGATCTCTATATATTTTTTGGGTTCTCTAACTTGTTTATTTTTTTAATAACGAATATTGACCGATAAACAATGGTTGTGTTCTGTTCCAATATATAGAATGATAATTGGAAAATTTCAAAAAATACCTTTTTTTTTCCCTAAAATTTGCACGAAAAACATAACCGCCAAAATAAAATACGGAGTCTATCCCCCATATATAGGTGTACCTGCCCATAAATCGATCTCATGTACGCCCAAGTTTAATAGTTACGCTCTTGAGGATGGACGATATCGCCCATAATATCACATCTTTGAAAAACGCAGATTTTTTCACTTTAAAACGGATTTTCTGGTATTTTTCATTAAACTCGTTATTTTGATATTTATACCTTGATATTGGGTTATTAACATTTTTCTTGGAAAATTGGCACATGCAACTTATTTTTACGCTATCGATTATGTTATGATTGCTACCAATCATATGTCATATACAATATCAAAGTCAATGACATAAAAATATAGGGGGAATGATGGAGAAGGACAAAAATATTTCATCAATTGAGTAGAAGGACAGTCTTTTGAAACTTTTGCATAAAGGACAAAACTATTTATCCACTATTGAAATTCACTTGTGTTCGAAATTCACTGTTTAAATTCACTGCCGAAATTCACTGTCGAAATTCACTAATTTTCAAAATTCATTGTCGGGATTCACTGATTTTCGGGATTCACCGTCAAAATTCACTATCGAAATTCACCGATTTCGGGATTCACTAGGGAGATTCACTGATTTTCGGGATTCACTTTTTGTTTGTCCTTCTCGCTATAAAAATTATGCAGTTGTCCTTCTCCCTATAAAAAATATGTAGTTGTCCTGTTGCTTAATAATATTTCAGATTGTGTCTTTATCCTTAATTTCCCAAAAAATATATTGCATCATTTATTATATTTGTTTTGTTGTGACACTAATTTAAGAGGGGAGAAAACTTTTCACTCACACGTGATTTGTCAATTGAATTATAACTTTGCCAATCAAAATCAAAGTACTATTTACGTTTTCGAATTATAACTTTGAGTTTCCACACATGTGTTGGACAAAAAACGCACGATAAATTGTGTATAAATATCAAAATAACGAGTTTAATAGAAAAAAAATACCGGAAAATCCGTTTTAAAGTGAAAAAATTTGTGTTTCAAAGATGGGCGATTTCGCCCATCATCAAGAGCGTAACTACTAATCTTGAGCGTACATGAGAGCGATTTATGGGCGATTTCACCCATCTTAAGAAGGGGGATAGACTCCGTTTTTTACTTTGGGGTTGTATTTTTTATATTAATTTTAGAAAAAAGATGGAATTTTTCGAATTTTCTCAATTATCATTCTATTTATTAGAACAGAACACAAACCATTGTTTATCGGCCAATATTCATTATTAAAAAACAAACAAGGTAGAGAACCCAAAAAATTTATTAAAATTATTTTACGTCTAAAAAAGTGTCCTAGAGCAAAATGATCTGCAGCACTAAATATATACTATCTTCGTTCCATAAAAAATGTCCACTTCTTGTGGTGCACACGTATTAGAAAAACAATTAATATGTTGTATTTTAAGTAGTGATGGACAAGTATACCCCTACCAAATATGGGACGGAGGTAGTATATATATTTGCAAACCAAAATATATTAAAAAAAACAATAAAGTTAAAATAAAATTTTAAAAAAAAGATTGGACCTTCCACCACGCACATGCAACGGAAAATGGACGCAAGGATATTTTCCCAAACATTAAATACGGGACATACTATTCAAAGGATACTATTACTGAAGATTTTACCGACTTTGCAATTGCTTACACAATTGCTATTGCTACTGCTGCCTCTACTGCAACTGTTCGAGGTTAAAACAGGCGTGTATTTATAGTCACAAAACCCTAGACCTAGCCGCCATAAAGACATACTAGCGAATTAACTAAAATACCCCAGATGTGAACTCAACTTCAACTGACTCCACCAGACGTAACCAAAACTGACTTTGCCTAAAGCTGACTTTTGCAAAGCCGACTTCTGGTAAAACTGAAGTCTACCAAAGCTGACTTCTGCCAAAACTAAAGTATGCCAACACTGACTTCGCCCAAAACTCAGTTTTGCTCAGCAGACATTGCTTAGCTTAGAACTCAGCTTTAAACGAGATGTCAAGTCACATTTTCTAACAAATCTCCATATTGACTTGAACTCTCGTTCAAACAGATGTATAACCAGATGTACAGTATCAGATGCATTCGTTAATGCCAGATGTATTGTACCAGATTCCTCTTCTTTCTTCAGACTTGATTGAGTTGAGAATAGATGTGATCAACAGATTCAGACTTGATCACCAGACAAGATGTGATTACCAGATTCAGATTTAATCACCTCAGTAGTGCACACTCAGCCGAGTTCTTCAGATTCAACTTCAACCAAATAGATTGCAGATTTAGATTCAGTTTCTGAGCTGACCAAATGTGAACACGACAGATTTAGGTTAGACTTCTCCAAACGAGACTTAACTCCAGATGAGAACTTCACCTCAGACATGTTCACCAAATTCTTAGCTGACTTCACTTAGCCAAACATATCAGGTTTGTCTTACTCAACGACTTCACTTCACTCAGCTGAGGCCTCCAGACACAGATGCAGAACCAGTGTAGGCATGTTCAACAGATTCAGTAGACGCCACTCTGCTGACAGATGGACTCAGCTGACTCTTCATTCAATTGACTTCCCATACTTGAACACTCTACTCTACTCAGCTGACTTTCACTCAGCTGGTACTAGATCAGCTGACCCTTACTCAGCCAATCCTAGATTTTGGTTCCACTCAGATTCAACTCTTTGATTCTTCAGGTTTAGATGCATAACTACGTGCTAGATTAGTGTTGACTGTTCTCACCTGAGTTCTACAAACTCAGCTGAGTATGGACCTGGAGCTCCACGTGCTTGTCAATAATCCAGATTCAGATTCAGACCAAATTTGCATTATGGTCTTTGGAATCACCCTTCTTGAATGTCTTCTTTTCAGGATTTCCATTCCTTTTGAAACTACTACTAGCAACTAAACCAGCAGCCCGATTGTCTGTACCTGTGCAAGCTGAATTATGCCTTACCTCTCGATTATGGAGAGATGCTTTAACATCCTCCAATGACAATGTATCTCTTCGAACAATAAAATACTGCACGAAATTCTCATATGATGTTGGCAGTGATACCAAAACAATTAGAGCTGCATCCTCATCTTCGATCTTAACACCAATACTCCTTAAATCAAGCAATATTGTGTTCAGCTTTTCCAGATGATCTCTGAGAGTCATTCCTTTATGCATCTTTAAATTGAACAGATGTTGTTTCATTAGCAACTTGTTGGTCAATGACTTTGTCATATACAGACTCTCAAGCTTAAGCCACAGCCCTGCTGCTGAATCCTCTTCAGCAACGTTAATGGTAACATCATCAGACAAACACAACAAAATCATTATATGTGCTTTCTCCTCCAGATTGGCCATCTCAACGTTTCCGGCATCTACTGCTTTTGTCAATGGAGCCCAAAGCCCTAGTTTGTTCAACAGAACACACATCTTGATTTGCCACAGATTGAAATTGTTCTTTCCTATGAATTTATCAATCTCTACATCTAACCCAGACATCTTGATCTTGCCAAAGAACACGAATTTTATCACAGAATCCTAGCATCGGTAAAGGTCTTGGTGAAGATAAAATTTTGTTCAAACAAATGATTCCTAAACAGAACCTAAGATTCTCTGATGATAACCTGAACGCTCTGATACCACTTGTTGAAACAGGACCATCATGGATCAAAAACGGATTGCAATAATCAAGAATAAACGAGAAAACATAAATCACACAAGAAACAATAACACATTGATTTAATATGGTTTCCAGCAATATGCCGACTATTCCATGGGCAGAAAAAGGAGAATATATTATCAATGGAGATATTACAGACTCAGAAATTGCTTACACAATTGTTCTTGCTACTGCTACCTATACTGCAAATGTTCTAGGTTATAACAAACGTGTATTTATAGTCACAAAACCCTAGACCTAGCCGCCATAAAGACATACTAGCAGATTGACTAAAATACCCCAGATGTGCACTCAGTGTCAACTGATTCCACCAGATGTAACCAAAACTAACTTTGCTCATAGCTGATTTCGGCCAAAGCTGACTTCTGATAAAACTGAAGTAAGCCAAAGCTGACTTCTGCCAAAACTGAAGTCTGGCAAAACTGACTTCTGCCAAAAACTCACTTTTGCTCAGCTGACATTGCTCAGCTGAGAACCCAGCTTTAAATGAAAGGTCAAGTCACATTTTCTAACATTTGTGTTGTGTGATTTTCGTTTTTGTAATAGTGTCTTGACCTTATGCATTTTGAATCTGGTAATATGAATCTGTTTGAGGAGATCTGAATTTGAAGACCTAGCTGAAGTGCAATCGGCTGAGGTGCTTACGTCTGAATCTGAAAATCACATCTGGTTTGGTGATCAAGTCTGAATCTGTTGATCACGTCTTCTCTCGACCCTTCGTCGTATCGTACGTAGACGACGCGGAGGTCTCATATAAAATTGTGAGGTTCTCGTATGGAGTTGGGGATCATTTCCCTTTCAATCTACCAATGGTTTCACGTATTATATTCACTTTATGTCTTTCCATTCCATGCTTTATACAACCCCCTCCCTCACTGCATCTTCAATCCCTCGGATGATTGGATCACGCATGCCCCCACCTCCACAATCCCCTTCTCTCGCTTTTCCATCTACACATACACCCTCCCTTTCTTCCTCACCCCACCACCACCTACGGCATCTTATCCTCCACCCTACCCCACTCACCCCATGCAAACACGTGCAAATAATAACATCCATAAGCCTATTAAAATCTTAATCTCCATACTCAACTCCTTACCGAAACCGAAACCGAACCCAATAATATCATATATACAATCTCTTAAAAATCCCAAATAGCATAATGTAGTACAAGAGGAGTATCACACTTTGATGCATAACGATGGTAACCCGTTGATGAGAGTCAATTCGACTCTATTTTTCTACTACTTTTCTATCCCATAATGACTCGTTTTGTACAATTCCGGGAGTATATGGCTAAGTTTTGGTGCCTTTTACACCATTTTGTTAATTCCGGGACTCGGGTATATAATCCGGGAATCTCGACCTTTTTCTGTGTTTTTCATTCATTCTCGGTCACCCTAGTATCCCGTAGGGGTTATGTTTAGTATGTATTTTGATGTTTTTCAGGAACTAGGTACTCGAGAATGCCCGGAAAACATGATACGGAGCTTCGGGAGGCATAAAGGCTCACTTTAGGGAAAACACATGCTAGGCGTGCGCCTAGCATTCCTTAGGCGCACGCCTAGCATTCCTTAGGCGCACGCCTAAGGCCCTGATTGGGACCAATGTTTCAGTACGTGAATTTCAATTGCCAGGCGTACGCCTAAGAAATGCTAGGTGCACGCCTAGCTTCTTACCTGCCCATGGAGACTTTCTGAAGAATTGACAGGCGTGCGCCTAGCGTTCCTTAGGCGCATGCCTAGCAACCTGTTTTGGCAAACACTATAAAAGCTCAATTTTGAGCTTTGGATAGATATAGATCACTTTTACAACTTTTTCTAGCGATTTTCTTCTCCAAGAACACCATAGATTTGTTTTTCAATCCTTCTTAGTATAGTCTTTTGTAACAAACACTTGGATCATCTTGGATTGCATATTTATATATTCAGTTTTCTCGTTTTCGGATTTCAATCAGTTTTTAGTTCTTGGTAAGTACTTATAATCTTTATCTTTTGTTTTTTTTATTCATAGTCTATAATGAAATCTTGTGTTTTGATAGTTATTATGAGTAGCTAATCGTTTTATAGCCGAGTTATGCGATAATCATCGAAACTGGATCCTAGCTTGTTTATGTGTTATTCTTGAAGTTTGATTTGTTTAGTCTTGACGCGTTTGTAGTCCTAGAACTTATTCTTAATGACCTTTATTGAACTCGCGACTCGATAAACGTATTTACACGTATCGTCTTTATAGATGTATTTTGCGAGAGGATACGGGAGCCGGGGTTCTAGGATCACCGTGTAAAACCGACTGTGTTGTTCAGACTCGGTTTCGTTGTGAGGTTTTGTATCGACTTGTCGAGCGTTTCATGAATCATAGACCGTGTGAGGTCAGTTAAATCCATTGAGCAGACTGTTGAACCTGACATATGAGGGTAGATTATTGAAATAATGTCTATTCTCAGAGCCAGGAAACGACACCCTACGTAACGTCAAGAACGTTTTGGTAAATCAAGAATACCACTGGACATAGCTAGGGTTTGGTAAGTAGTTGATTGGATCATAGCTCGGCTATCGTTTTTAACCATTTAAAAACCTCTTATTTAAGTTAGTTTTTGTAAACATAGAATGTGACATCGAAATAACCTTTCCAAAAATTTGTTGACCTAAACTAGAGATGACACTAGCTCACTACTAGAAAAACAGATATTAATGACAGTAATTTAATGACGGGCCGTAATTTCGTCACTATAAACATCTTTTAATGACAGTAATATATATGTATAATTATAAAATGTGTAAACGGTGAGGAAGTTATAATTCTCGTCATTATTGATTCCTCATCCCCTTATTATTTGTATACACAAAATAATCTCGTCATTGATATATAAAAAAATATAATAATTTTTTTTTCATTATATGTATTTCTTTAAAATTTTATTTAAAAATCCCCAAACCTTAGGCGGGCAACATTCCCACCAAAATCATTCCTAATTCATTTTTCTTTCTAACATTCCTAATTATACACAAAACCTAAAAGATTTTCAGATCCAACCAAAAACCTAGAAAATGTTTATGCCTCCTCCGACGACTACCAGCTACTTTCACACCACCACCGATTTCGGCCTCTGTCCAAACGACCCAAATCAATGGTCTTTCTGACGACCGCCCTTCTCCATCATCTCTGATTATCATCCCCCATCATCTGAATTCACTAATTGTAGACGAAGCGGGTCCAAACCCTTCACTTTGAACTAGCGACGTGAAGAAGCTGGTATGTATAAACTTCGCTCTTGCAGTCCAAGCCAAAGATGACCTCTCTGGCTATCTCCGGTGGTCACTCCTACAGAGGTTGCAGGTCATGTCATCTCAGGTATTTTCCCCCAATTCATTTCCCCTCAAATTAGACTAAGAAAGCCCCTATTTTTACTGAAGGTTCTTTTTTCGTACTGTAAGGTCCCCGCGATTAATCTTTTGTTAACTGAATTATTCACCGTAAGAATGTCGTTTACTTTTTTATCTTTAATTTGGTGTTGCGAAAATATATTATTTTCATTATTTTTGTTCTTAAGAAATCCATAGCTTCATATGAAACATGGTATCTTTTAGGAAAGATGACCTAGTTGTTACTATTGTAAGGGTTTTGGTGTACTCATTAGTGATATCAGGTACTTTTTGGTTTCGAATCTTCATTTTTCAAGAATTAATCACTCGTATTATTCAGAAAAGGTCACATCGAATGGTTGAACTGAATAGTTTGTTTCGTATTTTTTACAGGTGTACGTGCAATGTCGATGTCAAGAGATGGGTTAATAAGGGAAGAGGATCTAGCAGAGGTGTATCTTCGTAACCAGGGTGTTATTCACACCGGAGGAAACACATTTGACTCATTTACGTCTTTCCGGTGTTGGAGCACACCGCTGACGGGGACTGTCATAGTAATGGGATTGGCTTCTGTAGGGAGTAATGGTATTCAAGGTGTTTCTACATTAACTTGTTTCAATATTCTCAATATGTTGTGGTGCACTTCTCATATGCTTTAGCGCATTAACTCCGAATTCAATTAAATGATGCTTCGACTCCATTTCAATTCATTGTTTAATCCATAACGCTTTGATTTTTTTATTTCAAAGATTTTCTCTCATCGTGGGGGTTTATGTTAGTATATAAGGTCTTTCTGATCATTTAGTTGTTGCTAGTAGCTGTGAGAAGATGTAGAATTCTTTTTGATCTTACACCTTTGTTGTTAGATTTGGACAACACATGCTCAATTTCTTGATGAATTTGGTACTTGCAGGCATTTAAAGGAGCTTTTCCTCCTTTCATAATTGTGTTTTGGAGGGATTAACAATGGAGGTTGGTTCTTAAATCGATTTGCAGAATATGCCATTCAATGTTGATGGTTTGCCCTGGGTAGCTTCTAACCCCAGTTCTATGGATTCTATGAGGCTAAACTCTGGTAAGCTCCTCCCTACAATTCAGAATTTGAAGAAAATGAATACTATAGTTTTTAATGTGGATATGGTTGATGCTATTGTCACTCAAGTTGGTAAAGTTTTGATACCCATTATGTTGTTGATTCTGTTGCTTCTTGTGTTGTTGATGGACTTTTATATAAACTGAAATTCTGCCCCTTGCTATGCTAAACTTGCTACATCTCATCTTGCTAAAATTTGCTGAAATATTCATATTTGTGCTGCCCTGCGACTTTGCCTCAAGAAGACTGCATCTGGCTGAACCTTGAACCTTGCTAAACTTGCGAAAGTGATTAACCTACTGCAGAGTTGTTGTAATCTGTTTGATCTGTATCAGCTGTCTATTTTGTGGAATGAATTTGTGATCTTTGAGCCCTTGTCTATTTGTTGAATCTGTGCTGCTGATCCAAGTATTGTGCTGGCCCGAGTTTGAACCTGCTATAGTTGTTATCTGTAGTGTTAGGCACCTTCAAACCGAGTTGGTGTTTCATATACTATAGTCCTGTACCTGCTGCTGTTCATAAAGCTTGGCTGAATCCTTTTGAATCCTAAACTCTGTTGAATTAGTTTTTTATTCTGTGTTTCATCTTTCTATTGGTGAAGAGCTGTGTATTTCTTCTTGTAATCTGCTGTACTCTACTTGAATATTCTCTGTTTTGATACCTTCTGTATCAATACCTTGATAAGGCTAAAAAAGTTGTAATCGTACTTGAACTTCTTGTTTAAATTACATATACCAAATCTCTAAATTTGTATCTCAATTAGTTTGTTGAATCTCGTTACAACCTTTTAAATTGCTTGAATAGCTTTGCAATCTGTTTCATACTCCATTGTTGTGCAACCGCATCCGAAACAAACCTTGTATTTTTATTTGCGATCGATGTATATTTTGAACTCGAATTTTTGGCAACTCTTGATCCGTATTCTATTGATCTAAACTTGTTTGTAATTTTCTTTTGTTGACTAAGTTTGCTATCATTATCTAGCTCCTTGATCATCAGTTTTCAAATTTAGTTGATATACCTTTTGGTGAAGTAATTTGAACCTGTATCCATTTGAATTAATTTGCAGCACCTTGTCTTATTTTTTGGTTAAATCATCTACTAATTATTCTACTTATATCTTGATAATTTGAATCGCTTAATAGGTTTTGCATCAAGATCTTGATCATTTGATTTTGATCAAAGGTTGTTTGATTCTGCACAGTTCACTAAAATATAGTTTATAATATATTGATTTTGTAATAAGTGTTTTGATCACAAATAATCAATCTATTTGATCACTTTGGTTATACAACACAAGTGAATAGTTAATTAACTGAGCTTCCGCACTTAATTACTAGTACTTGTGTTAAGTAAGAAAAAGAGTTTGAAAAATCACCCAACACTCTATTCACCCCCTCTAGAGTGTTTACTTGCGCATTATCGATCCAACAATGAAATCTTCGAAGCATGTTCTGCCTGGCACTGTGAAGCCTTCTTTGAAGAGTAATCCATCTATGGGTAAGGAAACTCCTTTTGTAGCTAATGCCTTTGAAGCTCTCAATCTTGATCCTGTTCATGTTGAATGTGATGATTTGGTAGATGCTTCTTCTACGGGGAAAGACATTTGTTCTGATTCTGTGCAGCAGGCTCCAACTTCTGGGGATAATGTGCAAGAAAAGGTGTTTAATAAGAGTGAAAAAGAGACCAAAAACAAAAGTACCCCCCAAGGGTAAAAAGGACTTCAATTCTGCTGCTAATGGTTCTTGATATAATACCACTGCTCTTGTTTTTCTTTATCAGTTTAGCTACTTGATGGTGGCTTTATGTAAAAATTTTGTGGATTCATACTCTTTAGGACTTGCTTTGTAGCTTTTGTTCTCTTTTGAGCAGCTCCCTCCTTTGCTGAGTTATTTTTGGTGATTTGCCGGACAGATTTTGCTGTTCTCTCAGAAAAAATCCTCTTAAATCTGTAAATTGGAAGCCACTTACACCAACCTATATGAGGGTCGTTTGGCATTTGGATGGTGAGATGCATTTTGTGGATTACTATGTCATATTTGCAATGCTTTTTTTGTTATTTTTGAACATTTCATTCATTTTGTCCTTGCTTAGGTTGTGCTTGGAGGTGGTCAAGATGCATCAGATGTTACGACTGATCTTCGTGTTGTGAAGAATGAGCCCAAGTTTTAACAAGGTGATATATGCTAATAAATTACATATATATTTTTAGTTTCATAGCTCATGGATCCTTAGAGTTCATCCTGCTTGTGCCATTTGTTAGATTCTTCAAGAAGGAATTGGTGGTGTTAAAGGTGACTTTTGACCAATAACTGCTTTTGGTGATATTGTCAATATTGTGGTTTGCACAATATAACATCTTCTACCATGGTTAAATTATGACATCTTTTTTTTTTTTTTTACGGATATTGTCTTTCTACCGTTAACACTTTATATAGACTTTGTTTTGTAATTGGTAAATCGAAACACAAAAAATATATTTTATTCATGGTTTTTTCAGTATAGGAAATGACCATGATACAAATCATGAGTGAGAACACAAGTTACTACACTTTTACATTTCTCGGTTTATTTAGCTTAGTCTCGTCTTCATTGAAGATATAAATATTCTTCTTTAATTTCTGCGAAACCTACTTTCTTCAAAGGGGTGACAACCATGTCATTGCTAGTTGGATCTTATGAGGTGACGACAACCATGTCATTGCTAGCTAGGTGGATCTTATCGATTGATGCATTCAACAATTGAAAGGTTTTTACCTTATATGTTATAGTTGTCCATGCTTTCCATAACGTAGCAACTATGTATATTTTGCATAGACTACTCCAAATGGTTCAACGTATAGCAGTGGTATCTTTAAATGTATTAATTAATATTTTAATATTTGTTCATAATGACCAAATGGATATTTACAGAAACAAGGATTTAATGATGGTAAGATTGTAATATAACAACACATTTTATCATCATTAAAGTATTTTTTGTGACGGTATACCCAGTCATTACATGTCTTTTGTTGATAATGGCCATAGCTTATTAATGAGGGGTTTCCACTTATTAATGACGGTAATATCCGTCATTAACGGTAGAAACCAACATTCAACTTTAGTTCTAATGAGAGGAAAATAGTATAATAATGAGTAAATTATTCGTCACTAGAAATATTTTTAATGAGAGTCTAATCACGTCATTAAATCTTTGATATCTTTTATGACGAGACGATTTGCCGTCATTGAATGCTTTAACTAGAATGGCGACAATGAGGGGGGCATGAGGGGAATTTCTCATCATTAAAAATCTTTAATGACAAGAAAATGGCATATAATGAAGAGAATTCCCGTCATTAAAACCTATTTTTCTTGTAGTATAGCTTTGGTACGTAACTAGATTCCCGGTGGGATTACGACCTTGCTCGCTAGTTTTATACTAAAACCGACTCGGTACTCTGCCGGTCAAAATTGGTATACTATAAAACGGCCATCACCCGTTTCTAAGATTTTTGAACATTATTGGCTCGAAATGGATCTTTCGTTTGAAATACAATCCTGATGGTTCTATTGTTCGATACAAGGCCCACCTCACTAAGGGTTTCATCAATGACGTCCCAAAATTGATTATTATGAGACTTTGAACCTAATTGTTAAACTCACCAACATTCGAGTCATGCTATCTTTGGAACTAGCTCAGGGATGGTCTCTTCGTCAGCTGGAAATTAACAATACTTTCTTGCAGGGACATCTCTATGACACTAGCCACATGGTTTGTTGATCCCGGCCGCCCGAAGTATGCGTGTAAGCTTTAGAAGGCCATTTACGGCTTCAAACAAGCACGTAGGGCATGATATGATGAGCTTAAGAATTGTCTTTTTTTTCCGTGTGCTTCAATAGTTCTCATGCCGATACGTCAGCATTTGTTTATTCACATGATTCAGTGTTACAATACATGATAATATTATTATCACACGCAATAATACACAGGCTCTTGGTCAATTTATTCAACATATGGCCGCTCAGTTTGCCCTTAAAGGCCTTGGCACTATTTCGTATTTTCTAGGTATGGAAGTTATCCTAAAATCTGATGACTTAATTCTATCAAGGACGGAGGTGTAGTGTAGGGTTAGAGAGCTAACACAGTATCATAACCTAGCTCATCCACCATCTGACCCGTCCTTCAACCCATCCTAATTAAAAATGCAACTTGATTGAAGTCTCTCTAGCCCACGAACACCAAATTAGATCAACCCATCGATACATAATTCTACCATAATATTCATAGTTATTATTATAATTTACTCTATTTAATTTCCCTCTTATCGTATCTTCCATCCTAAAACTTAAATAAAAACAATTCATTTCATTCATTCTTTAATGTGAAAATTCTCTTGACACACCATTTGCCTAAAATAAATCGTAATCTACCTCGTTTCTGTTTTGGTAATTTTTAATCCACCCCCCCTCCCCCCCCCCCCCCCCCCCCCTTAAATTTAGACGGTTCCACCCATAGATTTTTGGGCAAATTATCAAGCAAATTTCCCATTTTTATAATTGTTTTTAAAATTAATAAATGACAGATTTATTCCCATCTTATTATTTGCTTCGTGCTTATAAGTAATACACTACTGAAAACCAAATCGTATCATATGTAGCCACATAACTTAGTGTGTGTCACACATGAGAGTTAAGTTTATGGTGATACATTTGAACTATTAGTCTGTGGTGAAATTAATCAAAGTATGAGGTCTATTTATTAAACCACCATTAATGCGCCCAGAACACTTTATGGTGTGACCGTCTTATCCGGACCGTCGACATTGGTTGTCTAAGTGGGGCATTTATATATGATGAGAGTCATATTGGTAAAAAGATAATTGTCTTGTGAAAGGGATAAACTCTCAAGCATTGTGATTTTTCTATATAAAGAGAATTTCTCCAACACAATAGACACATTACATCTCTGCGCCATATTCATAGGAGATGAGAGAAAAATTAGTTTCTTGTCCTAGCCATCGGAAGAAAAAAAAACATTGGGTTTTTCTTGAGCATATTTGCGGAGGCTCCACTACGAGGATCGACGTCCACCAGTCGTCGCTTGGAGATACAATCCGGAAGATCACGGCTTCTTTTCGGTCGGGTAAATCTTCAAACCTTCTTGTAGGATATATTAATTAAATATGTGAATTAAGTCGTGGTAAAATCGTAAATGAGTTTCAATTCGTTGCTTCCGCTGTGCATGATCGAGTGTCTCGATCGGTGCTGTGAATCAGATCTGACGATCTGGAAAAGAATGGAAAAATTGGATCGATATACCGAGACCCACTCTCGGGCTATCCAGATCCGGAAAATTTCCGGATTCGGTTTTCTCCGCGTTTTGGATCCTGATTCGGGTTCCTGTATATCCATCATGTGGTATCGGAGCGAGGTTAAAGCGATTTTGAGATTTTGATTGCATAATTAATTAACAAGGAGTGTAACTGAATAAAAATTACATCTTTTATATGTTTATTATATATATGCGTGGTTGAATGTTTTTGGTTGACGAGATGGATTGAGGATTGGTACTTGTTTACATGTTAGATCTTTTGTAGTAGGGCACCACCTTGTAAAGTATTGTTGTGTTATTTTTCTGAATAAAAATAGAATAGATTAGCAATAGTTTTTTCCTGTTGTGTATCTGCAATGCTGCTGAACGAAGAACCAAACAGAGACGTTTTTCCTGGGGAGTAGATGACAAAAAAAAAATTGCCTCGATGCATCGAGACTGCTCTGGATGCACCGAGAATACAAAAATTCTAATTTTGAAGCCTAAGGGATCCAGTTTTGAGCAGATTCAGATTATGGTGCAAACTAAAACGAAGACATGATGAATCTTGTCATTTTTTTTGTAATAGATTAGATACGGGGGCACTGATGGGCCCAACCGAGGTGTCCAATCTAACCGGCAGTGTACCGGGTTGACTGTAGTCTAGTTGGTGAGTCAAGGTCGAATCCACGGGGAACTATCTTGTGAGGTTATACACTAAAAAGCTCATATTAATTCGATCTAGGTCACAAATTGTTGAAATGGTAATCAATTGCATAAGTAAATTGCTTGTAATGACGAAGATGATAAAATATAAAAGAAGCTAACCAAGATAATGTGTAGCCTAGCTATCCTCTCGTAATGTCATGGGAATGACTTCCTACCTTCCTACCCTTCGTGTTCGAGATTGTGAAACGGTGCATTCCTAAGCAAGCAAATCCCCCTCATACGAGTGAATGGAATTGCTCTCTACCTCCTCCTTGGTCTAGGTGATCTTGACCTAATGATTCGGTATGCTACGCACATGAATGCAATGGCAAAGCCAAGAATCTCCGGATAAGAAATCGAATGCCTACAAGAGGTCGATTTTACCTTCCGGTTCACCTACCCTCTTCCCACGTCTAACATCTCCGTTCGGTATCCGTTAAACGTGTAAATGCTAACACTAGGCAATTACTCCAATGCAAGCAACAATACAATACAAGTAGGTGAAGCTTCACAACAATCAAAACTAACAACACAAACAATCATTCCCAATCAATCAAAAGAGGTTAAACTAATACTACAATATAATCTTGGCTAGATAGGTCTAGCCACTCATGCCTACAAACATTAACATCTCAAGATTAACATTCATAAACATAAGAACAATTGACTGAAAATAAAGATTAAGAATTACCAATCCAAAAGTACAAATTCGAGTTGGTGCTCTTCATCCAACTCCCAAAAGTTTCAATGAACTAACACTAGTGTGTTGAATCCAATCAACTAGAAGAGTTAAACTAGAATCCTTAGCTTTTACAATCAAAATCAAGAGTCAATTTCTACTAAAATTCGGCTATAAGAGCCTTGGGGTGGGGTTTTGCCTTCAAGAAGGAAAAACTGAAGAAGATGAAGTGTATATGATGATAATGTGTTTGGAAGAATAAAAGGGATTAATTCTTTGCTGACTCTGCACTGTTGACTCAGGTCAATCCACTCTTGGCGTAGGTCAAGCCCAAAATGCACTACTGGCGCAGGTCAAAGCATCTTGGCGTAGGTCAAGTCCAATATGTGGTAGCTGGCTGAATGACATCTGCATTAAATGCCCAACTACCCCTTGACTCAGGTCAATGTGACATGGCTCGGGTCGTGTGTAACATAAATCACATAAACACAATTTATTCTTCCACATGGCTTGGATTGAACCCTCTAATGTATATTAATAATCCTCGTGGGCTGAAATCCTCGCCACAGAATAAAAATCATCACCAAAGAAACAAAAGCCACCCTGAGGTCAGAATCCACACTCCCCGCCGTGATATCTGTGCTGCAAAATAGACACAGAGATACCACGTGTAAATCTGATAACAAAATCGGTTAATAACTAATATAATACAACTAGAAACATGGTTTTTCTGCAAATTCTATGTACACAAAATATGGTTCCAATCACCATTCAAATTGTTAAGTTGGTGTCAAAATATCGCTAATTGCACCAGAAAATGGGGTAAATCATCGGAAATTATATCATCAGGTTGACTTATATCAGGTACCAACCAATCCATTTTAGTGGTTTACTATTACGCATTTATTTTCTTAGGTGATTATTTATGTGATATAACCATGTCATGCATCATATTCATGAATTCCACTCCTAGAATATCCATACATGTAGATAATTAATTTTGGCATTAATTAGGCATGTATGAACACGAAATTAGTTTAAATTAATTAACTAAATTAATTGAACCAAGAGAATTTTATCGAGATATAAAATTAATTTCATCATAAATATTGGGATTGGATAAAATTCTTGGTAAGTTTTGTTGTGTAGTGTTTACACAAAGAAGTTTGATGAATCCGAGAATTGGAAAGTCGTGGACATAGTGACACTAGTTGGACGGTATTTGGAACCGATGAACTATTGGGAGGATTTAATAAATGTTCATGATTTATTGTTTCTTGGATACCTATTTTTCAAAATAACGAGTAGGAGCGGAGAAGTGACAACGGACCCCATGGCCTCTACTGTTGACACAAGCAAGTGAGCGAAGGGTGACGCCTCGTGCCGCTTTGATTTCGGCCCCATGAAGGTGGCTTTCACCCCTATCAAAATTCAAGGGTGACCGGGTTGGTCACCGAAAGGATAGGATTTTAGATACTATCCGAGTCACTGACCGACCCTGAGGCGGAAACTCGGGGCGTACTTTGAGATCTGAAACAATAGGTAAACACTCTAAAGGATATTTTTAGTATCTTGGCTGAAAAAGGAAGGTAATCAGCAATTAAATAGAGATGTCTGATTCTCAGTTAATTGTTGAGAGAGATTGTCTAAATTTAATCGTCACCTCTTTGACCTACCCTGAGGCGGCACTGTAGGCAGGGGCGGATTTAAGAAGAAGGTAGGGGGTCAAGCGCCCCCCTTAGATCCGGAAAACACACTATTATGTATGTTGTGTATTTTTTTTTGCCCCCCCTAAAAATTTACACTCGCCCATAGTATCGCCCCCTTACCCGGGATCCTGCGTCCGCCTCTGACTGTAGGTGTGAGATTAAACCATTGGAATGGTAGGATAAACTGCATGCATGACATCATGTTTATTATTCCTAAAATCATAATTAGTTGGGGTATATAATTTGATTTATTTCTGTTATTTTTTTTATTTACATCATCATGTCTTCTCATGTAACTAATCTGCTGAATGAATTATTGACCGGTAACAACTTTAACAAGTGGAAAAGTAACATGAATGTTGCTCTCATCTTCGAAAACGTTAAGTTTGTCCTGTCTGAGACTTGTCCGCCAAATCCTCCCATGAACGCTTCGCGAGCTAGACGCAATGACCATAAGCGATGGGTAGAGGCGGATAACAAGGCTCGTGGCATCATGCTAGCCTCCATGTCGGAGATTTGAGGACCAAGCATGAAAACCTAGAGAGTGCGCGGGAAATCATGGACTCTCTTATTTTCATGTTTGGTGCCCCATCTTATCAAGCAAGACATGAGGCTGTCAAGTTGGCCATAAATGCCAATATGAGGAAAGGTTAGTTGGTAACTAGTCATGTGATGAACGTGATTAACTACTTTGCTGATGCTGAGACTCATGGCTCCAGGTTTGATGACGCTACTCAGGTGAGTATGATCTTGGAATCACTTACACCTGAGTTCCTCCAATTCAAGAGTAACTATGTCATGAAAAAATACAAATTTGATCTGACTCAGTTGATTAATGAACTGCAAGTGTTTGAAGTTATCTCCTCTAATGGGAGAAGCCGAGAAGGGGATGTGAAATTCGAAGCCCATATGACTGCGGCTAGGGCATCGACCTCTGGAGTCAAGAATAAGCCAAAGTCAAAACAGCAAAACAAGCAAAACATGCAAAAAAACATACGAAGCCGATGAAGGAGGAAGGCTAAAAAGGTAGCTTCCAAACCCAAGGGGAAATGTTTCCACTGCCATGAGGTAGGACATTGGAGGCGCCATTGTCCAGCATACCTCAAAGAGGCTAAGGAAGGGAAAGCCTTGAGAACAAGGTTAAGGATAAGACAGGCGATTCTGAATTACTAGTCTTGGAATCTTATATTGTAGCTAAAGATGTATCAACTTGGATACTAGATTCTGGAGCTACTAACCATGTTTGTTCTTCTTTGCAGATCCTTAGTTCTTATCAGGAGCTAGAGGAGGGCATGCCGACGATGAGAGTTGGCAACAACGCAATGGTTTCTGTTAGAGCAGTGGGAGTAGTTAGTTTATGTTTTGGGAATAAATTCTTGGTTTTAAACCATGTTTATTTTGTTCCGAATTTCCGTAGAAATTTAATTTCAGTTTCAATGTTGCAAAAACAATCGTATTCTCTTTCTTTTGATAGTAATAAAATTGTCATTTTCAGAAATGGACGTGATATTTGTTCTACAATTTTGGAAAACGGATTGTATTTTATTAAACCGACAGAAACTCTGCTGCTTAACACTGAAATGTTTAAGGTAGAACATCAGAAATCTGTTAAAAGACAGAAAGTTTCTCATGAAGATAAAACATATCTTCGGCATCTAAGACTTGATCATGTTTCCTTGGAAAGAACCAATTCTCACATTCGATCTATGAAAAGTTGATTATTGACTTTTGGAGGGTCGATTTGAGTTTGGTTTATAGATAATATGGTGGAAGGTAATTCGAAAACACATTAATAATTCCTACAACACAATGTTATAATAGCATTATAATTTTAAATAGAACACACAGTGGATGTCATACAATTATGAGAACCTTAAGGCCACTATTTTCTCAACAAAAAGAACCACTTAAGATAAGGGAAAGCTACTCCAAACACTTAGTATGTCACCTACTTGACAATCAAGAATTGTGATTTATTTAGTCTGAGAATTTAATGGAGATTGGGCTAGAGACAACATGATGATCAGATACCCATGAAATCGATCCCTGATCATAAGCTTCGTTTATCGTTGTACCCGATCTTCTGAAACTTATCTGGTAACTTATCTTCTGATTTACTTCAATGAAATTCAGAATAGAAGGTTGAACAAACACATCAACCCCCGGAATCGGTTTAGGCTTCCCCAACATTTGTAAGTGTCCTATTGTATCTTTGTATGGTAGAACCAAGTTTGATAGCAAATGAAGGATAATTTAGCTCTGCTTCTTCCATGCTTGTTATTTCACTGCAATTTATCTTTCGTGCAACGATAAGCTCGATCTGAATGTCGGTATAGCCTAAACCGCAAAGGTAAGGAATGTAATCATCGGGCTGAAGATCGTATACAAGTCCTGGATCATTTGCTCTTGAACATGGTTCAAAGTCTCGGCCGAGTCGCCTCCGACTCGGAGCTTACCGGTATAAAGTTACGGATTCATCTCGTTTTAGACATAAATCGGGTACGTATCGGTCTGACTCGGAAAAAATCGGCCTGACTCGGCAAAAATCGGCCTGACTCGGCAAAAATCACGGCATGACTCGGCCGAGTCGATCCGATAACTACTGTGAGTCTGTGATTTCGACAGGATAGCAATCTTACACCATTTTCATCCAATCTTGACAATAAAATACACTCTAAAACAGCAGAGAATCATTACTATTAGCAGCAGAGAATCAAAACTTCTTTTTCATAAGAAATAGACAAATAGTACACCCACCCGTGAATCCTCTTCCCCTCTTTTATAAAAAAAAATAACAGAGCTCCAGTCCCAACTCCCAACCCGTGAATCTCTTCGGACTCTTCCCTTCCGCTCTTTATAAGAAAAAATTACAGAGCAAAAACACCAACCCTCAACTCCACAAGCCAATTTCTGATTAAATTTCCTCAATTTCTGACAAAGAAACACCAAAACCACAAATACCCATATTAAAACAACAACCAACCTTCGAATTTAGAGTTTCTTGATCAGAACAGAGTTAGAGTGTTCCTCTTCAATTCTTCGAATTTAGAGTTTGACGCCACCATCTCTCACTCAGGCAGCAGCGACGAGGAGAGGTTGGTTTTATTTTATTTTATTTTTTGGTTTGTTGAGAAGATGAGGAAAGAGAACGACTAATGAGTTCTTCTTCAAAAAAAAAAAAAAAAGAAAAAGAAAAAGAACGACTAATGAGTGAGTACTGAGTAATATGCTAATACTCCTATCCATTGTGCTTGCACCAACAGTAAGAATCCAAGGTGCCTCATTTGCTAGGGTTGAGTTTAATGGACCTGCATTGCCTGCAGAACAACTGACAAAGACGCCGTTTTTCATCGCGCCAAAAGCTCCGATCGCGACGCTGTCGTTCCATAAAGGAGTGACAATTCCTACATCTCTACCACCTAGTGAAAGTGAGAGTACATCCACACCATCCTCAACTGCGGCATCCATGGCAGCTAGGATGTTAGTTTCCTTACAACCAATAGGGGTACAAACTTTGTAAATGGCTAGATGTGGCAATGGTGCCATACCGACGGCTGTGCCATTGGCGTTACCATACACATTTGCGTTTTTCACATAATTTCCTGCTGCTGTACTTTCTGTGTGGGTACCTGCAGTAGAGCCAGATGGATTATGAGAACAATGGTTAAATAATTGATAAAAATAAATTTGTTCGTGATCAAATATGCAGATGACTGTTCTGTCACCGACACATTGGTTGTGTTGGAGAAAAAGTCTTTTTTGAAGGGTTGAATAGTCAACTTTAGCGCGATTTACGGATAGGCACCGATGTATGTCATCGAGAGTTAATGATATCATTAAATACTCCATACGAAGTAGTTGATGATGGGGCTTTTGAATCGATTCGGATGTCGGGTGAACGATTCGGATGTCGGATAAGTGAATGAGAAATTAATGCGGAAGACTTGAGTTCCAATATAAGTTGGTTGAAAATGTGTTGGAGATTTTGTCTTAAGGAAAAAGTAACTACTTCGCATTTCGGTTTGATCTCTAGTCCTTTATTTTCTACATCATAATTTTATCGTTCGTTGTTTGAGTTAGATCTGTACGGTAATATTGGTTGTGTTAGATCTGCTATATAATATGAGTTATTATATCTGCATGATTTATTTCCTAGATTTATTTTTCCGTAATTTAATCCGTAAATTATGGATATGTTCCGTAAATCACTCCACACACGATACACCTATCCCAACAAGCTTAAGACAAATTGTGGTTGTTTACTTCACAGTATCGTGTTAGTTGGTTTTAAGATCCGTTAATTCGTGATTTTTTCTAATCGAGGAAACTTCTTTGACTCAAAACAGAAGATGATTATGAGGCCGACAATTAATTTGTTCCTTTTTTGACCGATCATCATCACTAGGATTTTTTATTGATCAATTGTGTCTTCTTATGTTTTTCTTTGCTGCTACGGACAGAGAAATTATACATAAATATATTTGTATATACAGTAAAGAAATATATGGAACGCTTTGATCAATCGGACAAAATTTTGGTGCTAATTTCCCTGTGTCCACGGTATCAGTATTGTTAGCACATTAGAAGTACGCTACAGAAGTGTTTCGGTAAAGGTGCGACTTTGAAAGGAACAACATTAAACAGTGGTTGCGAAGGGGCTATGCAAAATTACTGGACATCAACTTTGAAGGAAATTTTGTTATAGTAGTTTAATCTCTTAAGAGCCTAATATAATGTGTGATTTGGGTTTTGATTAAAAGAAAGACGCATTGCGTCCATTGGTGGACTACTGTGTCTCATCAAGGTTCCGTATTTATAAATAGTGGCTGCACCTTGTATCTTTTTCCTATCTAAATTGATGCTCTCTCATGTTTTGTTACAGTACCATAGTGCTTGACTCTCTTTATTAGACGACCAAGTTGCAGTACTTTTAATTGGTTTATACTTGATAGGAATATGAAAAGTTGCATTGTGATACTGCAAAATGTGTTTGGTTTGTTTGCTGGTCCAAGTAAACATAATAAATATGAGAAATCGTTATAGTAGCATGCATATGTCATTGTGGTGAGATGCATCTACTTCTACCGTGCTATTCTATTTGATTGCCATTATATATATAAATAACATGGATAGATTATGAGTTATTCAGTTGGATTCAATGGGCAAGTATCTATTAATTTCTTTAATCCTAAGATTCTCGATAGATGATGTTCCACGTGTATACTGTTTCCTTTAGCATATATTGATGATGTGATCCCCTTTTATATGGAAATATGTCTATCTTTTGTTCGCTGAACAGAAATGAAAGGAAACACTGAGGTGAATCCGAATGTGATTGTGTCTTTGTGACACAAGTGTCTGTTGTAGCACCAGACGTAGCACCAATGACCGGTTAATCTCATCTCTTGGATGGAGAAGTTCGGTGGTGCAACGAACGATGTGTTGAATGATCAAACCAAATTGATCGGTATAATGACAGTGAAACTGTCTGTTGAGCACAAAAGTGATGCTCCATAAAAGGCCAGTGAGATTGGCTTTAAAGATCTGCTTACATGCTTGAATAATCTTGCTTGTGACACTATGACTAGGACCTGCAAAGTTCAAATCCGTTCATCCTTTGATGAACATGGTGTTGTTACCAAATTTGAAATTTGATCCTAATCACAAGTGTCTGGTATGTGTTGAAGCCATGTTGGCTAACTCACCGGTAAACCGGTAGAAAGGAACACAAAACCTCTAGATTCGTGTAAACTAGAGGTAATAGAAGTATCTCGCTACTTTTATTGAGTATAGCACCGAAATATTATGATAAGGCTCGTGATGCCTTGAGGGTTATCAGAATGAAAGTGAAAATAAACATAGCAAACGGATGAGATATATCCGTAGTGATTGTAGCGGTGGATATGATGTATTGTTTCATGAGTCTTGCTAAGGGCCCGGAATCATTCATCAAACAACCACACCATACACACCTCAGGCAAGTGGTATTGCTACGTGCAAGAACCGAACTCTTTAAGAGATGATAAATGCTATGTTGTTCAGTTCGGGTTTACCTCAGAACTTGTGGGGGGAAGCTGTCCTCTCAGCAAAATTCATTCTGATTGAGATCCCTTCAAAGAAGAAGGATGGCACCCAGTATGAGTTGTGGAAAGGCCAAGGTCTTACTACGGATTCTGGGAAATGTGGGGGTGTTTGGCTAAGGTAGAAGTACCTAGACCAAAGCAAGCGGATATAGGACTTATAACTATTGATTGTATACTCATTAGATATACTCTCAAGAGTAGTGCCTATTGTTCTGGTGCATAAAACCGACATGATGATGTCATCACCATGTTGTGTTCTTTGAATCTCTTTCCGTAGAAGGAAACAGATAAAACAAGCATGATTAAGCGGACATACGTGTCTTAATTAGAATTAAGGAGCCTCGTTGTAGTATGAGGGCTAGGACTTCCGAGTCATTTGCTCCTGATTTTCTGACCTATGTGGTAGAAAACGAAACTAAAGACAGATGCTGAGGCAATGTCTACTATAGAGCTCCTTTCTGGAAAGAGTCTATAAATAGTGAAATACAATCCATCATGGAAAGCCACACTTGGAAGTGGTTGGCCTTCCAAAGGGAAATAAACCACTCGAGTGAAAGTGGATCTTCAAGAAGAAGTTAAAGGTTGATGGATTTACTGTAAGGCGGTGTTGGTAGCCTGAGGGTATCGACAGAAAGAATGCCTTGAATTCTTTCTCACCAGTTACGAGAATTACTTATATAAGGGTTCTCGTCGGTATAGCTGGGGACTATAACCTGGAAGTCCATCAAATGGATGGTTATGGTGAGTTGAAAGAAGAGATGTACTTGGAACAACCCGAGGGGTTCATAGTTCCAGGCTAAGAGAGTAAGGTGTGTAGACTTGTTAAGTCTCTATGTGTTGTTAAGTCTCTATGTGGCTCGAATAATAGCCAGAGCAACGGCATATCAAGTTTGACAATATCATTTTGTCAAGTGGGTAGGACATATATATATATGTCTACATTGAGAACATACCTTTGTGATAGTATGTCTATGGCATGCTGATAATGGGAAGTACTCATGAGAGTGTCATGAATACGGAAAGGATGCTGGCAAGGAACTTCGATGTGAAGGACCTGGGAGTTGCCGATTTGATACTAGGGAGTAAGTTCTCTAGAGTATTTGATGGACTTGTGGTGACAAACTCATTATATTGAGTCTGTTTGGAAAGATTTAATGTCTTTGATAAAAGTCCAGTGAGCACTCCACTTGACCTAATTATTAATAAAAGTGAACCTATGGATCAACTGAGATATTCTTAAGTGATCGGAAGTCTGATGTACATAACCATTTGTACACGACCAGACTTAGCATGTGCAGTGAATAAAATGAGTAGGTTCACGAGTAATCCAGATCACAACCATTGGAAAGCCTTAAATAGGCTGTTGAGGCACATGAAGTACACTATGAGTCTGGGACTACGATATACTAGATATCCAGCAGTATTAGAAGGATACTATGATGCCAACTGGATATCAGATACGCAAGATTCGATGTCCACCAGTGGATGCTTATTCACGATTGGTGGTGGTGTTGTGTCCTGGAAGTCTACGTGCATAGCTCATTCCACAATGGAAGCTGAGTTTATAGCCTTGTATAAGGTTGGAGTAGACGCTGAATGGCTTAGGAATTTCCTTGAGGATATTCCATACTAGTGGCTGCTATCAGCATACACTGCGATAGTAAGTTGACTATAGGAAGGGCACATAGTAGTGTGTATAATGGTAAGTCTCGACACATACACCGTAGACACAATACCATTAAATAATCGATCTCTAATGATGTGATTTCCATTGATTATATAAGGTCGAAAGAGAATCTTACGGATCCGCGTACAAAAGGTTTAGCTAGAGATCAGATGTCAATTTTGACAACCGGAATGGGACTGAAGCCTATTACGCATGTTTCCTTGTAGTGGCAACCCAACCATGCTTGACCGAGATCCCAAGATCATGGTTCAAAAGTGGACAACTAAGCTATAAGGAACAGTTCAAAGACTTACCCATTCCGAGAGAATAAAAGTGCTATCTCGCAGAGGGTGTGAGGTTAAGCGAGCTTTTATTGATTCCTATATCTTGATATTCAAGTGGGGTAGGGCAGAATACCCTTGATAGGAGGTCACCTATGTAAGTGCGAAGTGGGGCCGTTTCTGTGAGAATTTTGAGGCTTGAATTCTTTAAAGCACTTTCTGAAACCAAGTGTTGTCCAGGGCCGTGATGGACACAACCATGAGAACCGAAAGGTGCTAGGGGAAGTATTGTGTGAGTGCTATTGTCTTGGTTTACACTAAAGGCTGAACAGTTCAAGACCTAGTTCACTGATTAGCCGAGTAAATCCGATAGTACTTCACTAAGGCAGGTTCAAGGCCAGAAGCTACCTCTCCTAATGCAATATTTTTCCGTCTGACTTCTCTTCAGAGTCTACATTTGCATTTGTATTAATTTTCATTCATGTGGGGGATTGTTGGAGAAAAAGCCTTTTTTGAAGGGTTGAATAGTCAAATTTAGCGTGATTTACGGATAGGCTCCGATGTATGTCATCGAGAGTTAATGATATCATTAAATACTCTATACGAAGTAGTTGATGATGGGCTTTTGAATCACTCGATTCGGATGTCGGGTGAATGAGAAATTAATGCCTAAAGTTGGTTGAAAATGTGTTGGAGATAAGAGTTGAAGGGAGTACCTCAACTCAATATCCCACATTGGAAAGATGGGAGACTTGAGCTCAATATATAAGAGCTAGTGTATGCTCTTATAAATGTGCCCCAAGGGGCAAGGCACTTTTGTGCAGGAGGGAGGACTTAGATTATTCCACACGCGCGCGCGCCGCCGCCGCCGTCCGTCCGGCTCGGCTCGTGCTCGTGCTCGAGCTCGGTTTGGGTGTTACTATTAATTTTTTGGACAAAATTTCTTTATGAAATTAACCATAAAATTAATTTTGGAATGTGATTGTGTCATTCGACCAATCAGAATTCATTGAGTCATTCGACCAATCAGAATTCAGAGAACACGTCATCCGACTAATCGGAAGCAATGATGAATTCAGCCAAGCGTGTCTTACACGCCCCAAGCTTCTTTCCTTGAGGGAGAAGTCGGCCATTACTTTTCCAAGGGGAAAAGTTTGATGATGTGTCTCGTGTTGGAAAGGTGTCCTAAACCCAATCGGGTTGGACCGGATCCGACCGGGTCGGGTCGTTTACAGTCTATTTAGTTCATGTAATAACTTTATTATGATTAATAAAAGCACTTATGTTATTATATATTGTTTGTCTTCATGTTATTTGTTGTATATATATATAGTAACGTCCCTAGTATCAATCATGATAGAGAAACCATGATAGTGATTATGGTTGATGGGATCTCTAATCACTATAACAAGGTTGGTACTTAAATGTCTCTAGTCTTTTGTATTATCAAATGGGACATTGATAGTATAATCAGACTAGCACGTATTGGATGTCTTCTATCTTTTAGAAGATAGGGATAGATCTCGTCTATCGAAGTGTAGGGACACTTGGACTGTACGTGGACGTGTATTAGAGAATGCGTACGTTAGACTGACCCACTTACATTAAGTGTCACACTATGTGGCGGTTGTGTAATTATCCTTTTGACCGGAGTCTTCATGGCATCACGGTGTGGATTGTCATGCTTTGACACTATTGAGATTTCTCCTAACCACGGGGCGATCATGCGGTAGTGATTGAGTATGATATTGAAGCATGCGGAGTATACATGATTGGTCGTCCGGGAGTCGCGTATCCTAAGATTGGGATCGAATATCCGAAATGGCCTTCTTATAAGGAATGTCTAGCTCTCGAGAATCTTTGCAAAGTGGGAGTAAATGTGTTATTCCGAGAGAGCATGATATCCGATTATAAGATACGATCGTCAATGTATTGACACTCGAGATACGATCGTATGGATATTGTTACGACGATAGGATTGTAAGTTACACGGTAACCGCTTCACATGAAAGGTAGTAGTCATTGCTTTTGACTCTTCCGATGATTGGGGGTCACGGTGTGTTGCTGACGCCATCCCGTGATCGTTAGGTATGAAGGGCATTTTAGTAAATTGCACTTTGTGTCTACGGCCAACATATTCGGAAGCCTATCGGGTCACACACATATGAACATCGAGTCGGATTAAAATGCGGTTATAGTTGATAACCAAATAAGGAAAGTTTATCTCTAGACTATAAAGGTTATAGTGGTAAATTAATATGGTGGTATTTATTTATTATGAATAAATAAAATACAAGATATTAATTATATATAAATCAGATTAATTAAAGAATATTCCGGAAGTCAATTTGTTGACTAATGGGGCGCCACTTTTGAGTGTATGAGATACACTTGGATTTTGCACTTTAATTAATAAATATTGCCATAATATTAATATAGGATATTAATTGATTTTGCAAAAATAGATTTATGGTAATAAGATAATTATAATCAATATATGATATTGACAAAATAAAATAATTAAAGAGATAAATCAATCTAATTGATTTTCCTTATTTTATTAGAAAAAGGTTTTCTTCTCCTCCACACTACATATGGGGCGCCACCTCCTCTATAAAAAGGAAGTGGGTGTCAAGCTCTTTTGTACATCACAATTGCAAGAGTTCATAATTCTTGTGTAAAATAGAGAGCTCTCCATAAGTGAGTTTGTGAGGGAAGAAAAGGTCCGGTCTAGCAGCCGGAGTTTTTCTGATAGCAATCCAAGGAGGATTCCGGCGAGGGGTTCGTGTGGATTAGCGATGAGGCCGGACGCGTGGACGGCTTGCGCATTGTACTACTCTCCGTTGGCGGTCAAAGCGACGATCTTGTAGATCATCTAAGGTATAACCGTCAAACTACTTAACGTGTTTATTGCATTAAATGAAGAACGATCTAGAAAAGGAAATCAAATTTTAAATTCCGCTGCGTTAAACTAGTGATTTCCTAACAGTGGTATCAGAGACAGACTTCGAGCTTAAGCAATAAGCATAATTTAAATGCGTAGTATTTAATCGATAGATGCAAGATTTAAATCACGAAACATAAAAACAAACAAAAAAAAATTAGGGTTCATGGGGGGTCGGCCGACTGGCGGCGCCCCCTCCCTCTGCGGCGGCGGCGGCGGCGGCGGCGGCGGTAACCCTAGGGTTGCCGTCCGTCGGCTCTCCTCTTCCAATGGGGGAGATCAACCCTTTTCATTTTGTGATATTTTATTGTGCATAGATATCTCGTTTGTTTAGTTGTGTCGTATGCCAACCACCCGGTTCAAATAGTTTGGACCATTTGGGAAACCATATGGCATGTTGGCCTTTCCAAATTTTGATTTGGAATAGGCTTGCCCTTTTCAAATATTTGATTTGGAATAGTCTAGCTGTAGCCACTTCCAAAATTTTGATTTTGGAAAGTGGCGCCTAAACCAAAACTATTTGGCCTTTCCAAATATTTGATTTGGAATAGCCAGCCTTTCCAAATATTTGATTTGGAATAGGCCAGCTGTGTGCCACTTCCAAAATTTTGATTTTGGAAAGTGGCGCCCTAGACTAAAATAATTTGGCCTTTCCAAATATTTGATTTGGAATAGTTTCAGCCTTTTCCAAATATTTGATTTGGAATAGCCTAGACTTGCGCCACTTCCAAAATTTTGATTTTGGAAAGTGGCGCTAAGCTAAATTTAGTTTTGGAAAGGAAACAAATAGGAGACTTTATAATTTTAATTTTATTTTGAATAGTTCAAGTTTAATTAAAATTGAAATCGATTTAAAATTAAATGTTAATTTTAATCTTCGGTTAAGTCATATAATTAATTAAAAGTTATTTAATTATTTGACGTGATAAAATAAAGACGCATGAGTAGTAGTAGTTAAAATTAGAATTTAATCTTTTTCATAAGATAAAATTGTATGGATTAGATGTGTAGATATAATGTGATTATATGGACCCCGATTGATCATGGACTCGACCAATAGGATAGATGGGAATGTTTTCTTTATGTTGGTTTTTGAAAAATTGTCCTAGGCCGTTATGAAGAACGTGACCTAGTTTACTTTTTGCATTTATCCCATTCCCTGAGCTCCCCCCCCGTGTGCGGCGGGTGTAATTATTTATTATGTAACAATAATGGAGCAAGAAGTTGAAGACCAAGGAGAAATAAAGAACCCATTGGCGTACAGCAATAGAGATCCTATTGGCGGTTGCAGATACCCTTAGTTTGTGACCCGCGGTTTCGTCAGTTTGTATTCGAAACCGCACCTAGAAAAGTCCATGATCATACCGGTTATTTTATGCGCGGAATGTTGTGTATGTTTTACTTTATATGATATCGTAGTAATATGCACATAGTAGATGAGACCATAATTAAACCAAATTAATTAAGTGAATTAATTTAAAATTATTCCCACATCAAAAATCAAGTCGGAATTGCCTCCCCATATTATAACGACGGTGAAGAGCCCTTGTTCGGACCCAACTCACCAGCCAAAGCGGGGGTTGACCTACATCGGGTATATCGTCGTTATCGAGATATGATCGAAAGAGATCTCATGAATATTGGGGTTAAGACTCGACTAAGAATTCTCTCGGCCACCGGCCAAAGCGGGGTCGTTTGGATTTTAGAGGCAAGGGTTTGGCTATTTTCATAAGATGAAATATTGTCAAAGAGTTGACTGGTCAAACAACAAGAATCGTATAAGATACGATCGACAAATCGTTGTCCACCTGTTTAATTATTTTCGGCCCATCAGCCAAAGTTGGGGGTCGGAGTAGTTCGATGGGATCTTGCCCACTAAAGGAATTATTTTCTTGAAAGCCAATAGGGAATAGTTGGCTAGTGGGAGTAAAAACCTTATAGATTTATTAAGTGCAAATTTAGGGTTTTTATACATGAGCTTTACTTATTCTATCTTTATTTATTGTTGTAGAAAATGTCAAACAAATTGAACCTTCGTTTTATCATCGAAAACAAGCTTGACGAGACAAATTTTCTCGATTGGGAAAGAAACCTCAAAATCGTTTTGAGGCACGAGAAGATTGGCTATGTCTTGGACGAGGCCCTACCGGAAAAGCCCGCTGAGGGTTCGGCCGCGTATGTTGTCGAGAAGTACAACAAGCACCGTTCGACAAGCGATGCTACATGTATCATGCTTGCTTCTATGACACCCGAACCGTGTAGAAACGACGAGTCTATGGACGCCTACTCTATCATGGTCCACCCGAAGGAACTTTATGCTTCTCGCCCGCACCGAGAGGTACGAGGTCTCGAAGGCCCCGTTTAGTTGTAAGATGGCATCCGGGACTGCCGTGGGGTCACACGTGCTTAAAATGATCGGGTACATAGAGAGGCTTGGGAAGCCGGGGGCCACAAATTGGAACGAGAATTGAGTATTGACTTGATTCTCGCAATCTCTACCCGATTCATTCTCGCAGCTCGTGATGAACTATCACATGAACAAGATAGATTGCTCCCTTGCGGAGTTATTGAACATGTTAAAGACTCGCCGAGGGCACCGTAGGGAAGGGAAAGCAAGTGTTGCCGGTCACTTCGAGCAAGGGCAAGGCAAAAGCCCAAAAGAAGTCCAAGAAGGCGAAGGCTACACCTAAGCCAACGCCTAAGATAGCGAAAGACAAATCCAAGGATGCTTGCTTCCATTGCGGTGAGACCGGACATTGGAGGAGAAACGCAAAGGCTTCTTGAGTACCAAGAAGAAGCATTCGATGCTTCGACTTCGGTATATTTATGATTGAGATCAATATTGCTTCTTCTAAGTCTAACCACCGGGTATTAGATACCGGTTGTGGTTCTCATATTTGTACGAATATGCGGGCACTAAGAAGAACTAGAGATCCGAGGAAAGGAGAGGTGGACCTACGCGTTGGAAATGGAGCAAGTGTTCTTCTGCGGCCGTAGGAGTTTATTTTCTTTCATTGCCCAGTGGGCTAGTACTAGAACTTAATAACTGTTATTTTGTTCCCGCTCTTACGAAGAGCATTATTTCTATTTCCGCATTACATGTTGATGGTTTTTCGTTTACGTTTGAGAATAAATGTTGTTCTTTTTCACGTGATGGAATCTTTTATGGTACTGGCATACTTAGCAATGGTCTCTACATATTAGATATGAATGTTGACGTACTTAATATAAATAACAAGAAAGCCAAAACAAATGACTTGAATGAATCCTACTTATGGCATTGTAGACTTGGCCATATAAATAAGAATCGCATTTCCAAGCTCCATAAAGATGGAATGTTGGATCAATTCGATTACGAATCGTTTGACGTATGCGAAGCTTGTTTACTTGGCAAGATGACAAAGTCACCTTTCAGTGGCAAAGGGATAAGATCCAATGAATTGCTTGAGCTCATACATACTGATGTGTGTGGCCCAATGTCAATTCAAGGCAAAGGAGGATACTCTTATTTTATCACCTTCACTGATGACCATTCACGCTATGGTTATATATACTTAATGAAGTTTAAATCTGAAGCCTTCGAAAAGTTCAAGGAATTCAGAAGTGAGGTGGAGAAACAACTAGGTAAAGAAATCAAAACACTTCGATCCGATCGAGGCGGAGAATACCTAGATGGAGAGTTTCAAGATTATTTGAAGGAGAATGGGATTCTACCTGAATGGACTCCTCCCGGAACGCCACAGATGAATGGCGTGTCGAGAGGAGGAACCGCACCTTGTTAGACATGGTGCGATCCATGATGAGCTACGCAGCTTCTTCCAAAATCATTTTGGGGGTATGCTCTAAAACCGCATCCTATACACCGAACCGAGTTCCATCAAAGACGGTTGACTCTACGCCATACGAGGTATGGACTAAGAGAAAACCGAGCCTAGGTCATCTAAAACCTTGGGGTTGTCCGACTTACGTGAAGCGGATGATGCCCGACAAATTAGAGCCCGTGTCCGACAAATGTCTATTTGTGGGATATCCTAGGGGAAACCAAAGGGTACCAATTTTACCATCCCGAGGAACAAAAGGTGTTTGTTGCCGGGGATCGGCCACTTTCTCGGAGAAAGAGTTTATTCTGGATAGGGTCAGTGGGAGTAAAATTAATCTTGAAGAAATTCGAGAACCACTTACGGATAATAGTTGACGGAAGTAGAGGACTTGCCACACACAGATGTGACACCAGCCTTTACCGTGGACACACTAGCACCTCGAAGATCCACCAGGGAAGCCGTGAACCCGAAAGGTACACTGGCGTGTATCTCATGGAAGATGAGGACCCTAGAACTTATGAGGAAGTGCTATTAAGGCATGACAAAGAGAAATGGCTAGAAGCCATGAATTCTGAAATGGAATCCATGAAAGACAACCAAGTTTGGAACTTAGTTGATCCGCCTGAGGGAATAGTTCCCATAGGGTGTAAATGGGTCTTTAAGAGAAAAACCGACATGGACGGTAACGTGACCACCTACAAGGCTAGGTTGGTGGCAAAAGGTTATAAGCAAAGACAAGGAGTTGACTATGATGAAACCTTCTCGCCTGTTGCCATGTTAAAATCCATTAGAATTTTGCTCGCTATTGCAGCATACCATGATTACGAATCGCGTATGGATGTGAAAACAAACTTTCCTTAACGGGAACCCGTCTAAGGAAGTGTATATGACACGGCTCGAGGGTTTCACAACCAATGACGCCGGGATGGTGTGTAAACCGCAAAGATCCATTTATGGATTAAAGCAAGCTTCTCGGAGTTGGAATCTTCGCTTTGATGAGATAATCAAACAGCTTTGATTTCATCAAGAATGAAGATGAGCCCCGTGTTTACAAGAAGGTTAGTGGGAGTGCCATTGTGTTCTTAGTGCTTTATGTGGATGACATACGCGCTCATAGGGAATGATGTGCCTATGTTACAATCAAAAAGCTTGGTTATCCAAGAACTTCTCAATGAAGGACTTGGGTGAGGCAGCCTATATTCTAGGAATAAAGATCTATAGAGATAGATCTAAAAGGTTGCTTGGTCTGTCGCAATCCACCCACATAGACAAGATGCTAAAGAGATTTAGCATGGAGCAGTCCAAGAAAGGATTGCTGCCCATGTCACATGGGGTCTACCTGTCAAAGGGAATGAGTCCTAAGACAGAGGAGGAAAGGGCACAAATGAGTAAAGTCCCTTATGCTTCGGCAATCGGGTCTATCATGTATGCCATGTTATGCACAAGACCGTACGTCTCGTACCCTCTTAGTATGACTAGTAGGTACCCAATCCAGGTGATGGTCACCGGATTGTTCTTGTCAAGAATATCCTTAAGTACTTGAGACGTACTAGGGATATGTTCCCGGTTTTCGGGAACGATGATTTAGTATTACGAGGTTACACAGATGCCAGTTTCCAAACCGACAAGGACGACTTCAAGTCACAATCTGGATTTGTTTTCACGCTTAACGGCGGAGCAGTGAGCCGGAAGAGTTCCAAGCGAGGAGACTACCGCGGACTCTACAACGGAAGCCGAATACATAGCAGCCTCGGAGGCGGCAAAGGAAGCGCTTGGATGAAGATGTTCATTACCGAACTTGGTGTGGTTCCCTCCATCAAGGTCCAAAGTGCCTCCGTACTTGTGATAACAATGGAGCGATATCTCGATCAAAGGAACCAAGGTCTCATCGAAGTCCAAACATGTGCTACGGCGCTATCACTTGATTAGAGAGATAGTAGATAGAGGAGATGTAAAGATAGAGAAAGTCCACACGGATGATAACATAGCCGATCCGTTAACCAAGGCATTGTCTCAAGCTAAGCATGAGAAACATGTTCACTTGCACAGGCTTAGGCATATGGGTGATTGGCTTTAGGCCAAGTGGGAGATTGTTGGAAATGTGTCTTAAACCCAATCGGGTTGGACCGGATCCGACCGGGTCGGGTCGTTTACAGTCTATTTAGTTCATGTAATAACTTTATTATGATTAATAAAAGCACTTATGTTATTATATATTGTTTGTCTTCATGTTATTTGTTGTATATATATATAGTAACGTCCCTAGTATCAATCTGTGATAGAGAAACCATGATAGTGATTATGGTTGATGGGATCTCTAATCACTATAACAAGGTTGGTACTTAAATGTCTCTAGTCTTTTGTATTATCAAATGGGACATTGATAGTATAATCAGACTAGCACGTATTGGATGTCTTCTATCTTTTAGAAGATAGGGATAGATCTCGTCTATCGAAGTGTAGGGACACTTGGACTGTACGTGGATGTGTATTAGAGAATGCGTACGTTAGACTGACCCACTTACATTAAGTGTCACACTATGTGGCGGTTGTGTAATTATCCTTTTGACCGGAGTCTTCATGGCATCACGGTGTGGATTGTCATGCTTTGACACTATTGAGATTTCTCCTAACCACGGGGTGATCATGCGGTAGTGATTGGGTAAGATATTGAAGCATGCGGAGTATACATGATTGGTCGTCCGGGAGTCGCGTATCCTAAGATTGGGATCGAATATCCGAAATGGCCTTCTTATAAGGAATGTCTAGCTCTCGAGAATCTTTGCAAAGTGGGAGTAAATGTGTTATTCCGAGAGAGCATGATATCCAGATTATAAGATACGATCGTCAATGTATTGACACTCGAGATACGATCGTATGGATATTGTTACGGCGATAGGATTGTAAGTTACACGGTAATCGCTTCACATGAAAGGTAGTAGTCATTGCTTTTGACTCTTCCGATGATTGGGGGTCACGGTGTGTTGCTGACGCTATCCCGTGATCGTTAGGTATGAAGGGCATTTTAGTAAATTGCACTTTGTGTCTACGGCCAACATATTCGGAAGCCTATCGGGTCACACACATATGAACATCGAGTCGGATTAAAATGCGGTTATAGTTGATAACCAAATAAGGAAAGTTTATCTCTAGACTATAAAGGTTATAGTGGTAAATTAATATGGTGGTATTTATTTATTATGAATAAATAAAATACAAGATATTAATTATATATAAATCAGATTAATTAAAGAATATTCCGGAAGTCAATTTGTTGACTAATGGGGTGCCACTTTTGAGTGTATGAGATACACTTGGATTGTGCACTTTAATTAATAAATATTGCCATAATATTAATATAGGATATTAATTGATTTTGCAAAAATAGATTTATGGTAATAAGATAATTATAATCAATATATGATATTGACAAAATAAAATAATTAAAGAGATAAATCAATCTAATTGATTTTCCTTATTTTATTAGAAAAAGGTTTTCTTCTCCTCCACACTACATATGGGCGCCACCTCCTCTATAAAAAGGAAGTGGGTGTCAAGCTCTTTTGTACATCACAATTGCAAGAGTTCATAATTCTTGTGTAAAATAGAGAGCTCTCCATAGTGAGTTTGTGAGGGAAGAAAAGGTCCGGTCTAGCGACCGGAGTTTTTCCGATAGCAATCCAAGGAGGATTCCGGCGAGGGGTTCGTGTGTCTCGGCCAATCATATTTGAGCATTTTCCTCCTCTCCACTATATAAAGAACCCCATGGATGAAAGTTTAAGTATCGAGTTTTCTCTTGTCTTTTCCACCACAAAAGAGATTGTCATATAGATCTAGTCATTCATGTAGATCTTGATATTGAGTCGAAGAGAAGTCGGAGCACTATGTAAGTTCGCCGGAGCTCGGATTTTTGAAGTGCCTCTAAATCCGAGACATAAAGCCGTTGTATCTTGGGAGACGATTCTTGTGCTACCGTGGGCACCATACCGGAGCAATTTGTCTTAAGGAAAGAGTAACTACTCGCCTCGGTTTGATCTCTAGTCCTTTATTTTCTACATCATAATTTTATCGTTCGTTGTTTGAGTTAGATCTGTACGGTAAGATTGGTTGTGTTAGATCTTCTATATAATATGAGTTATTATATCTGCATGATTTATTTCCTAGATTTATTTTTCCGTAATTTAATCCGTAAATTATGGATATGTTCCGTAAATCACTCCACACACGATACACCTATCCCAACAGGTTGTGCTCGTATCATTACACCAATTTTATTTCTCTTACCATGTCCCAAAGTATCAATAGGCTGCTCCTCCAATGATCCATTGATAAAATTTCTTGCACCAATAAGCTTATTGTTACATGCAGGACCTTTTAGCTCACATTTTCCTTTCCATTTTGCCGGGGGCGGCGACATGCCTTCATCATCAAACGAAAGATGATCCGACGCAATCCCGGTATCTAACACTCCAACAATCACATTTTCTCCATAATGGGATCTTGCCCAAACCCCGAGATTCTGGTCCAATCCCAAGAAATTCGGACTACGGGTTGTATGTAAAGACAACATTTTCTGAGGTCGAGCATATAAAAACCCTTGTTTTTTCTCCAACACATTCACTTCTTCCTCTGATAAACGAGCTGCCAAGCCGTTTACAACATGCTTATAAGAGTAAATGATTCTTCTTGTTGCATCCTTCGAATCCTCCTCGATTTCATTCACGAATGATTGATGCCAATTTTCAAGACTCATCATAGTCTGTTCTTCAACATCCGGCAACCTTACATGCACAATATATGTATCAAAAGTTGCTATTGCTGTAAAGAAGAGGAATATGCTCAATAAAATAAATATAGAAAAAAGCCCATAATAACTCATTTTAATCAATAAGAAGCAAGATTTTAGTAAACAATTAGCAGAATTAAGCATTTATTTATAGTGGGTATTTTATTTTTTATTTTTTTGGAAAAACAAAATAAAAAAATTTGCGAGTACAGCATGGAAAAGTCCGACTTCATATTGAAGAATATGTCGTTAGTTAATTGTCCGACTTCATAAATGTTCTTTGAAGAATCCGACTGCAGGCTCTACACAACCTCCATATTAAAAGGCACATCACATTTTTAATATTATATAAACTCTAATTTTTAAGAGGGAGATGAGGCCAAAAAATAATTGTCACTAACTCTTAGAGGAAGTATAGAGTGAAAGTGATATGATCAATATTAATTAATGTAAATGGTTGAGGGCCGGTAAGCCACCGTATGAATCGAATGTGAACACCATGGTTAGCCAGCATGGATCACAGTGTCGTGTATGAGACCTTACGATCGGAAAGATTAGTGTGAGGAGCATTGCACTGCACATTTCGACTGTTGCTATGATGAGTTGTGAAGATTTGTGTTGTGTGATTTTCGTTTTTGTAATAGTGCCTTGATCTCATGCATTTTGAATCTAGTAATATGAATCTGTTTGATGAGAGATGAATCTGAAGACTCAACTGAGGTGATTACGCCTGAATCTGGTAAACAGGACTGGTCTAGTGATTAAGTCTGAATCTGTTGATCACGTCTGTTCTCAGCCTTCTCGTCTGTGTCTGTAGACAGCATGGGGTCTCATATGAAACTGTGAGGTTCTCGTCTGGAGTTCGGGGATCATTTCCCTTTCAACCTACCAATGGTTTCACATATTATATTCACTTTATATCTTTCCATTCCATGCTTTATCCAACCCCCTCCCTCATTGCATCTTCAATCCCCCGGATGATTGGATCAACTCACCCCATGCAAACACGTGCAAATAATAACATCCACAAGCCTTTTCAAAATCTAAATCTCCATACTTAACTCCATACCAAAACCGAACCCACTAATATCATACAAGCTCTTAAACATCCCAAATAGCATAATACGGTACAAGAGTATCATACTTTGATGCGTAACGATGTTTCTAAGATTTTTGAACATTATTGGCTCGAAACGGATCTTTCGTTTGAAATACAATATGATGGTTCTATTGATCGATACAAGGCCCACTTTACTAAGGGGTTTCATCAATGACCCAACATTGACTATTATGAGACTTTTAGCCTAGTTTAAAAACCCACCACCATTCGAGTCGTGCTATCTCTGGAACCAAATGCTCAGGGGTGGTCTTTTTGTCGGGAAATTAACAATGCTTTCTTGCAGGACATCTCTATGACACTAGCCACATGGTTTATTGATCCCGACCGCCCGAAGTATGCGTGTAAGCTTTAGAAGGCCATTTATGACCTCAAACAACCGCGTAGGGCATGGTATGATGCGCTTAAGAATTATCTTTTTTCCGTCTGCTTCAATAGTTCTCATGCTGATACGTCAGCATTTGTGTATTCACATGATTCAGTGTTACAATACATGATAATATTATTATCACATGCAATAATACACAGGCTCTTGATCAATTTATTCAACATATATGGCCGTTCGTATTTTCTATTTTCTAGGTGTCGAAGTTATCCTAAAGTCTGATGACTTAATTCTTTCTCAATGACTCTATATCACTAAAGCTACTTTCCAAGCTAAATCTACAGGTTGTAAACTCCGTTGCAACTCCATTACCGGCTGATATTTCTTTTTTGTCATCCCTCTTACTGATCCTAAGCAATATCGCATGGTTGTTGGAAGTGATCGAACTAAGAATGAAACGGGTAAACAATCGGGTCTTTCTCGCTCTAGGATTATACAGATGGTAGTTGTTGTTATAATGGACTGAACTTAAGGAATAAGCTGCCTACGTATCCAAATATATATCTAGAATCAAGTCCAACCGTAGTTCAGGCGGTTATCCATCAGAGTGGAGCTAGTGGGTGGTTATATAAGCTCCCCCACGCCTCACGCTTAGTCGTAACTGCTCTTTATTCCAGATGAATATGTCTCCGATCTGGCTTCCTTTGGTCGGGGACCTGCCCTGGTCTGATCAGCCTGCTTCTTCTAATCAGGGACCTGCCCTAATCAGCCTGCTCGCTCTGGTCAGGGACCTGGCCTGATCAGCCTGCTTCCTCTAGTCAGGGACCGCCCGATCGCCAGCGCTTGGCTTCCTCTGGTCTGGTATCTCCCCTGGCCTGATCAGCCTATTTCTTCTGGTCGTAGTGACATTCAGGTCGGGTACAGCTCTGTCCTGTTCTTCCGGTTCGTTCTATAGACGCTTGACACGTGGACTGATCCGGGTCACCCCCAATCAAAGCCCCCCAGATCTTAATCGATTAGGTCTGGCCTTTAAAAATGGATTAAGATCTGAAGTTCAAAGTTGTTCCACGTGTACCGTCCAGATGGCCCATCAACCTTTATCTCGGTTAACTCAAACGTCACCATAATTGCACACGCTTTGTCTCTTCGATCGATGCGTAGTCCAAACGTCCCGTCTCTTGGATGAAGGCTATTAAATCTATTAAACTCTGCAAACGTCCATCGTTATTTAAAACTATAGACGTCCGATTCGGCAGATTTGCTCCCTCAATTAACAAGTAAGTCTTTTTCATTTTTGTGTGATAATAATTTTCTCTTTTTTACTCCTTATGAATCCAAATCAGCCAGAAATATCCAACCCCGGTGAAAATCCTCTCTTCTCTATTCTTCCCCCTCATCTGATTGCTTCTATCGTTCCTACCCTTGTCGAATCGCCTCCGACTGAGTATAATATTTCCGGTTTGTCTGCGCCCATACGAGCGTTGAGGAGGACCTACGAGACCAAGAAAATGATGGCTTGCCACGCAATCGACTCCAAACTAAAGGATTCGGATATCACTGACATCTGTGATAAGTTTGGGTTAAATAAGAACGTTTATGCCCCTATCCGACCCGCACCTGGAAAAAGTGCTGATGCTCCTCCTGCTGGGTATTGCACTGTTTATAAAGAACAGTTTGAATGCGGCCTCAGATTTCCTCTTCCTCCAGCTTTCCTGGAAATACTCCGATATTATGACTTGGGGCTTGGTCAGATAGTTCCCAATAGTATAAGGGCCATTACAGGTTTTTTGATTTGGTGTAGGTGTTTTGTGACCCCCTTCTCTTTACAACTTTTTAGAACCTTTTACCAATGCAAACAAGTTAAGAAGAATCCTGGCTGGTACTGCTTCTGTAGGAGAACCGATAATTTGAGTGGTGTCCGTTTGATTAAGAAAACAGACCAATCTTTCTCTGATTGGAAGAAGCACTTCTTCTTCATTAGGCACAACACTACTAGGGATCTATGCAAGTGGAACACTTCAACTAAGAATAGCGATGTGTTAGAGAGCAAAGCGGATAAGAAGTTGTTGAAAGATATCAGTGTGTCCCCGATATATATGGGTCTGAGAAATTACAGTTCCAATCTGATCGATGCTGCTCATTTTGAGACTGCTGGCCCAGAACCTTACGTTTAGTTATCAGAGGAGAGATATAATTTGAGTAGGACCTCTTATTTTGAACATTTATGTTTTTCCTCTATGGCATGTCTTTAATTTTTTTATGTTGGCATTTGCAGTGGCAAGCTTTACTGATATCATCCAGATTGCTGATGAGACATCACCTCTCCGCGGTCAAGGTGCATCCGATCCTGTTGTCAACCCAAATGTGCCAGATCAGACTGCCAAGCCTGTTGACAGTCATCCAATTGAGCCCTCAAACGAGATAGATCAGGCCGATGGTGATTCTGAGAGACCAATGATTATCGGATTGTTTCTCACAACGCTCTGGTAGAGACTACATCTGAGACTAGGCGTGCTTCGAAACGTATTAGATCTCAAGATCAAACTGATGGAGATGCTGGGGCCTCTGAACGAGCTCAAGGGGAGAGATACGATTGGAAAGAATGGACTAACCAAGATCTGTCCAAATTTGTAAGATTCTTTTTCATAAGTAGCAACCTGTCTCTTTTTTTTTGTGTGTGTGCTGACTTTGCTCCTTGTATTCCCTTTCAGGGGGCCAAACTAGGTAAAGAGATCTTGTCCAGACTAAGGAGTTCTGGAAAAGTTGAGGAAGACCTATCCAGATCTCTGTCAGAGTGGAAGGCCATGTATGAAGATTTGTTGAACACCTCTGCTGCGGAGAAAATGGCATTGTCTGACGAGTTGAAGGCCAAAATTGATGAGTTCCAGGCCAACCTTGCTACTGCCAATGAAGTCAAATCCGAGCTGAAAAAAGATGGTGGCCACTCTTGAAAAGGAGAGGGATAATTTGAAAAGCAGGCTGCCTGAGTACATCGCTGAAGCCTTTGTTAATTATAGGAAGTCCGATGAGTTAGCCAATAACATCAAGATGCTTTTTGCCCCCATTATTTGGTTTGGTTACTCCTCAGCTATTGAGGACATGAAGGCTGTTGGTCTAGCTGTTGATGCTGCCAGAGTTTCCCACTCGAGCTGGAACATGCATGATGGGTCTCATATTTACGAGACCATATTCAAAGAATTTACAGATGGAGTAGACTTGGTTTCCAAATATGGCAGAAAGCCTCCACAAACTGGCTCATCTTCTCAGTCCGAAGCTCCCCCCAACTCGAAATGAAATCGTTTAGCTTGTTATTTTATTCTTATTTTGATTTGAAAACATTATTATTTGTTGTTGTTGCCTTCAAACTTTGGTATTTTGCTTACCTTCATATGGGAACTTCTTGACCTTGGGTGCCTTTGGCACCTTGCACAATTATTGAAATATGCTTGCTTTTGTGCCTTATATTTTATTGTGTCCTTATCCTGTCCCCCCCAGTATGACATGTGATTGGCACGGCGACTCCGTCATACTCGTTTATACGTGGTTATTAGCGCCTAGTTATATCCAAACTCAATGAATTTCTTTATTTTCGGGGATATCGACCCCGGTCGACTTGTTTAGTCACCGTTGTCGAGGTCCGAAAGTATACGACTTGTTGTTTGGTGTTTTGTACCCGACCCGAGGTCTTACATGTCCGATTTTCAAACGTTGACCCGAGGTCTTTAAATAGACGACCTGACCTGAGGTCCAAAGGCGGTCTGATTTTTCAGACTTAAAATTTTTCTCTTTTTAAGAGTTTTTTGACTTGACCTGAGGTCTTTAAATAAACGACCTGACCTGAGGTCTAAAGGCGGTCTGATTTTTCAGACTTAAGAATTTTCTCTTTTTAAGAGTTTTTTGACCTGACCTAGGTCTTTAAATAGACGACCTGACCTGAGGTCTAAAGGCGGTCTGATTTTTCAGACTTAAGAATTTTCTCTTTTTAAGAGTTTAACAATGGAAATATATGACAGCCATGACTAATTCTATATTACAGTCATGACATAATTCAAAAGTTCAACATAGAGTCATAATGCAAAACAGACTTGCAAAATAAACGCGACAATCAGTTGCCTTAAACATAAAACTTCTTTAGATTAACCGCATTCCAGCTTCTGGGAACGGTTTTCCCTTTGCTATCAGCCAATTGATATGCTCCTTTTCCATGTACCTTGATGATTTGGTAAGGTCCTTCCCAGTTAGGACTTAAGCTTCCACCTGATTCTTGCCTGCTGACTTCGTTTTTGCGCAAGACCAGGTCACCAACTTTAAAGTAGCATTGTTTCACTTTGGAATTATAATATTGGCACCTGCTGCTTATATTTAGCCATTTGGATCAGAGCAATATCTCTTTTCTCCTCCAGTTCATCCTTAGCGTGCCTCATTTCCTCCTCTTGGACCTGATCGTAATGTAGCGTTGTTCTAGGTGATGGCAGTCCAATTTCTGTTGGAATAACGGCTTCGCATCCATAGGCCAGCGAGAATGGAGTTTCACGTGTTGACATATTTGGAGTAGTCCTGTAGGCCCAGAGAATATTTGGGAGGTGTTCCACCCAGTGTTTTCCTTCTTGTTCCAGCCTTTTCTTTAAACCAAGCTTGATTTTCCTGTTAGCTTGCTCCACCTGTCCATTGGCTTGTGGGTGACCAACATAGGTGAAATGTTGTGTTATGCCTAAATTTGTACACCATTCCTGGACTCCACTGTCTTCGAATTGAGTGCCATTGTTTGAAATTATGGTCTTTGGAATCCCATACCTGCATATCAAGTTCTTTCACAAAAATATTTGGATCTGTTTGGCTATGATAGTGGTTAATGGCTCAGCCTCCACCCACTTAGTGAAGTAATCAATGGCTACCACCAGGAATTTAAAGCTTCATGGTGCTGTTGGCAGTGGCCCCACCAGGTCGACGCCCCATTGATCAAAAGGCCAGGCTGAAATTACTGGAGTTAAATTTTCAGGCGGCCGATGAGAAAGATTACTATAGACCTGACATGATCTGCATGCCAAGACTAACTCCTCTGCATCCTGGTGCATTTTAGGCCAATAGTAGCCAAACAACCTGCATTTCCTAGCTAAAGCTCTTGATCCCAAATGGTTTCCACAGATCCCCAAGTGGATCTCTCTCAACAAGTAATTGCCTTCTTATATAGTAACACAACGTAACCAGGGGGATATGAATGATTTTCTATACAGGATGTCATTGAACAGGGCATACCTGCCAGATAAGCGTTGGATTTTGCGAGCTTGCATCTTGTCCTCTGGTAAGAGGCCGTCTTTTAAAAATGCTACAATGGAATCCATCCATGTTTCCCTCTGTGTAATTGGTTGCACCTCAGATACCTCATAACTTCGTTGATGTAATTGCTCGACCAGGACCTTCTTGTCTGACAGGAAATTCAATGCTAACTTGGACAGAGCATCTGCTATGGTATTTTGTGATCTGGAGACCTGCTCCACCTGCACTTCTTGAAACTGGTTTATCCTTGATTGGGCCAGAGATAAATACTTCTTCATAGGTTCCTCCTTTGCTTCGTACTCTCCCCTGATATGGTTTACTACCAGTTGAGAATCATTGTAGACTTTGAGTTGCTTAACTCCCAGTTTTAGAGCTAAGTTCAACCCGGTAATCAGTGCTTCGTACTCTGCTTCGTTATTGGTCGCGTGGAAGTTAAAGTGCAAAGCATAAGGGAACTCTTCACCCTTTGGACTTATGAGGAGGAGACCTGCTCCTGACCCGCTCTTGCTAGATGCTCCATCGACGAACAACTTCCACTGACCTGATTCTTTCGGATTCACTTGCTGATCGATAGAAATGGATTTCTCTTCGTCCAGAAAATCTGCCAGAGCTTGAGCTTTCACAGCTGTTCTTGGTCTGTATTCCAGATCGTACCCTGCAAACTCGACGACCCATTTGGCTAAGCGACCTGAAGTATCTGGCCTACTCGTTTTTGCTTTAATGGCTGATCGGTCAAGACGACCACTGGGTGACTCTGAAAATACGATCTCAATTTCCTGGACGCATGTACCAATGCTAATACTAATTTCTCCGCATCTGAGTACCTCACTTCATGTCCATATAAGGATTTTCTTGTGAAATAAACCGGCTTCTGGTGTGAATCATGTTGCCTAACCAAGACAGCACTAATGGCCTCATCACAGACTGATAGATAGAGGTATAACACTTCTACTTCTTGTGGAGATGTCAGAGTTGGCAATTCCAACAAATATTTCTTCAATTCGTCGAATGCTTCTTGACAATCTGCCCCCCAATGAAATTGTGTCGCTTTCCTTAAAATCTTAAAGAAAGGCAGTGCACGCTGTGCTGATCGTGAAAGAAATCTGTTCAATGCCGCTAACCTTCCAGTCAATCTTTGAACCTCTCTAATATTGGTGGGTGGTGGCATCATCTTCAGTGCATCCAACTTGTCTGGATTGGCCCTGATTCCATCCTTAGAAATCATGTAACCCAGAATTTTTCCAGACCTAACACCAAAGGTGCATTTCTTGGGATTCAGCTTCATTTTGGCATTATGAAGTACTTCACAGACTTCTTTGACATTTTGTAAATATTGATCTAAAGACCTGCTTTTGATCAGTAAGTCATCAACATAAACCTGCATAGACTAGCCTATCTGATCATGGAAAATTCGATTAACTCGCCTCCGGTAGGTGGCACTCATTCTTCACCCAAACGGCATGGTAACATAATAATATGTGCCAAATTCTGTTATGAAATCCGTTTTCTCTGCATCTTTTGGGTCCATCAATATCTGGTGATACCCTTTATATGCGTCCAAGAACCCAAAAATCTCAAAACCCACAGTCGAATCCACCAGCCTGTCGATTCTGGGTGAAGTGTAACTGTCCTTAGGGCAAGCCTTGTTTAAGTCCGTAAAGTCTACACACATTTTCCAAGATCCATCTGACTTCTTCACTAAAACCGGATTGGCTAGCCATTCTGGGTAAATCACCTCCTTGACAATCCCTACTTGCTTTAACTTGGCAACTTCCTGTTCAATGACTGAGATCCTTTCTGGTGCAAAATGTCTCTTCTTTTGACGAACTGGGGGTCTGTTCTGATCCACATTTAAACTATGGACTATAAACTCTGGTGATAAACCTGGCATTTCATCTCTCTTCCTTGTGAAAACATCTCGGTATTCTCTGAGCAGATCTGTTAACGCCCTTTTATAGGGGTCTGGAATCCATGAACCTATACTGACCACTGATTATGTTCCCTATTCTCCGATCTGAACAACCTCGGTCTGATCTGCAGTTACCCAAGTCTTCTCTTCTTCTGGCAATTGCTCTTCAAGAGTTACTTGTTGAACCAACTGTTTCTCACCAACTACAGATGTGTAACAGCTCCTGGCTGTTTCCACATCTCCTTTAATTTCAACCGATCCAGAACTGATCGGAAATTTCATACTGTTGTGGGCTGGGGAGATAATCGCTCGCAGATCAATGATTGCTGGTCTCCCCATAATGACATTGTACGCTGAGGGTGCTTTAACCACAATGTAATTTACCATGAGGGTCCTGCCCTTAGGTAAATTACCATAAGTTGTAGGTAATGTGACCATACCCATAGGATGGATTGGCGGGCCTGCGAATCCGAACAGAGGGGTGGATACCGGAGTCAAACTAGAATCCTTCAATTTCATGGCCTGGAACGCTCTGTAATACAAGATGTTAACAGCACTTCCTGTATCGACGCAGATTCTTTTCACCCGGTTCTTGTTAATTACGGCCTCAATGACCAGCCCTTCATTGTTGATGACTAGCGGTAGTGGATCCTCTGGTCCATACCTCACTTCTCCTGATACTTTTTGGCGTTTACCAGAACTCTGGCCCTGATCTGTTTGACTTGTTGAGCTTACTTCCTTCTCCTGATCTGTCCGCCTAGGACCTCCCATGATCGTGTTGATTGTATTTATTGGATGGTTATCGATCTGACCGTCCTGATCTGGGGATGGATGTCTCTGCCTTCTTGTTCGTTGTTCCTATTCCTCTCGTTCTGATACGGTCCCCTCCTAAACTCTCTGCGCCTCCTGGGCTGTTCGTTACGAGATCTGTCAACAACCTCGTCAAGTTGTCCTTCCATAACTGCTGCATCTATGTCCCTGATTAACTCCCCGCATGACTCGTATCGTGACCAACATCCCGGTGGAATTTACGTAACTTGGTCCGATCTCTCTTTTCTCTGGGTCCTTTCATGGGAACCGGAGTTCTAGCTATACCTTTACGTTCCATGATAGCGAGAACTTGTTCCCGTGATCTGTTCAACGGAATCAGGTCTCTGTCCTGCAGAGCACCTCTTTTGCCCAATCTGTCGGTTATGGGTGCCTGCACCCTATCCCAAACTGATTTACGCTTCTTGTCAGATTTTTCATCTGCCTTTCCTTTCCTGTGATCTCCTTTCTCCAACTCGCGCTTAGCACGATTGGCTTCCTCACCCTGACAGTGCTTGAAAGCAACTGCCAAGCACTCTTCCATAGTTCTGGGGTTTTTGCCATTTAATTTCGCATGTAATCTCCCTTCTCGTAGTCCTGCTACGAACGAGGCCACCATAAACCGATCGTCCACATCAGCCACCTAGGTTGATTCTGCGTTAAACCTTTTAATGAACTGTAGAACCGTTTCTTCGGACTTTTGCTTGATAGTAAGCAAATGAGTGCTGTTTCTTTGAAACGGTCTCGCAGCGATAAACATACTCATGAACTTCTTCGTTAAAACTGTAAAGCTAGTGATAGATCTGGATGGCAACTTGTTAAACCAGTCCCTAGCCCTTCCAGAAAGAAGTGCGGGAAAAGCCTTGCACTTCATTTCGTCTGGAGCGTTATACAACTGCATATGCGCTATATACTGGTGCATATGATCATATGGGTCTTTTGTTCCATCATACGGACTGATTTTGGGTATCTTGAATCCTCTGGGACAAGGATATGCTTCTATGTGCTCTGCAAAAGGTGACGCCAAATGAAACTCGTCCTCCTCCTCTTCTAACATGGCATCCAATTCGGCCCTTGCATCTTCATCCGCTTGACGAGTTCTGCCCTTAACGACTCGGCAACTGGATTCTGCAACTTCCTTATGACCACCCCTATTTTCTGGTGATAACTGCCTTTCTTCTTCGAGAGTTTCTACTTTTTCTTTCCCCTTTCTCACACTCTCGAATAGAACCTGGAAATCTTGATCTCCCATCGTCTTTAGAGCATCCACTAGGAGTTGCTTCGCCAATTCCTTAGGATTTTGTTGATCTTCTGATTGTTTTTCCAGATTTCGCTCTTGGTCTTGATCCAAATTTTCTAGACCGTGTGAGGAACCTGCTAGGTCCCTCCCTAGTTGAGTTTTCTTAGATTTCATGTTTGCTACACTGTAATTCGTCACTAGAAACAAAAAAGGACCCTCCTTCTAGCGCCAATGATCGAACTAAGAATGAAACGGGTAAACAATCGGGTCTTTCTCGCTCTAGGATTATACAGATGGTAGTTGTTGTTATAATGGACTGAACTTAAGGAATAAGCTGCCTACATATCCAAATATATATCTGGAATCAAGTCCAACCGTAGTTCAGGCGGTTATCCATCAGAGTGGAGCTAGTGGGTGGTTATATAAGCTCCCCCACGCCTCACGCTTAGTTGTAACTGCTCTTTATTCCAGATGAATATGTCTCCGATCTGGCTTCCTTTGGTTGAGGGCCTGCCCTGGTCTGATCAGCCCGTTTCTTCTAATCAGGGACCTGCCCTGATCAGCCTGCTCGCTCCGGTCGGGGACCCGGCTCGATCGCCCGCCTTCCTCCGTCGGGGACCCGCCCCGATCGGCCCGCGCTTGGCTTCCTCTGGTCTGGTATCTCCCCTGGCCTGATCAGCCTATTTCTTCTGGTCGTAGTGACATTCAGGTCGGGTACAACTCTATCCTGTTCTTCCGGTTTGTTCTATAGACGCTTGACACGTGGACTGATCCGGGTCACCCCCAATCAGGAAGCTTACAATGATGGTTAGGGTGGTGACAACGACAACTTCGCCTCCACCATTGCTATGTGGTGAATCTTGGTTGCAACTCCATCTCACGGAGTTCAAATAAACAAACCACTATTGACCTCTCATCCACAGAGGACAAGGACGGAGCCAAGATTTGAACTTGGGGTGGGCTAATGGACTATATCCAGTTCATCGGGTGGGCTGGATTAAGAATAGTTTATGGATCAAACTGAAATACACAGATTTTGTAGTGTAATATTTTTTTGTCCGGGTGGGCTTAGCCCCCCTAAATATATACACAAATCCGTCCTTGACAGAGGATGAGTATCGCTTTGTTGCCATTGGCACAACCGAACTTAATTGGGTTTCTTTCCTTCTTATGAATCTTGGCTTTTTTGTAACTACTCGGCCTGTGACTGATTGCGTCAATCTTGGAACCATTCAATTTTTTTCCAACCCGGTACTCCTCTCGCGTACGAAACATGTAGCCAACTGAGTATCATTATTGTTATAACAGGACCGTCAGGGATCGAAACGGATTGCAATAATCAAGAATAAACGAGAAAGCATAAATCACACAAGAAACAATAACACGGGATTTAACGTGGTTTCCGGCAATGTGCCGACTAGTCCACAGCCAGAAACGAGGAGACTATATTATCACTGGAGATTTTATAGACTCTGCAATTGCATATGCAATTGCTCCCACTAATTTGCTGCAAGTGTACAAGGTTACAACAGATGTGTATTTATAGTCACCAAACCCTAGACCTAGCCGCCATAACTAAATACTAGCAGATTGACTACAATACCCCCAGATGTGAACTCAGCTCAGCCGACTCCACCAGATGTAACATGCTGACATTTGCCCTGCTGACAATACCTTGCTGATATTTCCCTACTGACAATACCTTGCTGACTTGCCCCATATCAGATGTAGAACCCAGTTGTATACAACAGACTCAGCAGACTATACTCTGTTGACAGACGACCACAACTGCCACTTCAGCTGACTTCCTAGATTCGAATACACTAGTCAGCTGACCATCACTCAGCTGACTAACAGATTGATTCCACTGAATTAGAGATCAAGTCACACTTTTCTGACAAATCTCCACCTTGACTTGAACTCTCATTCACAATCAACCAGATTATATAACCAGATGTACTTGTACCAGATGCATTTGTCAATGCCAGATGTACTGGTACCGGATTACTCCACAAAATCCACTCGTTTGACATGCCCTCGGTGAGCTTCCGGATTTCCAGATTTCTTCAGACTTAACAGCTACAGATGTGATTCCTCCAGATGTGAGTTAACTCCAGATGAGAAACCAACTTCAGATGAGAACCTCCCAAATTCAGATGAGATCCTCTGCTGCTAACAGATTCAGACTTGATTGAGTTGAGAACAGATGTGATCAACAAGTTCAGACTTGATCACTAGACAAGATATGATTACCAAGTTCAGATGTAATCACCTCAGTTGAGCACACTCACCGAGTTCTTCAGATTCAACTTCAACCAACCAGATTTGCAGATTCAGATGAGCTGGCCAGATGTGATCACAACAGACTTTAGGTTAGACTTCTCCAGATGAGACTTAACTCTAGATGAGAACTCCACCTCAGACATGTTCACCAGATGCTCAGCTGACTTCACTCAGCTGAGGCTTCCAGACACAGATGCAGAACCAACACATACATGTTCAACAGATTCATCAGATGTCACTCTGCTGATAGAGGAATCAGCTGACTTATATCAGCAGACTTCCCAGACTCGAACATTCCACTACTCAGCTGACTTTTGCTCAGCTGGTACTAGATCAGCAGACCTTCACTCAGCTGGCCCCATATTTTGGTTCCACCATATTCAGCTCTTGATTTTTTAGGTTCAGATGCACAACCTAGTGCCAGATTAGTGTTGACTGTTCTCATCAGAGTTCTGCAAACTCAGCTGAGTATGGACCTGAAGCTCCACCTGCTTGCCAACACTCCAGATTCAGATTCAGACCAGATTTGCATTAGGGTCTTTGGAACCACCTTTCTTGAATGTCTTCTTTTCAAGATTTCCATTCCCTTTGCAACTGCAACTAGCAACCAAACCAACAGCCCAATTGTTTGTACCTGTGCCAGCTACATTATGCCTTAGCTCTTGATTATGGAGAGATGCCCTAACATCCTCCAATGACACCGTGTCTCTCCCAACAATAAAAGACTGCACAAAATTCTCATATGATGCTGGCAGTGATACCAACAAAATTAGAGCTGCATTCTCATCTTCGATCTTAACACCAATACTCTTTAAATCAAGAAATATTGTGTTCAACTTTTCCAGATGATCTCTGAGAGGCATTCCTTCATGTATCTTTAAACTGAACAGACGTTGCTTCATCAACAACTTGTTGGTCAACGACTTTGTCATATACAGACTCTCAAGCTTCAGCCACGCCCTGCTGCTGAATCCTCTTCAACAACTTCAGTGATAACATCATCAGACAAGCACAACAAAATCATTGAATGTGCTTTCTCCTCCAGATTGGCCATCTCAACGTTTTCTGCATCCACCGATTTTGTCAATAGAGCCCGAGCCATAGTTTCTTCAACAGAGCACGCATCTTGATTTGCCATAGATTGAAATTGTTCCTTCCTGTGAACTTACCAATCTCTACATCTAACCCCGGACATCTTGATCTCGCCAAAGAACAAAACTTTTATCACAAAATCCTTGCACCGGTGAAGGTCTTGGTGAAGATAAAATTTTGTTCAAACGATGGTTCCCAAACAGAACCTCGGATTTCCTGATGATAACCTCGACTCTCTGATACTAGTTTGTTATAATAGGACCGTCAGGGATCGAAACGGATTGCAATAATCAAGAATAAACAAGAAAGCATAAATCACACAAGAAACAATAACACGGGATTTAACGTGGTTTCGGCAATGTGCCGACTAGTCCACGGGCAGAAACGAGAAGATTGCATTATCACTGGAGATTTTACAGACTCTGCAATTGCATATGCAATTGCTCCCACTAATTTGCTGCAAGTGTACAAGGTTACAACAGATGTGTATTTATAGTCACCAAACCCTAGACCTAGCCGTCATAACTAAATACTAGCAGATTGACTACAATACCCCCAGATGTGAACTCAGCTCAGCTGACTCCACCAGACGTAACATGCTGACATTTGCCCTGCTGATATTGCCCTGCTGACAATACATTGCTGATATTTCCCTGCTGATAATACCCGCTGACTTGCCTCATATCAGATGTAGAACCCAGTTGTATTCAACGGACTCAACGTACTCAACTCTGCCGACGGATGTCCCGGATTTTATCAATACAAAACAACAAGTAATAAACCGGTTAACCTCGAGTGCAAGGATCGTAGTATGGAGGCTAATGCCGGGTCGATCTTACGGGGAACTAGGCTATCATTGTGAACCCTAGCTTTTGTTTTTAACTAATTATTGTCACGAAAACTAACCTAAACGAAGAGCTAACCTAAACAAATATTGCATAAAAGTAACTAGACAGAGGAGATTAATCCAATGCTAGGAAAGATTGAAAACGATAAACTAAACTAAACTAAAGTGCAGAAAAAGTAAACTAAAGCTAAACAATTCAAGTTTCAAGGGATTAAATCAAGTTATAACGAGCGAACAAGCAATTGATCCACTTATCCTATCAACATTCAATTCTAATTCGGATTATTTCGTGATCTCTATTCAAGTCGTGATTCACCTAATCGAAGGCATAAACTCCTAATCTCATAGACAAGTTCGTTTTCTAATCTTTTATCTTTCGATGTTAAAGATTACGTCTTTCTAACCTAGGCGTGAAATCTTTCGATTTCTAATCTAGAAAATCAATCTAATAACTTTCGTTTTATTTAGATCAAAGATCCAATCTTTCATCATGGTGATCTAAGGTTGACATGACTCTCATCATATAAACAATCATCAAAGCAAGCATCTTTCGATTAAACATGCAATAAAACATACAAAACATGATAAAAGAAACGAACTTGAAATAGAACTCACAAAATAATCACGAACTAGAAATCAACTGTTGAATTGGACGGCTTCACAACGCTTGTTCAAAGAGGTTTAGCCTTTTAGCATCTTCTTGAAGGCTTGAATTGCTTGAATAAAATACATAAATTGAAAGATCTAATCTAGAGATTTAAAAGCATAAAATTTGAGTAAAAACTAAGTAAAAACGCAGCAAAGCTGCCCCTAGGTTTTTAGGGTTCGAATAATGTGTCATTAGGGTAAAGATCACGCTGTTTTTATAGGAAAATCAAGTCGGTTGCTACAGTAACCGCTACGGACGCTCGTTCATCATCATGGACGCCCGTCCATGAATATTATTTCAACTCGTAATTAATCCGGACGCCCGTCCAGGACCCAGCTCCAGTATTGTGCTCATAACTTCACTTCTAGGGCTCCGAATGAGGTGATTCAACATGCGTTGGAAAGCTATTTCAATCCTCTACAACTTTCATCAAGACAACTTTCCCTGAAAGTTCCTACAAGTGTGGACAAAATTCCCATGAAGTGCCTGGTTCCGGTTTCTTCAATGATTCTTCACTTAAACATCTTTCAACTCTTCCATCTTCATGTGATCATCGTTTAAGCTCCTTACTCATCATGCAAACGTACCTAGCAACATGATAGAACCATGCAAAATGTAACATCATACGGATAAACATAAAACACCGATAAAATCACGTAAATATCTCGATTTTGCATTTAAACACATTTAAAACTCGTTTACTCAATAATTCGATAAAACCAACACTTTTCTATAAAAAGTACTAAAATACCAAGGATATTGTTACGGGAATAACGTCATATAAATCATAAATTTCACCCTTAACAACTCCCCCACACTTAAACCTTGCTCGTCCCGAGCAAAACAAAGCAAAATCAAGCTCGAGATAGTATAGACATCTCAACAAATATAACATATATTCAATAACTTAGAAGTTCACCATTGTGTGTGTGCATAGCCATAGAAAACTTCCACTAAATCCAAACTTGAGGAACTCAAAGTAAAACTAGCTAATACCCCCTCGTAGAATAGTAATAAATGACACTCATAAGATGTACCCTACAAACGTGACATATCCCGAAAAAGATGATCGAATGTATCTAGGGCCTTTCTGAAATACTCAGAGGATAATCCCTACATCATATCTTTCAGTTTATACTGGGGATAAGATTAACGATAACTAAGTCCTTACTTATTCATAATAATATATTTCAATATTTTCACTTTTTTCACACTTTTCTAACACACATCGAATAAGCTTTTGCCCTCGTAGCGAGATAGGACATTTCAAGATAATCCCCTACCTTACTCCAATCATAAGGCGGCTATAAACCGACCGTCGTGAGCTTTTAGTCATCATAGTGGAATAGGACATACGTGGTACACCCTACCTCACCCAAATCATAAACCACTTCCGACACACACAATTACAATTATGTTTACTTAGAGATTTCGGGCCGGCGTGGAAAAGATTATTTTCTAGTAGCACGGACCACCGAGCATAACACCTCAAGTAAACAATTTATTACTATTGCAAAGACTTAATCACGTTTCACTTATCACATTCAAACTTACGATATTCACGACGTCATACTCGGAACTAAATACAAACTATCATAAATCTCAAGATATATACGTAGCACTAAGTACATGACTTATAAGAAAATCAAAAATCACTAATCCAAAACGGGGTATAGCTTTATAAAATAGCTCATCGTCACTATGGCTCGTGAAAAATAAAATCATGGTGAAATAACTAATTCACTAAAAATATGGCATATAGCATCAATGACTATAACAAACCGAACAAAAACGTGTATTGCCTACTCGGGACAAAACAAAAACAAAAATTTCGAAAATTTTACTCATTTTGCATAGAAACATCATGTATTAAGCAAATGGTAGATACAAATCGACTCATTCCCCTCCCCCACACTTAAACTACAACATGTCCTCATGTTGTGCAAAATAAAAGAAAAGAGAACTTAGCTGATTGTCTTCCGAAAGGGAGCAACTCGGAATGATGCGCATCACCCAGGGAATGCTCGAGGATATCGAGATTGTGGACCATCCACCGTAAAACCGATATCGTCTAAAACTCACAAAAGCTAATGCAAATACCCTGCACACTTGAAAAACAAAGAAATACCTCGGGGGAAACAAGGGATTATACCATATCATAGAGTAGAGATAAACAAAGAGAAATCGAGATTGAACAATATCCACAATTAGCCTCTCTCAATAAAAACAAAGAAATTCCATTCAAAACACCAACTCAAACAAAAAAACTTCAATTACAAAAACTAAGAAACGATAAAATCCGAGCCTACTAGAAACCGACAGTAGCCCGAAAATAAAAACTAGAAAATAAACAAAAACAAAAGAAAAATAAAGGATATCTAGGATGCCTCCTAGTAGCGCTAATGATTAATGTCGTTAGCTCGACACAGTTGAAGCTCAGCCTGGATCAGGCCATTTGACTTTTCTACCAGCCACTACCTCGTTTAAGCTCCGGTCCATAGTGTGGTCGCAAAACGACATTTAACACATGGGGTTAAATCCTTTATAGCTCGCCATATACGTGTAATCTTCCCCATGGTCGATTTCTTCTTCTTTTGATGGCGTTTCAACTTTTGCTCCCTTTCATACTCTTCCATGTCCCAACTACCGCTAGAACTTCTTCGATTTATCACAACCGTCATCCTCGAAAAACAAATCGGGCGAAAACTCGTCAAACTCGTCGACTTTAGGGGTGCTACACCCGAGGATATCGAGAAATCGAACAACAAAGGCTTTACCTTGGGTTCACCAATGTAATGCTTGCATCTTTGACCATTCACTCGGAACGGTTGATCACCATAACCGCGCAGCTTCTAGAACGCCTCCAGAATGATTTGGAGAATCTCAAATGGACCGGACCAACGTGTCCTTAACTTCCCGAAAACAAATGTAACCCGGAATTGTATAGTAACACTTGCTCTCCAACTTGAAATTCTCTCTTCTTGATCTTTGCGTCGGGAAGGAGTTTCATCTTATCCTTACCGATCCCGGCACTTTCGTAAGCCTGAAGCCTAAACTCGTCCAACTCATACAACTGGTGCAGTCGATGTTTTCCACAGGCTTGGGAATCGAAGTTAAGAAACTTTGTAGCCCAATAAGCTCTGTGCTCTAACTCAACTGGCAAGTGGCACGATTTACCATAAACCATCTGGTAGGGTGATGTACCCATGGGGGTCTTATAGGCGGTTCGATATGCCCATAGTACATCATCCAACTTTAGACTCCAGTCTTTTCTATGACTGTTCACTGTTTTCTCCAGGATCTTCTTCAAGCTCTGGTTGCTTCGCTCAACCTGACCACTAGTCATCGGATGATATGGTGTGCCGCCTTTGTGACGCACACCATACTTCTCGAGGACTTTTTCCAAAGGTCGGTTGCAAAAGTGTGTCCCTTCATCACTAATCAAGGCTCGTGGACATCCAAACCTCACAAAGATATTCTTCTTTAGAAAATTCATGACCGTTTTATGATCATTGCGAGGAGTGGCTATTGCCTCCACCCATTTCGATACATAGTCTACGCAGACTAAGATGTATTTATTACCACAAGAAGATGGGAATGGACCCATAAAATCGATGCCCCATACATCAAAGACTTCGCATTCTAAGATGGGTTTCAAAGGCATGTCAAACCGCCTTGTCAGAGTACCGGTTCTTTGGCACCTATCACAAGCTTTACGAAAGCTTCCGTGTCCTTAAAGATCGTGGGCCAATAGAAACCGGATCGGAAGATCTTCGCAACCGTTTTCCAAGGACCAAAGTGACCACCTGTGGGTCCACTATGGCATTGCTCGATTATATCACGTTGCTCAGATTCAGGAACACACCTCCTTAGCAAACCATCTTTACAGATTTTGAAGAGGTAAGGTTCATCCCAAACGAAAGATTTCATATCAGAGAAGAACTTCTTCTTCTCTTGATAAGACATTTCAGGGTCAAGATAACGGGCATGAAGGTAGTTTACAATGGAAGAATACCATGGAACATCGGAGCGCAACCATCGATAAGCATGATGTTTTCTGAGGAAAGTAAAGATCTATATCATCGTGTTCGTCTTTTCCTCGGTCAACAATCTTGAGACATGATCGGCCACTACGTTTTCACCGCCTTTTTGTCTTTAATTTGGACATCAAACTCTTGTAGGATCGCATCCAACGTAGCGTACGCGGTTTAGCCTCTTTCTTGGTCATGAGATAGCGCAAGGCGCGTGGTCGGTCCAAACAAGGTGACTACGGCTCCCGACAAGTAACTACGGAATTTGTCCATGGCGAATACCACGCCAACAATTCCTTTTCGGTGGTCGTGTAGTTAACTTGTGCGGGGCTCGGTGTGTGACCGGCATAATAGATAGGTCGGAATTTTCCTTCGATCCTTTGGCCTAAAACCGCACCAACCGCATAGTTGGATGCATCGCACATAAGCTCGAAGGGTAGGTTCCAGTCAGGCGATATAAGAACTGGAGCGGAAGATTAATCGACTCTTAAGCTCCTCAAACGCTTGCTTGCAGCTATCATCAAAGGCGAATGTAACGTCTTCCTTAAGTAAGGTAGACAGGGGCTTGGCGATCTTTGAAAAGTCCTGAATGAATCTCCTATAGAAGCCGACATGTCCGAGAAAACCTCTGACTTCGCGAACACTCTTAGGATAACTCATCTTTTCGATAGCTTCCACCTTAGCCCTATCTACCTCAATAGCTTTGGCGGACACTTTGTGGCCAAGAACTATTCCTTCATCTACCATAAAATGGCATTTCTCCCAATTTAGCACCAAGTTCTTTTCCACACACCTAGATAACACCTGATCAAGATTATCGAGGCAATCATCGAAGGATTGACCAAAGACCGAAAAGTCGTCCATGAAAATCTCCATACACTTTTCAACTAGCCCGTCAAAGATAGCCATCATACACCCTTGAAAGGTGGTCAGGGCATTACGAGAGACCAAATGGCATCCGCCCGTAAGCGAATGTACCATAAGGGCGGTGAAAGTGGTCTTCTCTTGGTCAACATGATCGATGGGTATCCGGAAGTATCCCGAATATCCATCCAGAAACAAGAGAATGCGTGCCCCGCCGTACGCTCAAGCATCCGGTCAATGAAAGGAAGGGGAAATGATCTTTCATTGTGACCTCATTGAGTTTTCTATAGTCAATACACACTCTATAGCCTTTGTAACGAGCCTCAATGCTATCTCTTCTCCCTTCTCATTCTTCTCAATAGTAATTCCACCCTTTTTGGGAACTACTTGAGTCGGGGAAACCCACTCGCCGTCGGCAATGGCGTAAATGATACCCATATCTAGGAGCTTAATGATCTCCTTCTTGACTACTTCTTGCATGTGAGGGTTAAGCCTCCTCTCGGGGCCGTCTTACACATTTAGCACCCTCACTAGTCTTGATCTTGTGCATGCGGATGTCGGGAGATATTCCTCGGATATCTCCCACCTCGCCATCCAAAGGCTTTTTCGTTTTTGCGCAAGACGTTTAACGCTTTCAAATTTCTTCTATTCGAGATAGCTTGACAGATATGATCAAGGGAAGCTTGTCACCTTCACGTAGGAACACATACTTAAGATGTTTAGGCAACGGCTTCAGAACTAGATCTGCGGGGGGATCCTCTAAACTCGATTTAAGCCCTCCACTTTTCAACTCAGCATCGCTGAGTTTACTTAGTGGCTCCACTGCCAAAGCTTCTTCTCTTAATAACTCATCCTCGAAGTCAGCTGCTAATTGATCTAGATTAACCACACCATGACTATTCAGATTATCGATCAATCGCTCATATTCCGCTTCCACAGCCTTGACTTGCTCGTCCATACGATCATTGAAGTCATGAAATGACTCCTCAATGAAAAAGCCGGTTGGAGAACCGAGGGTACTTGAATAGATTTAGAGACACTATAGCTCACCTCTTGGTCACCAACTCGAATAGTTACTTGCCCACCATCGCAATCGATGAGGGCTCTAGCGTGGATAGGAAAGGTCTCCCAAGAATCGGGGGACTTTCTCATCTTTTCCCATATCTAAGACGTACCAATCAACAGGAAAGGTAAATCTATCGATCCGGACTAAAATGTCTTTCGAATCCCCGAAGCTTTCTTAGAGATCTATCGGCGAACCGAAGGTTCATGGAAGTGGGTTCTAGAAGACTTTGTAAACCCAAATTTGCTCACACACGTACAATGGCATCGGTCGATGGATGCACCCAAGTCACATAAAGAATTTGGAAAGACTAAGCCTCCCATCTGCAATGTGAGCACGAATTTTCCGGGGTCACCTCTTTTGATTGGTAAGTCTGGATAATTGATCATTGAACAATCCTCACAAATTGCCTGATCCATTTCTGCTAACTTCTTCTTCGAAGAAACAACATCCTTGATGAATTTGGTATACTTAGGCATCTCAACCAAAACTTCAGATAATGGAAGATTAACCTGAGTATTTTTTAGCAAATTAAGCACTTTTTCATATTTCTTATCTTCACTCGGGGAATGTTGCTTCTCCTAGGTGGAAATGGGAGCTTCTTCAACTCACTCTCGTAAAATACTTTCTTTGAGGAAGCACCGACACTCTCCGTCTCCCATGTCCTTCCACCTCACAACTTTTTCGTATTTTTTTATTAGTCGGGGGATCACCCTCCCGACTTTCACTTGATTCTTCATTCCTCGGGGAACAACCACCCGAGGACTTACAACTTCTTCACCTCTCAGGGGATCAGCCACCTGAGTCTTTTCTTGTAGAACGGGGGAACGTAGATGCTCAACTTCCCCTCCTGCCTTATCACTGGCAGGAGGGGCTAGTGGTTTCCCTGGTGAGAGGGACCACTAAGTTGAGTACCGATTCTAAGATTCATTGCACTGGCCTCTGGTATGCCATAAGGAATCGAAGGAACTAGGTCAGTGCTTTGGCCACAATTGAAATCGGTTTGGGCTACTGTGGCCACCCTTCGGATTTTTCTCCATAAAAGCGGGCAACCGCCCCGATGGTCTGTGGCTTGCCGGTCGCCCATCTCGCTTCTCAAGGTTCTTGATTGTGCTCATCAACATTTGGATATTATTATTCTCGCTCCCTCTCGGAAGTTATTGTTCTCGCTCCTTCAGCTCCTTCTGATAGGAGTCAAATCTAGCTTCAAGATCATCGACGCGAGAGGGGCCTTGAGAGTTCTGAATGTTTTGAGAGAAAGGTTGGCTAGACCGACTTTGAAATGCAGGATTTGGATTGTTAGGCCAACTTTGATTTAACCCTTGATTTAGATTGGAGGAATTCAAGCTCGGATTCTGATTAAAATTAGGGTTTCGATTGAGATTCGAGTTTTGATTGAAGCTTTGACGGAAACCCTGGTTTTGAAAGTTGCCCTAGCCAGAGAATTTATTTCCAAACCTCTGATTCGGCTGGCCATTGAAGGTATTGATCTCCACGTTCTGTCCAATCATAGGACAGAAACGAGCAGTGTGCCCCATATCGTCACATACTTGGCATGCGACTTGATTATACTGTCCATGATTCTGGACGGCATTGACTTGATAAGGAACATGGGAGATGAATTGACACCGGCCAACCATATGGCCGTCCGAGAGCAATTCTCGCGATGCAACTTGAGAGTTCCGTAGAAATGAAAGAGTCCGATAACTCGGATTTGGAGATGTCGTGAGAGTAGCCGAGTTCGTTTCGGCATGGCGATTTCATTTTGCATTTTCACCTCCTCGATCCTGGAGGAGGAGGTGGTGCCCGAACGACTTGAAAGGAGGGGGCATAATTATATTTGGCAATGTCTTCGAACAATGCCCACCCCTCTCGAGGCGTTTTCCTCGAAATGCCCCACTTCGATGAACTATTGACCATGCCCTTGGTGAGCTCGGTCAACCCACCGAAAAAAGTATTGATTTGCCTCTCGCAAGTCTAACCCATGGTGGGGGCATTTACGAAGAAGGGCCTTAAATCTCTTCCATGTCTCAAAGAATGATTCTGTTTCCGTTTGATAAAAATTGAATATTTCCCTTAAACACTGGCCGTTTTGTCTTGGCGGGTGGAAAGTATTGGCTTAAAAATTCTTTTTCCAATGCACCCCAAGTGGTAATGGATTCTCGCAGGGAGAGAGCTATACCACTCTTTAGCATCTCCCTTCAAAGAGAACGGAAACAAAGGTAAGTTTAATCGCATCCTCACTCACACCTTGAATGCGTGTCGTACCACATATCTCCCGTAAATGTGTGTACGTGTGTGTGAGGGTTTTCGAAGGGGACCCGTGAAACATTGATGCATGCCGCATCATCCGAATGAGACCGGGTTTGAGTTCGAAGGTCTGTGCCGTAATGGCTGGTAAGACGATAGCCGGGTTGACAGTTACTGCACCAGGCATGGCGTAGTCTGCCAACGTACGTCTATCTTCAGCAGCCATAATTATAGTTTCTTCGATTTCCCTTCTTAAAGATTGCTCAAACTCTTGATCTTCTGCGTTTTCTTCGTCAAAACGAAGTCTTCGCCTATTGGGTCGGACTATGGTCCGCTCGAGGTCAGGGGAGTAAAGTAATGGCCCCTTGTGACTACGAGTTTGCATAAACCGAACCCAAAAATCAGGTTGAGATGAACCTAAATATGAGGAAATAAAATCTAAAACTAAGAATTCAAAACCTAAACTAAGAAAAGGAAACCTAAGAACTTAAAATCTAACTAAAAGATTAAAAACCTAATTCTAAGATAAAAAACCTAAATAAAAGACAAGAAAAGAGAAGAACAAGAGTAACAAAGAAAGAGGAACAAACGGGCGTCCACAGATGTGAACGAGCGTTTGTCCAGAGTTTGAACTGAACGGGCGTTCAAAAACTGAACGCTCGTCCGGTCTTTCAGAATGTCCTTGGACGGGCGTCCAAAATGATGAACGCTCGTCTAAGGGTCGAAATTGATACAGAATTGAAATTTTTATAGTGGACGGGCGTCCAAAATCTTAAACGCTCGTCCAGATGTAAAAAGATAAAAAACAAAGCAGAAAAGAAGGGGGATTAAGAAGAGAGAAGAAAAAGAACTAATCACAAAACTCAAACCTTTAAAACCCTAAAAATCTAAACCAAAAACCTAACTAAGGAAACCCTAACTAACCTAATATCTAAAGGTTAATCTAACTAACAACCTAAAAACAGAAAATAAAACAAAACAACAACAGAAACGAAAAACAACAAAAACAAAAACTAGGCAAACCGTCCGGTTCCGCGGCAACGGCGCCAAAAACTTGTCCCGGATTTTATCAATACAAAACAACAAGTAATAAACCGGTTAACCTCAAGTGCAAGGATCGTAGTATGGAGGCTAATGCCAGGTCGATCTTACGGGGAACTAGACTGTTGTGAACCCTAGCTTTTGTATTTAACTAATTATTGTCACGAAAACTATCCTAAACGAAGAGCTAACCTAAACAAATATTGCATAAAAGTAACTAGACAGAGGAGATTAATCCAATGCTAGGAAAGATTGAAAGCGATAAACTAAACTAAACTAAAGTGCAGAAAAAGTAAACTAAAGCTAAACAATTCAAGTTTCAAGGGATTAAATCAAGTTATAACGAGCGAACAAGCAATTGATCCACCTATCCTATCAACATTCAATTCTAATTCGGATTATTTCGTGATCTCTATTCAAGTCGTGATTCACCTAATCGAAGGCATAAACTCCTACTCTCATAGACAAGTTCGTTTTCTAATCTTTTATCTTTCGATGTTAAAGATTACGTCTTTCTAACCTAGGCGTGAAATCTTTCGATTTCTAATCTAAAAATCAATCTAATAACTTTCGTTTTATTTAGATCAAAGATCCAATCTTTCATCATGGTGATCTAAGATTGACATGACTCTCATCATATAAACAATCATCAAAGCAAGCATCTTTCGATTAAACATGCAATAAAACATACAAAACATGATAAAAGAAACGAACTTGAAATAGAACTCACAAAATAATCACGAACTAGAAATCAATCGTTGAATTGGACGGCTTCACAACGCTTGTTCAAAGAGGTTTAGCCTCTTAGCATCTTCTTGAAGGCTTGAATTGCTTGAATAAAATACATAAATTGAAAGATCTAATCTAGAGATTTAAAAGCATAAAATTTGAGTAAAAACTAAGTAAAAACGCAGCAAAGCTGCCCCTAGGTTTTTAGGGTTCGAATAATGTGTCATTAGGGTAAAGATCACGCTGTTTTTATAGGAAAATCAAGTCGGTTGCTACAGTAACCGCTGCGGACGCTCGTTCATCATCATGGACGCCCGTCCATGAATATTATTTCAACTCGTAATTAATCCGGACGCCCGTCCAGGACCCAGCTCCAGTATTTTGCTCATAACTTCACTTCTAGGGCTCGAATGAGGTGATTCAACATGCGTTGGAAAGCTATTTCAATCCTCTACAACTTTCATCAAGACAACTTTCCCTGAAAGTGCCTACAAGTGTGGACAAAATTCCCATGAAGTGCCTGGTTCCGGTTTCTTCAATGATTCTTCACTTAAACATCTTTCAACTCTTCCATCTTCATGTGATCATCGTTTAAGCTCCTTACTCATCATGCAAACGTACCTAGCAACATGATAGAACCATGCAAAATGTAACATCATACGGATAAACATAAAACACCGATAAAATCACGTAAATATCTCGATTTTGCATTTAAACACATTTAAAACTCGTTTACTCAATAATTCGATAAAACCAACACTTTTCTATAAAAAGTACTAAAATACCAAGGATATTGTTACGGGAATAACGTCATATAAATCATAAATTTCACCCTTAACAACAGATGACCACAGCTACCACTTCAGCTGACTTCCCAGATTCAAATACACTAGTCAGCTAACCATCACTTAGCTGACTAACAGATTGATTCCACTGAATTAGAGATCAAGTCACACTTTTCTGACAATTATATTTGTGATCAATTCATAATGTTCAATTACGTGTCTCTTATTTCAATGTCAAAGATCAACTTGCCAACTCTCTCATGAAGTCCCTGCCATGTCCTACATTTCTACATCAACATGACAAGTTAGTTGTGTAATATGCATCCGCATCCAAATTGAAAGGTGGTATTATAGATAAAATAGAATTATTTTATTCCATTCAATTCTTCCGTAATATTCTCTCATTAATTAGGAGGTTCCAGAAGTCTCCGTAAGTGTATATAAATACTATGTAGGTACATTCTCCAATTCATCAATATAAATAATTTTCTCCTCAATCTGTGTTATGGTATACATAGATTTTATCTTTTATTTATTTTTTTATTTTTAAATAATGATCCTTTTTTATTTCAATTCAAGTGGGATAACCCCAAAAGATTACATCAAGAGTCATCAAATTTACTAAAGAAAAGCAAGCAACATATTCGGCCATTAAGGCAATACTAATGTCCAGCCTAGTAAAACGCAAAAGGATCATAGATATCTGCCTTCGATATAAGCACATGAAGTGGTGGTCTTTCCGCCTCCGGATCATCGGTAACTTTATCTCGCTAGAATCAAATGTGACAAAATTATAAGTGTGTGGAGAGAGTCTCCACCTTATCGCAAAACAAGGGATTAACCACAACTGTACCCATTTCCATGGAAGGAGAGGGAGCATTTTGTTTATCCGGAGGTTACTCTTTACATAGTCCCCTTGCTTCTTAGGAGGGTTCGTGTGGTCCCTCTTAAGAATTTTGGTAACCTCGGGTTGGTCCCGAGATTATATTCGGCCTGCCCAAATCCACGAGAGGTAACCTTGAGCTTGGTTTGCCTTTGGAGGAGGAGGGAGTCTTCTTGGTAATCTGTTGATTTTTTTTTCTGTACTTGTGTCTCGACCTTTGCGTTTTGATGTATCGGCCGTAAGGGGGGTCTTCTCAACAACAGAGATGGCAGGGGTGTGTGGGTTCTGCCTTGAGTTGTCCGGCGTGGCATGAGCCTTGTGCTTCGACTTGCTAGGAGAGCTTACTTTTTTGGTGAAATATGATGTAATTACTGGTCGCCCATGGGATTCAACTGATTGGGCTTTTTGTCTCAAAAGTTCTACTTCATCTATATGAACAACATCAGTCCGGCTTTCTTCAACTTCCAGGCCATTGAGCACGTCGGACCTAGAGCCCATGGCATGTTCCTGGGTTCGAACCTCTGTATTTTCTTCCGGTGTCACTTTCTTTTGTTCCTTGTTAGTTCGTGGCCCGTTTGGGTTACGTCATCTCCTAGTTTGAGCTATCATCCACGGGCCTAATGGGCGTTCTTCCGTAGGACCTGCCGCAGCTTGGGGCACATGGTGTTCCCTATTATCCGCAGGAGCTTCATTAGGATTTTTTTCTGGACAGGCACTCATATGGTGGCCAAATTTATTGCATTCAAAACAAATCAATTGCAACCCCTCATACTCTACTTTATATTTCTTACCGTTGAGCCGAATGTATGGTCTCAAAGTGGCTCTTAGATTAACTTCCACACAAACTCTGGCGAATTTTCCACGAGCATTTTCTAGGGTGACTGTGTCCACTCTTATCACTTTGCCAACCTTATTTCCCAATCTTCGGACCCACGATTCCCTAAAAACTTCAATTGGCACCATAGGGAATCGAATCAATGTTAGGGTGGATGTAATTTGATGCTCGAGTGGATGGAAGAACGGCTTCCATTTAGTCATGTACATGTGGTGCCCTTGAATGATCCAGGGTCTACCTTCAAGTGCTGTGTGGTAGTCCTCCTTATGTGCAAATCTTACCACATAATATCCATTCTCTAGATCTGTGAGTTCGAGTCTTCCGCTCATTTTCCACATCTCCGACAGCCTCTTGCTCAGATAATGGTAGGAGATTGACTTACCGAGTAGCTTGATAATGAGAGCCTTTCTCCATGGGCACCACAAATTGAAACATTCCTCAAGAGGAATCACTACCTCATCCTCTTATTCCCGATTGAAGAAAGTTTCTATGACATCCGCATATTCGTTGAGTTCATCATCCTCCTCCTCGTCTCTGATGTATATTTCTGGGTCAGCAAACTAACCTGAAACGACATCAACCCCACTCCTAGCAGTCCATGCCGGAGTATCGGTGGGCTGGGTGATTTACCTCTAAAACGGCCGCGGTTTAGAAGGTCTCGTTCCTCAGCAGTTTGTTCCATGGCAGAGTCAGCCATGTCCACCCTGAGAGCTTTGGTCGTGATCTATTGCACCCTAATTAGGTATCTTGGCGGCGGCGGAAAAATCTTGTCGGTGGAAGCACTATACAATTGTTGGTTTTCGATATACATATCTTATTTTTTTCAACATTAAAACTACACCGTTTTAATTAGCGTCATAATGTCTTAAAAAGATTTCTCAAAATTGGGTGAGGCACTTGTCTCCTAATGCAGGCCGCATTAACGTCAACCCCCATTACACATTTAGCATGCGAAATAAATAATAATATATGAAATAGTTTAATTTCTCCGGTATTTCCAAAGTTGCCTATTTGTATATGAATTCCGTTTGCAGTCTCTTTTAAAGTTCATTAAAAAAAAAAATCTCTTCCACCTTGAACTATATATATATATATATATATAATAAAATGTTTTTTAATAATAATAATAAAATGTTTTTTCACACAATCATTTGTCCCATTACACAGTAACTAATTTTCACATAGCCATTGTCTTATAAAATAAGAAAATGTTTTTTCACCCGCCTACATTCTAACCGTAATTCGGTCAGAATGTGACACATTATACCTACCCAAATGTGGTCAGAACAATTTAGTTTATTCTGACCTGAATGTGGTCTGGAAAACATTACATGTTCAGCCTCTAAATGGTCCGATGCGTTTTCAAAATTTTCATAGCGTTGTTGTTATATTCTGACTTGAAATAAGATTATACCTACACAAATGTGGTCAGAAAATTTAGCTTATTCTGACCCGAACGTGGTCAGGAAAACATTACATGTTCGGCCTCTCAAATGGTTCGATACGTTTTCAAAATTTTCATAGCGCCGTGGTTATATTCTGACTTGAAATAGGAGCGGAAAATGTTTCGGCCTGTAAAATGGTCCGTATTGTTTCACAAACCTACATAACAATGTCTCTTTATTCAGACCAATCATTGGTCCAGAAAACATAATTAATGTTCTGGGCCTGTAACATGGTCTGAATAATATATAATTTCTGGCTCATTTTGGGCCAGAATGATATACGTGTTAAATGTCAAAACAAAGCCCACTCTCGCCATTAGAATGTGTAAAACATATTTAGTGTGAAAAGACGGCCCATATAATAATATTACATAATTTGACGGGACTACCAACTTATTTTTTGAAAAGAAATCTTTTCACACCTATACGTTATCCTGACTGAATTTGAGTCGGTAAATAATTTTTATTCTAACCGCATTTAAGTCAGGTATGTTGGTTTTTTCTAAACTCAATATTGGTCAGAAAGTATAAATGAAACTTACACACTGAAAATTGGTCCTTAAACTAATCAACTTCCTGCCTGATCGAATTTTAGTCAGAAAATAATTTTTATTCTGACCGAATTTGTGTCGGGATGTTGGTTTTCTCTAGACCCAATATCTGTCAGAAAAACAGTTGATACTTCCTGATTGAAATTCGGCCCGTAAACTAATCAACATCCTCACTAAAATTGAGTCTTAAAAAATTAAGTGGTTGATTGAGCTAAAATTCACCCTCCAACAACAATTTGTAAAGACTCGAAACCGTGGGCAAACTAACTCTCTAACCGGCAGTATACCGGGTCGATTTCTAGAATAGCTACATAGGAGTGCGAGGTTGAACCCAAGGAAAAAGTGTTTGTGAGTACCAAAGCGAACGTGTTACTTAGTCTAGGTGAACAATCTTTTTAAAGTACTTGTTTACTACAACGACACTAAAATGATTCTCACTAACGAGTCTAAAGATAGAAAAGAAAGAAAGAGAATTAAACTACTAGGTTTTAAAGATAGATTAAGGGACATAGCCGAATCATGATCAAAATAGCTAGTTTCAACCCCAAGGATAGACAAAACCGGGAGTGTGCATTAAAACAAACGAACTCTCGCATTCAATTTCATGGGTACGTACTCCTAATTTCGGTGCTAAGGTCTGAACAACTCTCTCCTAACACCTTATGTCATGCTAACTACCCTTCCCTAAAGAAGATTCACTAACAAGACATGTTATGCACTAGAGCCGCTTAAACGTAAAAACGAGTAACCTCACTTTGGCCTCGGGTTTAACAACTAAGCCGAGTCTACGCCGCGATCTTAGAACCTTTTTTCCCATACCTCCCCGCAAAATACATATGTAAGATTGGTATGTGAGATTACTAAATTAAGTGATCAATCTAATCTAGCGATGTTATAACAAGTTCTAAGACATGAAACAAGCAAGATTAAACAATAAAAAGTACTACCCACTCCCAATTTCATCACCCAAAGGGTGATTTCACTAAATTTCACATGATTCGACTATGAAAAGGGATTAGCTACTCATCATACTAGTTAAAACATAAAATAAACAGTAAATGAAAGACATAACAAGTGAAAGAGGGAAGAAATTTACCATAGAAGTGAGAAATTCGAAATTTAGATCCAAAAAGTACAAAATGAAGAACTAATTAAAAGATGGTGTCTTAGTGTTTGAAGTAGAAATTTGAGCTAACAAATGGAAAGATTAAGCTAAGATTATGTTGATTTAAGCTAAGAGAATGTATTCTAAGCTATTACAAAATTCGAGCTAAGAAATGGGTAGGGTTTTGCTAAGAGAATGGTTGTTCTCCAAGAAATAGTCTAAGGGGGGTATTTATAGGTGGGGAAAATCGGCAAAAATCTGGCCTCAAACGCACGTTTGGAAGGTTGAACCTGGCGTTTCACATCTTCAAACGCACGTTTCGCATAGGGCAAACGCGCGTTTCGCTTCATTTCTGGGCAGGCTCTTAGCTGATCTTTAACTGGAACGCGCGTTTGGAGGACTTGGAATGCGCGTTTAGGGTAGCTTCAAACGCGCGTTTGAAGAGGTTGAACTCTGATCAAGATGAAAGCTTTTGAAACGCCCGTTTGGGGGTTCAAACGCGCGTTTGAACCCCATTTGCTCCAAAACTTCAACTTTTCTTCCCTTTTGATCTCTTCTCTTGCCTCGATCATGCTTTTCACCATAAGTCATCACCTTCCGGGTCCTCAAGACACTAATACCCTACAACATCATGAACGACCAAAAACATCCAAACAATTCCGGAGGGTAAAAGTGCTCGGGAATAGGGTTAATAACAACAAAAAGGGGTGATAATCCATCAAAGTAACGGATTCACTCCCCGTGCCATAAGCTCACGATATCACCCCGAAAACGGTCTAAATCACCCAAAAATGTGCTGAAAGTGTGGTAAACGGGGGTAAACAATGCATCGGAGTCACGTAAAGTTGACTCTCATCAGTGGTAAAACTAGAAATAGAAATTAGGTGTGTTAAGATTTTTTAGGTGTGATTTCAAACTGTAAAAGGTAACTCTGTATTAAAATAAATTGTTTAAATAAATTCTATTAATGGTTAAGCCGAGGCCCCGTGACCGACCAAAGAGGTCACGGGTTTATCGAGAGATATAAAATGTTAATTATCTACCATTCTCATCAAATCAAGATTTTGGGAGACTTGATAATTCAACATGGTATCAGAGTGAAAGGTCTAACATCGCTCCTAACACAATTAAAAAAACAATAATAATTACAAGTGTTGGGCCTCTCCTTTCTTATATGCTCACACGAGCCTCTCTTACGTCTTATAGGGCCACACTTGAAGGTGCACCTATACTTGAGGCCCACGCTTGATGGTAAAATATAAAATATTGAGAGATACAAAATATTAATTATCTACCCAACTTAAGATTTTGGAGGGATGGTAATCTATCTACCTCTTCCCATCAACTTAAGCTTATGAGAGAGATGGTAATTTTCGTACAAGCTCACACGAGCTTATCTCCCTTTTTATAGGTCCACATGAGCCTCTCTAATTTCTTATAAGCCCACACTTGAGGGACGTATTGAGAGAGGTCTGCACGGGTATCTCTCATTTCTTATAGGCTCACACTTGAGGGAGCGTATTGAGAGATATAAAACCCATAATTAATGGGGTGTATTGAGAGGTATAAAACTCACAATTAAGGGGCGTATTGAGAGATATAAAACTGACACTTGAGAGAGCGTATTGACAGATATAAAACCACACTTGATGGGGCGTATTGTGAGATATGAGATGTTACAACTTAAACTTTTGGGATAGATGATAATATATCTACCCTCCCCATTAGCTTAAACTTTTGGGAGCTATGGTAATCTTCTTATAGGCTCACACAAGCCTCTCTCCCTTCTTATAGGTCCACACGGGTCTCTCACACTTCTTATAGGTCCACACTTGAGGGACGTATTGAGAGAGGACTGCACGGGCCTCTCTCATTTCTTATAGGCCCACATTTGAGAGGGCGTATTGAGAGATATAAAATGTCAATTATTTACCCTTCCCATCAATTTAAACTTTTGGGAGAAATAATAATTCAACGGTGTTCGAGTCCCACCGTGCATTTGGGAGAGATGGTAATTCAACGGGGTTTGAGTCCCAATGTGTTCATGTGTGAGTAATTGTCCTCTAAATGATGTAATTTCGTATTGGTGAGAAAAAAAAAATCAACACTATTAATCGTAAAATCACTCTCATCTATGTAAACGTTGTATTGTCTTTCCAAAATTAAGTTCTGTAGGTGGGACAAGTGTGAAGTATCGTCTATTAATTTTATTTTTTTTAAAAATGAATTTTAAGATTTTTCTTTCCCTAGAACAATAAGGACGTTGCCAGAGTAAAAACCTAAAAATAGGCATGTAGTTGACCTAGAATTCTCTGTTTCACATCTTTCCTTACCTAAGCCTCAATTCATGGCTGCGAGACCTCTTGTCCCAGCCGCAGGCTGATCCAATCCGGATGGTGGTTTTGATTGCTCTAATGTTTAACATATCACATATCACCTATCACCTATCACCTATCACCTATCACATAGTGCATATCACATTTCATTTCTTACGAATAATGGTTACACATCTTCATACTTATCATTGAATATATTTTATACTCACAACCCTAATTTTATGGTAACTACAACACATTAACATCGTAAGCATGTAATAACACTTAAAACATTGATATCTATCAATATAAGCATCATTTTTTTTTTGTACAGCAAGAAATATTATTAATAAAATCTAGCAAGGCGCTAGATAACAAAAGGTTCAGATTACAAAAATATATCCAAGCCGTAGAAAATGCCAATTCACCAAACTAAAAAACAAACAAGACAAACTCAACAACTCCAAGCCGAACAAACAACGATTTTACCCAACTAGTCATTACTGTTGCTCAAAGAAAGAGGATTGTTTGTCCAAGTCGTCCAATCGTTGTTGATGCTGCTTTTTCTTGTAGTTATCCACGCGAAGCTTCTTCCTTGAATCTCTCCAAATAAATTGTCGGCATTGGAAACTTTGGAGTTAAAAACAACAGAGTTTCTAGCCGTCCAAATAGACCAAAAAACAACCTTTTTGATAGCATCCCATATTAAAGATTTCTCACCATGTCTTGCTTCTAAAGGAATGTAACAGAAGAATGAATCCCAATCCGTAAAATTCAATCTGGGAATCGAAGTCCAAGAAAAAATCTTGCACCAAATATATGAGGTAAATGAGCAAAAGAGAAATAAATGTGAGATATCCTCATCCACCTCCTTGCAGAAAGGACATAATTGATCGTCAACCGCAATACCTCTGTTTGCAACATGAGTGCGTGTGGAAACTCGATTGTGTGCAACCTTTCAATTAAAAATGTTAACTTTTGACGGAACAACATCATTCCACCTCCAAGAAATAGAAATAGAACAATCGTCGAATGCTGCCACATTAAGCATGATCTTCGTTAACCGGGCCACTAAAAAGATACCATTGAAACTGTTATAAAACGGATGGAGATAACTTCAGATGCAAGAAACAGAAACAGAAACAATCAAACATAAACAATCAAAGGAGATAACAGAAACAAGAAGAACACAGATTTAACGTGGAAAACCTCTCGGTGGGAGAGGTAAAAAACCACGGGCAGAAAAGAGATATTTTATTATGCACTGAATTTTACAAATTTCAACACACTCGGACAATGAGACAACAAGCGTATTTATAGGCACAAATCCCTAAACCCTAGCCGCCGGGAATCTTTGTCCGATGCACCATAAATACCCCTACACGTGTCCTCCTTTTAATGACACCGTATAGGCGTCACATAACGAAATTAACGGATGTGGGACCTGCTTTGTATTCAAGTACTCGACGCGACTATCACCCCGCCGATAGTTACCCCGCTTTGAAGCTACCCCGCCGAAGCTCGGTAGACTCCACCCTACCGATGCACGAAATGAATACACTTCTCGGTGACCATCACCCAAATTCGAGTCTTCGGATTGGTTCCACCAAAATGTAGAGTTTAAGTCACCTTACGACAAATCTCCACCTTGACTTCAACTCTCACTAGAGTCAAACAGTTGCATAACCGGATGTACTTGTACCGGATGCATTCGTCAATGCCGGATGTACTTGTACCGGACTATCTCCACAAAGATCCACTCCACCGATCCGCCCTCGGTAGAGTTTCCGAAACAGATTATAAGCTTTGAATATTCGGTAAGTCCGGACAAAGTGGAACTTACTCTGCTTTGACTGGTTTAGTGAACATATCGCGGGATTCTCCTTTGTGCCAATCTTCTTCACCACAACCCTCTTCTCATTCCTCAAGAAATGATACCTGACATCAATATGCTTGGTTCTCTCATGATGAACCTGATCCTTGGCTAAACATATTGCACTAAGACTGTCACAATATATATCAGCCTGATCCTGATGCAACCCCAAATCACTGACTAGCCCCTTCAACCAGATACCCTCCTTAGCTGCTTCAGTAAGAGCCATATATTCTGCTTCAGTAGTTGATAAGGCTACTGTAGCCTGAAGAGTAGCTTTCCAGCTGACCACTGCATTTCCCAATGTAAACACATACCCAGTCATTGATTTTCTACTGTCAACATCACCTGCATAATCAGCATCACAGTAACCTGTGACCAGACCAGTATCACCTCCATAAATGAGACCAACATCAGCTGTACCTCTCAGGTACCTGAATATCCTTTTAACGGCTTTCCGTGTTCCTTTCCGGGTTGAGCCATAAACCTGCGACAACACCGACCGCCCGAGCGGATCGGGCCTAGTGCAAACCATGGCATACATCGGACGCCAACCGCACTAGCATAGGGAACTCTTGACATATACTCCTTCTCTTCAAATTGACCGTGTGAAGCATAAACGGACAAATGAACATTTGATGCCATAGGAGTATCTATTGGTTTTGCGACGGACATCCCAAACTTGGCCAATATCTTACGCACATAACCTGCTTTGAGACAAAAACAACTTCTTCTGACTCCTATCTCTCCAGATCTCCATCCCCAAGATTTTCTTGGCTGCACCCAAATCCTTCATTTCAAATTCAGCACTAAGAAGGTTCTTCAGATTTTGAACATCAGACTTCCTTGCTGCAGCTATCAGCATGTCATCCACATACAGGACAAGATAGATATATGATCCATCTTTCAGCAGACTGAAGTAAACACAACAGTCATAAGGACTTCGTTGTAACCTGTTTTGAAGCATGAAACTGTCAAACCTTTTATACCACCGCCTTGGAGCTTGCTTCAAACCATACGATGATTTCTTCAACTTGCAAACATAATTTTCCTTTCCAGGGAACTTGAAAACCCTCGTTTGTGTCATGTATATCTCCTTATCCACCTCACCATGTAGAAAAGCGCTTTTCACATCCAATTGCTCAAGTTCCGGATCTGCCGTGCCACCATTGCTAGTAACACCCCGATTGAAGTGTGTCGACCACCGGTGAAAATATTTCATCAAAGTCAACCCCTTCCTTTTGACCGAATCCTCTTGCAACCAAACGTGCCTTATACCCGACCCCTTCGCCTTTGTTATTCCTTCCTTTTTCTTGAAGATCCATTTACAAGTCACAACTCCCTTGTCGGTAGGGTACATTTGACCAATTCCCAAGTCGATTCTTCAATAATGACTCCATTTCATCTCCCATGGCGATGCCACCGGGATGCTTCGTACATGTCATCGCTTCCCGTAAGTAGTAGGTTCGGCAACCTCTACTTCTTCGGCAACTTGGAGTGCATATCCGGCCAAATCATCATAACCATATCTCCTTGGAGGTATCCCAACATTAGATCTTCTAGCTTTGCCGCGGCAGCCTAGACTCGCCGATCAATGTTTGTATGACGCCCTGCCGAGGTCTCGACGGACGCTTGGATCGGATTACGGTTCATTATCCGGATCGGTATAGTGTTGATTTGGATCCACCGATTGTTGCATATCGGTAGACTCCACCTCGAAGCTCCACCGTTTCTCAACACTATCGGATTCAACACCGGTTTCGGACTCGGTAGACCTCCCCACCGATGAGTTTAACATAGAATTTTCATCAAACACAACGTCCCCGCTGAGGATTACTCGGACTCTGCCGATGACCAAATTCTATATCCTTTCACTCCATCACCATACCCCACAAACACTCCCTTCTTGGCTCTTGGTTCTAACTTCCCTTCACTAACATGATAGTAAGTTTGTACTCCCAAAAACCCTTAGAACGAGTAGTCGGCGGGCTTGCCCGACCACATCTCAAATGGTGTCTTGAGATTGATCCCCGTGTGAGGACTCTTGTTGATTAAGTAGCAAGTCGTTTTTACGGCCTCGCCCAAAATATCCTTGATAAACCAGCTTGAGAAAGCATACATCTTGCCCTCTCCAGTAGAGTTTGATTCATCCTTTCAGCTACACCATTCGCCGAGGTGTATTCCTTACGATATGATGTCGGCAATACCCTCACCGCACAAAATGAATCAAAATCCGTCCAGGCGAATTCCGGACCATTATCCGTACGAAGCTTCTTGATTTTCTTGCCTAACGATTTTCCACTAGGGCCTTCCACCGCTTGAAGTTATTGAATGCATCACTTTTGTTCTTCATCATCACCACCCAAGTCATCCTTGAATAGTCATCTATGAATGACACAAAATATCCGTGACCACCCAATGACTCAACTTTTGATGGACCCCAAATCTGAATGGATATAATCAAGTGTTGCCTTTGTATTGTGCAACCTGCCGAGAATTTACTTCTATGCAACTTCCCAAACACACAATGTTCACAAAAGTCCGGATTCTTGACCTTATATCCCCCAAGAAAACCTCGTCGAAGAAAGAACACCGCATACCCCTTTCACCCGTGACCAAGTCTCATGTGCCACGGTGAGTCTGCTTTGAGATCGGTGAACCTGCGAGGATGCAACAAGAAGCGGTGCCGTATACGATAGATCCTTGTAATATATACAAGGTTCCCTCTTGATGCCTTTGAGGACCACAACCGAATCTTTGAAGACATTCAACCGTCCACCTTCACCCTTGAAATTGAACCCCTTGTCATTCATCCAATAGACTAAGAGATACCAAATTCTTGGTCATCTGTGGAACATGTCTTACATCTTTCGGTGTACAAAATTTACCATCCTCTCGTCCTTAACTTCACCGAGCCAATTCCCACAACTTTGAAAACCTTGCTTGTTGGCCATATAGATTTGACCACCATCTATCTGCTCATAAGTAGAAAACCACTCCCCGTTTGGACAAATATGGTAGGATGCTCCGAGAATCAAGTATCCACACATCATTATGGTGTGTAGAATCCCCGCAACTAGAACCGCATCCTCATCGTTGCTCGCAGCCAAAGCCGCCGTGCCGAATTGCCTTCCCGTCGTTTCTTCTTCCTTGGACAATTGGACTTCCAATGTCCCTCGCTCCTTACGGTAATTACGTACATCGCAGGTAGACTTAGGACCTTTGGACACCGACTTCTTTTTCTTCTTCTCGTCCATATCCTTTTCCACTATTGTTTGCTAGCTACTAGCCCGGCCAGCTGACTCGACCGTCTGTTCCAAAGAACCTTGTGTCTAAGCTCCCCGGCATGTAAGGCAGACCTCACATCCTCCAAAGCTACTGTATCCTTTCCAACTATGAAGACTGCACAAAGTTTTCATATGATGCCGGTAATGACACCAACAGGATTAGGGCTGCATCTTCATCTTCAATTTTAACATCAATATTCCTTAAATCAAGCAATATTGTGTTCAGCTGGTCCAGATGTTCCCTCAGTGGACTTCCTTCATGCATCTTCAAACCGAACAACCTCTTGTTTCAACAACAACTTGTTGGTCAGTGACTTGGTCATATACAGGCTTTCAAGCTTCTTCCACAACTTGGTTGCGGTGTCTTCCTCAGCAACCTCAGTGATAACATCATCAGATAAGCACAACATGATGGTTGAATGTGCTTTCTCTTCCGGACGGCATAATCTGTCGCACTTGTATTTGGTTTGTCGATAAAGGATTCCACAAACCCCGCTCGTTTCAACAAAGTGCACGCATCTTGATTTGCCACGTACCAAAACTGTTCCTTCCCGTAAATTTATCGATTTTTACGTTTACTCGCCGACATCTTTCCTTGCTAAAGATTACAACTTTATCACGGATCCTAGCACCTTGTCAAGGCCTTGGTGAAAATGAAGTTGATCGTACGACATCGTTTTCTCCGAACCTTGCTCGATACCACTTGTTATAAAACGGATGGAGATAACTTCGGATGCAAGAAACGAAAACGAGAAACAATCAAACATAAACAATCAAAGGAGATAACGAAACAAGAAGAACACGATTTAACGTGGAAAACCTCTCGATGGGAGAGGTAAAAAACCACGGCGTAAAAGAGATATTTTATTATGCACCGAATTTTACAAATTTCAACACACTCGGACAATGAGACAACAACGTATTTATAGGCACAAATCCCTAAACCCTAGCCGCCGGGAATCTTTGTCGATGCACCATAAATACCCCTACACGTGTCCTCCTTTTAATGACACCGTATAGCCGCACACATAACGTAATTAACGATGTGGGACCTCCGTCGTATTCAAGTACTCGCGGACTATCACCCCGGCGATAGTTACCCCGCCGAAGCTACCCCGCCGAAGCTCAGTAGACTCCACCCTACCGATGCACAGAAATGAATACACTTCTCAGGCTGACCATCACCCAGCTGAGTCTTTAGATTGGTTCCACCAAAATGTAGAGTTTAAGTCACCTTACTGACAGAAACTAAGCCTCCAAAATGGTGTGTCGACATTGCCTGCAATGGGTGATACATAAGAGAGAAAAGCATTAAGATCAATAAATTCCCCCAACTCTCTCCCTCTTAACTCTCTTCTCCACTCTCAATCCCAACACCAAACCCCCTCTACAAACCTCCCTCTATCACTCACCACACACTCACTCTCTTTCTCAAGTCGAAAAATTCTCGGAAAATCTACCTCATGAGTACGCTCCCCAACCCAAGAATCTTTCCAAAATCTCACTCTATTTTCCATGCCTAGCTTCCATCCAACAGAGGATAGAAGTTTCACCCCTTTCTTTTCAATGTGGAACCCATTTTTTACAATACCGCACAACACTTTACCCTTTCCACTCCTCCCGACTCCCTCACTAAATCCTTCTTACTTGCCATAAAAAACGCACTAATAACTTCATTCCACAGCACACCATCTTCTGTTTTCCACCTCCACCACCATTTTCCTAGTAAGACAATATTTTGCACCCCAAGCCCCCCTAGCGATTTTTGCTTCAAAATTGTGTTCCAAGAAATCCAAGCAGTGTATCCTCGCCCTTGCCCCCTCCCCAAAAAAATTGAGCTCTCAATTGTTCTAAGATGCGTATCACAGCAATAGGAGCATGAAAAACAGAGAAATAGTACAAGGGTAGACTCCTCAAAACTGCTTTGATCAGTGTCAATCTACCTCCCACAGATAAGAGTCTAGCTTTCCACCCAGCTAATTTTTGCTTTACCCTGTCGATGACCGGCTGCCAAGAAGAGATTATATTCATGTTTTTCCCAACAGGAAGACCCAAATACATAAAAGGTAGAGAACCCGAGTTACAATGCAAAGCATCCGCACCCTTACTAAGCTCCATGTCACAAACATTTAGACCAAACAATTTACTCTTACCCATATTTATTTTCAACCCTGATACCGTAGAAAAAAGCTTTAAAATTCTACCAAGATTCAAAAGGTTGTCAATATCCCATTCTCCAAAAAATATGGCATCATCGGCGAATTGAAGGTGAGAAATTTTTAGACCACCCTTGTTCAAATATATCCCTTTTACATAATTCTTCTGCACCACTTCGCACATCATAACATTAAGAGCCTCGGCAATGAGCAAAAAAAGAAACAGGGAAAGAGGATCTCCTTGTCTAATACATCTTTCCATCCGAAATTCCTTTGTGGGGCTACCATTGATTAGTACTGAAACTCTAGCAGAGAATAAGCAGCCACGGATCCATTTCCTCCAAGTACCCCCACAATTCATTTGACCCATAATAGAATCCAAAAATGCCCAATTAACAGAATCAAAAGCCTTTTCGAAATCTGCCTTAAAGATCAAAGCGTGTTGCTTTCTTCTTTTAACAAAATCCACGACCTCATTAGCCACCAACACACCGTCTAAAATCTGTCTACCTGCAACGTAAGCCGTTTGACAGCCCCCTATAATTTTATTAAGAACCTTATTCAATCTCTCAGCAAGGACAAGGACCTTTGAAATAATTTTGTAGACCGAACCGATCAAGCTAATAGGCCTAAGTCTTTGAAATGAGTGGGATTGCTCTTTTTCGGAATCAAAACGATGAAGGAGGAATTGCAACCATTTTCAAGATTCCCCGAACTTCGAAGTCCTTGATACAATTCATAACATCACTTCTCACCAGGTTCCATTGCGCTTTACAAAAACCAAGAGTGAAACCGTCCGGGCCCGGTGCCTTGTTGCTACCACAACTCCAAACTGCCTTCTTTACTTCAATATCATCAAAAGGCCTTTCTAATTCATTTCTCATATCATTACACAACTTGCTGAACTTGTCACTCTCAAAAGATAGTCTCGATCTCCTTGTTTCTTTAACCAAATTACTAAAGTAATTGACAGCCTCCAACTTGATATCCTCTGGATTCTCAGTACATTTCCCATCCAATACCATCCCAAAAATATTATTTTTATTTCTTCTACCTTTGATCATGCTATGGAAAATTTTTGAGTTATCATCACCTTCCTGAATCCATTTGACCCTAGATTTTTGTCTCAGCATATTATCAAAATCCTTGTCTTTTCCAAACAAAGTATTGATCGCATTAATCCTCTTCTCAACCTCCTTTTCAGCTAAGGTTTTATTCTCTATTAGCACATCAAACTTATGCACCTCACTTCTAGCTAAGTTGACATCTTCTTTCAGATTAGCAAAAACGGTTTTGCTCCAGTTTTTACGAGTTTTTTTTTCACATTTTCAGCTTTTCCTTTAGTACCCAACCAAGTCTAACACCGGGACTACAATCATTCCAGGCTTGAGACACAATATCATTAAAGTCCGCATATTTCCAAAATACTTCCATAGTGACATTCTTTGACAACAAATGTAACATATATTAGATCATATAAAGCATGTTTTATCTTCGACACATGGAATCATTAATTTAGCCCCTAAAACATGATATGTACCATTTTAATACATTGATATTATCATCACAACACCCAAACAAATACAAAGTATCAATTCACCAACATGATCATTTTATAACCTTATAAGGACTGCTAGGTTTTTACTTGCATGCATACTTCATTCCTTCTTCATTTATCTTATAGTTCAGCCTTATAACATGATCTCTTAGACAATTCAGGAACATGATTCATTATATCAAAGTTTTCACATAATTACACAACAAGTTATTAGTATAATCCTAAGTAATTTTCATGCAAGCCTTTTTATTCATACTTGTTAAAATGATTTGTAGACATATATAATAGTGTTTTCTCGGATCCGCGGAGGATGACTGCCCCCACCCACCAAGGTATATCCGCCCCCGGTAAATTGTGGGTTAATATATAACAGGTTAGGGATAGAAATAAAAAATAATAAGTATTAATTGATAAATCAAATAGATTTACATTTTGTGATCAATGAAGTACTATTTAAAATAATTATTTTTTAGTATTATTGAGTTTTAAAGTTATGGGGTAAGGGGCCGGAAGGACAAAAAAATTAATCATAAATGGGGATAGAAGGACAATTGTCATTTTATGTGATTAGAAAGGACAAATTTATAATAAATGGACCAAAATACCCATGATTTTTATTTTACACATTAAACATGTAGTAACACTAGAAAAAGTGTAGTAACAGCCCATAAACAAGTAGTAACAGCCAAAAAACAAGTAATAATAACCCATGAAATGTAGTAACATCCAATAAACAAGTAGTAACAGCCGAAAAACAAGTAGTAACAACCTAAAAAATGTAGTAACAGCCAATAAACGAGTAGTAACAGCCCATAAAATAGATAAAGTTACAAAAAAATGTAGAAACGTTAAAAAATTAGTAGTAACAACATATAATATACATGTAATAAAACCAAAAAAATATAGTAACAATGATACGTTCCTCATTCTCCTCCCCAAATCCTAATGCCCATGGTTATGTTTTTCACTTAGCCGTCGCGTTTTCTAATCCGAAAAATGTGTTCCAAATTCACAGAATCGAAGCATTCATGAAACGAAATCACTACTCCTTCACGTGTTGCAAAACAGAACCGAATCGAGACAATAAAGCTTCGAATCAGCCGAATATGGAAGGATATCACCGAGATGGTCAGCCATCACGTTTCTATGCAAAAACGTGTTGCAAATCCATAAAGAATCAGGCGGCGAATGCTCGATTGACCACATAAGAGGTAGGAGATGAAGCAGCAGCCGGATTTTTGCAGTTGAAGCAGCAGCCGGATTTTCTGATGTAGAAGATGAACGAATCTTGTCGAACCCACAAAGCATACGCCGGATTGTGATTTGTGAGTTTGATCGGAGCGTGAAGAGTAGGGTTTAAGGCTACAATAGCGGCATGGTTGGATGAGGCCGTAGCAAGGGAAGTGGCGGCTGCGGTGGTATGGCTGGTTTGAGATGTAGCTGAGTCTGGATGAGGGAGAGATAAGAATTAGAAAAAAGGTATATTGGTAAGTTTATGTAGGTTTTGTCCTAATTAATAATCAGTTTCCTTAGAGCTTGATAAATATATTAATCCGTCCTTCTCGTCAAAAACCTATAAAGTTATTTCAAGTGTTATTTATTTATAGTTAATAAAGTTCAATCCAATGTCTTTAAGTTTCAAAACTCTATATCTTTAAAATGAAGGTTGTGTACAATGAACCGGCCGTCGGATTTTTCAATGCTGTGTTTTCGGCTCTCAAATTTTTGGCTTCAGCTTTCTTCAAAGATTTGAGGTAGGGAGGTGTTCAATTGAATCTATTTTTGCTATAAGCATGTTCTGAGTATAGATCCTTTTGTGGTGTGATGCATGTAAAGTGAAATGTTTGTGTTCTAGTGGCTTTGGCTCCGCACCGTAACTCACGGGAGCATTGGAACACATCTTATTTTACCTTACTTGATATTGACTCTGATAGTCAATGCCTTTGATGCTATGTGGCAAAGTTAGGGGTTTCGTTTCTGGTGGATTTGGCTCAGCACCTTGTGGAGACCCTCTGCAGGGAGAAACTCGGGATCATCAGAAACCTTATTTCTTAGCCTTGTGGGTATTGGATTAGAATCCAATATTTCTGTGATACGTGCTAGGAAATATAATTTAGAGTTTTCTAAGGTCTATTAGTCTTTAGAAACCTTTTTATGTGCAATGAACTAAGGTGGTTAGTTCAAAACGCATAAATACATACTTGAGAGTCTAAAAGATAAAGCATTCTTGTCCTCGGTGAGGCACGTTTCTATATCGCATCCGGGAGTGGGACTCCACTTAGGGGCTAGCCCTATGCCTTTTAAGGGGTTGAATCTGTCGTGGTGCATCCGTCACCTCGCAAAGTGTCCTTGGACTTTTATGCAACTCATCCCTTTGTTTCGTGAGTTTGCTAGCGAGGCTAGCTGAAGGGGAGTGTGCTTTTATAACATACTTGGTAGTGTGTGTAGACCTTCGGTGCTATTTTTATATATTGTTGTTATTTGTATAGATTCGATGCTTCTACTCCCTACTAAGTACGTATGTACTTACCCCCTCGTTATATTGTTCCCACCCCGAGAAGGTGATGCAGGTTACGATGACGTATGTGATGATGTGTATATAAAGGAGTGACCTCGGGATGCTTTGAAGTGTTGTTTCGTTATCTTCGGCTTTTGTATAATGTATTATACGATAGACTGTCTTTTGTTATAGTAGTACAAGTAATGTAAGCTAAATCTTGTATCATTTTGCCTTGTGAATTATCGTTGCTTTCCCAAAATATAAATGTTGTAATGGTATCAACATATGGTTTTCCTAATCCACCCCTAGTTATGTATGTTTTTCTGAGTCATTTAAACTTCCGCAGTTATACTCTGATGACGTATTAGTAAGGCTTACGTATATAATTTTTATAAATACGAGTTATATACGTGTCAGGCGTTCATTTCCGGATAAGGACTCGGTGTCTGGAAACGGGGCGTCACATTGTACCAGCTTTGTAATATCTATGTATTTGTTTTTACATTATAAAAAATTATGTTAATTTATCTTATTATTATAGATGATAAGGGCGAATATAACTTTTAAAGAAGGAAAACAAAATACATAACATATATAATAGTGTTTTCTCGGATTTGAGGAGGACGACTGCCCCCACCCACTGATGGGAGTCAACTTTACTGTACTTTGGTGTGCAGTTTAACCCCCGTTTATCACCGTATTGGCATGTTTTGGGTAGATATAGGCCGTTTCGAGAGTAATATCGAGAATTTTATACACGGGGAGTCAAACTGTCATATCGATGGTAAACTCCGCCTTTTTAGCGATATTTCACTCTTTTCCGAGCGCTTTTGTCTGGCGGAATTATGCGTGGTGTTTGTTTGTCTGTGTTATTGCAGGACTTAGGTGACTCGAGGACCCGGAAGGCGATGTTTTGGACTATGAGACGTGATCGTGGCCCGAATGTAGCATAAAAAAGTGAAGAAAAGACAAGTTTGGGATGAGGACAAGCCAGACGGGCGTTTGATATACCTCAGACGGACGTCTGAGGGAAGGCCACATCAGGGCATTTGCTCATTCCAGACGGGCGTCCACAGCATTGACACTCATTTAGAAAGTTATGTTTTTGGCTGGACGGGCATCCGAAAGACGCCCAGACGGGCGTTTGGGTAGGCTCAGCCCGATTCATGAAGCTCATTTAACACAGACGAGCGTCCAGGGGTCGAAAAGCCTCAAGTCATAAGTTACCAGACGGGCGTCCAGAGGAATGCGAACGCCCGTCCAATGAAGACGAACAACTAATATCTTCATATTTTCCAGGCGGACAGGCGTCTGACATGGACCAGACGGGCGTCCGGGACCGACAGCAGCAGATTTCGACCTAATCTATAAATACGCAGCTCATTCAGCCCCTACTCATGTTTCGCCGACTTTAGTCTTTTCTTAGGCGATTTAAGGGCAATTTTAGCATAGTTTAAACACCCTTTGATCCCTTGATTCCTTAGATAACATCCTTTGATTCTAAACACTTTCTATAGCTTAGTTTTACGTTTCAAGTTCCAAAGATTGTTCTTTTGGTGGATTATTTCGTCACACTTTTTCAGATCAGATTTATCCTCAGTTTTATGGTAATGAATACTTTCTCTTTTATTATTTCCAGCATGATTTCAATTCTTATTTTTTTTATTAGCATAATTATGAGTAGCTAAATTCATGTGTAGTCGAATTATGTGAAAGCGAGCGAAAACCCTAAGGTGGATGAGATAGGGAGTTGTGTAGTGCGTAATATTATTGTTTAAACGATTAATCCACGTCCTAAAACTTATTTTAACGTCTTTGAATTAGATTGATCACCTAGTTCACTGTCACACACATCGAACTTATAGATGTATTTTGCGGTGAGATGTGGGATAAGGGGTTTTAGGATCGTTGCGTAGATTCGGCCTAGTTGTTAGGTCCGTTTCCAATACAAGAGGTTTGTCATCGTTGTTCGAGCGACTCTAGAGCTTAATCATGTTAGGTTAATCGGTTTTCTAAAGGGATAATTAATTAACTTCACATAGGGTGGTTAGATCGAGTTGTTCAGTCTAATCGCTAGAATTAGGAGTTGGCACCCATGGATGTCGTTAAACTACATTGGATAGGTAGGTCGGTTAAGACACGCTCCCTGTTAAGTCCTTCCTTAGGGGTAAAAGTAGCTCGTGGGATCATAGTTCGACTATACCCTTTAATACCTAGAAGTAAACTCATTAGTATAATCTTTACTTTTGCATTAGTATAATATCTCTCTACCACTATTTTGACCTGAACTAAGTTCTAAGACGACTTTGGTACTTGAACATTACTCCCTGTGGATTCGACTTTGACAACACTATACTACCGTTGACCCGATACTCTGCCGGTCAAAGTTAGCGGTTAGTTATTTTGCTATCACCCACCAAGGTATATCCGCCTCCGGTAAGAAGTGGGTTAATATATAATAGGTTAGGGATAGAAAAAAAATAAGTATTAATTGATAAATCAAATAGATTTACATCTTGTGATCAATGAAGTACTATTTAAAATAATTAAGATTAAGTAACACACACTCTAGAAATTAATTCTATCTCTAGATGATTTTACTAAGTGCTCATGGTGACTAGTGTCCATGCCAATTCTTACAATTATGCCTCGAATTAAGACTTAGATGATGCAATTAGTCGCGAATTAAAACACACCCATGACGATCAATCACCATGACTTGAACCAATTAAGAACATACAAGACTGCCCAACTTGAATCCAAGCAATTACAAGCTATCTAGCTCAAATTCACATCACCTAAGCCACAATTAACTTAGCCACTCATGATTAATACAATGGCAAAGCAAGTTATACCAAATACATCCATGAAAATAGAAAATTACACTAAAAGGAGAATATATACCTTAAATCAAAGAAGACATTAATCCATTTACCATGAAGATTCAATCAAAGATTGATGTATCCATCATGGATGAACAAAGCCCATGGTCCAATTACAAGAAATTGCAGGAAATTAAAGCTTAGAACAAATCTTTTGGGTTTTTGTATAAGAAACTAAAAGGGGAAAACTATCTAAGATAGTAGAAGGAGATTGCATAAATTGGTTTGGATTTAATCTCCTTTTGTGGCTAAATCTACTCTAGAACTAACAATTTTGACGTGAGAAGAGGGTGCTCTCCAAGCCCCAAATTCGCCCCAGATCTGCCCCTTTTGTTCCCGTTCAAAAAAATAAGGAAAATGGGTTACTATGCTTCAAAACAGAGCTTGGTGGCCGCCGCAGGTTTTCCCGGTAAGTACCGAGTTTAGGAACCATTCTGCTCAATTCTCGGTAGTCACCAAGGCTTGTCTGGTGGCTACCGAGTTTGCAGTGTATTCTGCCGGATTCTGGTGACCAACAAGGCTTCGGTAAGTGCCGAGAATGCATATTCAAAGCTATGTTCTCAAAATTCTTCTTCAACTCCCTTTTTAATCATCACTCTTCATACAAATCATCCTCTTAAACCTCTTCAACCTGAAATCACACAACACAAACAACCCAAGTAAAATCATGGGTTCCGAAGTACCCCGTGTGCGATAAAGGTCCACATTTCAATGATAAAAATGAGATTTCCGGTAAAGTGTGATGTGGAACCGTGAGTGAAAAAATGAGCATGATTAGGCATCTAAATGATTGAAATGAGGCTCGAAGTGCTACAAAATAGGGGTTAAACACGTGTGAAATGCATGAAAGGATTGACTTTATCACCATCCGTGATTGCATCCTGCACGAAGTGACAGTCCGCCTAGATATGCTTCGTGTGTTCATGAAATACCAGTTTCTGAGCGAGATATAAAGCCGATTGGCTGTCACAAAAGAGTCGGATCCCAAAGGTATGACGAACACCAAGATCAGCAAGTAACTGTTTCAACCACTTCAATTCACACGTAATAGAGGCCATGGATCGATATTGTACCTCTACCGAAGATTGGGACACTGTAGTTTGTTTCTAGGACTTCCAAGAAATCGGGGAAAGACCAAGAAACACAAACCAACTGCTCAAAGACCGATGAATAAGCTGGTTACTTGTCCAATCATAATCACACCAACTTTCGAGTATAAGAGAACTATCTGAGCAGAGCAAATTGCCTTGACCCGGATGTTTCATTAAATACCGAACGAGACGTAAGGATACCTCCCAATGATCAACCCGAGGTGCCTGTATAAACTGAGACAATACACAAAGGGAATATCCCAGATCAGGTCGCGTAACCCCAAGATAAATAAGTCATCCAATCAACCGACGATAATGCTCTGGATCACTCAACAAATCACCTGTAGCAAGCGCCAACTTATGATTGTGCTCCATAGAGAAATCATCCGGTTCCCTATGATTGTGCTCCATAGGGAAATCAGCCGGTTTTCTTGATCCGCTGATTCAAGAAAATCCCATCCTTGTTCCTGGCCACCTCTATCCCAAAGAAGTACTTCAAAGTCCCGTGGTCCACCATCTTGAAATTCCCCAAATATTCTTTAAAAATCGTCATGGCAACCTTATCATTGCCAGCAATAATCATATCAACTACGTACAAGAGCACATAAAGTTGAATGACATTACGATGCAAAGCAAATAATGAATAATCGGAGTAGGACCGGTGAAAAAACCATACACACGCAAAGCACAATTGTATTTACATTATAAAAAATTATGTCAATTTATCTTATTATTATAGATAATAAGGATGAATATAACTTTTAAATGGGGTAAAAAAAAATACATGACATATATAGTAGTGTTTTTTCGGATCCGACGGGGACGACTACTCCGACCCACCAAGGTATATCCGCCCCGGTAAAAAGTGGGTTAATATATATAGGTTAGGGATAGAAATTAATAAAATAATACAGTAAGTATTAATTGATAAATCAAATGATTTTATATTTTGTGATCGATGAAGTACTATTTAAAATAATTAATTTTTAGTATTATTGAGTTTTAAAGTTATTTCAAGTGTTATTTATTTATAGTTTAATAAAGTCCAATCCAATGTCTTTAAGTTTCAAAACTCTATATCTTTAAAATGAAGGTTGTGTACAATGAGCTGGCCGTCGGATCTTTCAATGCTGTGTTGTCGGCTCTAAAATTTTTTCTATTTCCAAAATCCCACTATATATAAATGCATGATTCTGCTAATTGTTAACTAAAACATTTCTTCTTGTTGATTAAATAATGAGTTATTTTTATGGGCTTTTGTCTACAATGGTTGTCTTCATTTTCTTGAGCATATTCCTCTGCCTTACGGCAATGGCAACTTTTGATACTTATATTGTTCATGTAAGCTTGCCAGATGGTGATGAAGTCGTTACTATGGATCGTGAAAGTTGGCATCAATCCTTCGTGAAAGAAATCGAAGAGGATTCAAACGATGGAGGAAGAATCATTTACTCTTACAAGCATGTTGTAAACGGCTTTGCAGCTCGTTTATCAGACGAAGAAGTAAAAGTGTTGGAGAAAAAGGAAGGATTTTTATATGCTCGACCTCAAAAAATGATGTCTTTACAAACAACCCATAGTCCAAGTTTCTTGGGATTGGAACACAGTTTTGGTGTTTGGGAAAGATCCCATTATGGAGAAAATGTGATAATCGGAATTTTAGACGGTGGAATTTCACCGAATCATCCATCATATAGTGATGAGGGCATGTCGCCGCCTCCGGCTAAATGGAAAGGGAAATGCGAGATGAAAAGTGCAGCATGTAACAATAAGATTATAGGTGTAAGAAATTTTGTTGATGAGGAGGAGCCTCTTGATACTTTTGGACATGGCACACCATGTGCAAGTATAGCCGCAGGAAATTACGTGAAAAACGCGAATGTCTACGGTAATGCGAATGGCACAGCGGTTGGTATGGCACCTTTGGCTCATCTAGCCATTTACAAAGTTTGCAATGACACTTTTTGTACTGAAACTGGCATCATAGCCAGTATGGATGCCGCGATTGAAGATGGTGTGGATGTAATCTCACTTTCAGTAGGTACTTCAGGAGGGTTTTTCATTCCTTTCTGGAATGAAACCTTTGCGATCGGAGCTTATGCCGCGATGAAAAAGGGCATATTTGTTAGTTCTGCTGCAGGTAATTCAGGTCCATTAACCTCCACAATATCAGTTGAGGCACCTTGGATTCTAAGTGTTGGTGCAAGCACAATGGATAGGAGTATAAGGGCTACAGCGGTTCTCGGAAACAATGTTGAATATGACGGTGAATCCGCTTTCCAACCACATGATTCATCGTCTGAGTTACTCCCTCTAGTCTACTTTAACTCGAGGGATGATGACATTAATGCTACATATTGTGCGCCGGGGTCGTTAAATGACATAGATGTTCAAGGAAAGATTGTCCTTTGTGAGAGAGGGGAGAATATATCGAGAATTTCGAAAGGGCAAGCAGTGAAAGACGCCGGTGGGCTCGGTATGATTTTGATGGGTCAAGAGACGGATGGATACACTTTAATAACAGATGTACATGTTCTTCCAGTAACACTAGTGAGTTATGCAGCTGGGGAAGAAATCAAAGCATACATAAATTCGACGTCTTTTCCGAAAGCGAAGATAGTGTTTAAAGGAACCATTCTTGGTGTCAAGAATGCTCCATCAGTTGCATCATTATCTGCAAGAGGCCCTAGTTTGTCAAGTCCAGGGGTTCTGAAGCCTGATATCATTGGCCCAGGTGTCAGCATTCTAGCTGCTTCGCCTTTCCACGTGGACAATTCATATAACACGAAATCTACTTTTGACCTTTTTACTGGTACATCGGTGTCTTGTCCTCATCTTAGCGGAATTGCTGCCTTGCTAAAAAGCGCACATCCTGATTGGTCTCCTGCTGCTATTAAGTCCGCCATTATGACTACCGCCGATGTATTGAACCACGATGGTATGCCCATCCTCGACGAAAGGCTACTTCCGGCTGATATCTTTGCCATAGGTGCTGGCCATGTGAACCCTTCGAGGGCATATGATCCGGGACTTGTATACGATCTTCAACCCGATGATTACATTCCTTACCTTTGCGGTTTGGGATATACAGACATTCAGATCGAGCTAATCATTGCTCGAAAAATAAAATGCAGTGAAATAACAAGCATAGAAGAAGCAGAGCTGAATTATCCTTCATTTGCTGTTAAACTTGGTTCCAATGAACAAAAATACAATAGGACACTTACAAATGTTGGCGAATCTTTGTCAAGTTATCATGCCGATCTCCAACCGATTCCAGGGGTGGATGTGTTTGTTCAGCCTTCTATTCTGAATTTCAGAGAAGAAAATCAGAAGATAAGTTACCAAATAAGTTTCAGAAGATTAGATATAATGATAAATGAAGCTTATGTGCAAGGATCAATTTCATGGGTATCTGATCATCATGTAGTCTCTAGTCCAATCTCCATTAAACTTTCAGATTAAGTTGGGTGATGCTACTACCACAACAGGTTGTGTTATAACGCGCGAGTGAAATATAACACGTTTTGCACCCTTGATTATGGAAGGATTATGTCATGCTCAATGGTGTAAACAGGGTACCATGTCACTATCGCACCGTGGCATAATCATTGTGATAGTAGAGGTTCCGATTGTTGGAAGAATATTGTTAATTATTACGTTAATTAAGTTTTATTATTACCTAAGGCTATGTTAGCCAAGTTATTTCAGATTTTAGCACCTTTCCCATTATTTACGTAGTTATTTTCGGTTTCAAGCCATGATCCCATGTTTCCTATTTTATAGGAAGTGGCCTAGTGGGTGGTTAGTTTCTACATGTATTTATATGCTTGTTCTATCAATGAAATCATTAAGTTTTCCCATAAACTATCTCTTCCATAAAAGTTATCAGTGGTATCGGAGCCATATTCTAAACAACAATTGAAGAAAGATCCATGGCCGAAACAAATTTTGTTCATGCTTCCATCCTATGGTTTGATGTACAACATTATGATCACTGGAGCATGTTGATGGAGAACTTCATGCGTTCTAAGGAGTACTGGACCATCATTGAGCCAGGAGTGGTTGAACCAGCCGGCAATCCACCCCCAACTGAGGCTCGAGAGCGATTTTGAGAGCAGAAAACTCAAAGATCTGAAAGCCAAGAACTATCTGTTTTAAGCAATAGATAGAACCATTTTGGAGACCATTCTCAGCAAGGAGTCATCATGGGTATCTGATCATCATGTTGTCTCTAGTCCAATCTCGATCCATTAAACTTTCAGATTAAGTTGGGTGATGGCGATGCTACTACCACAACAGGTTGTGTTATAACGAGTGATATATAACACGTTTTGCACCTTTGATTATGGAAAGGCTTATGTCGTGATCAATGGTGTAAACATAGTATCATATCACTAGCTCACCTTGGCACAATGATTGTGATAGTAGCAGTTCCCGATTACATTCTTGAATGTCATGTAGGTGACATGCTATCTTGTTGGAGAAGCTTTACCTAACCTCAAGTTGCTTTTCAGTTGAGAAAATAGTGTTTTTTTCTTTCCTAAAACGAAATTACCACATTCTGTGGACTATAAACCTACAAATTGAACCCAAGACCTCTTGGTTCCAAGGTCTCAGCTTAACCGTTGAAGTAGATCTCGTTGGCAAAATAGTGGTGTTAAGGTTATAAAAAAAACAGTTGCATGGAATCCACTTGGTTTATCGTTTAAAAATGATACTAGTGTAACATTGTGTTGTAAGAATTATTATTTAGTAATGAAATAATTGTTGTTATTGTTGGCAAATTATATTCGTTTACTAATTAATTAAATTAGTATTAAGGAAAATCATTGGTTGATTAATCATTTTAGGAAAAATTGCAAAATTGGTCTCATAACTTTGGGATGTTACCAATTTAGATCTCATACGATTCTAATTTAGCGAAATTAATCCCATAACTTTCTGATGATACCGATTTTGGTCTAACGACCCTGATCCGGATGCTGAGTCCTTAACCGGAAAAGGATATCTGATACGTATATAATTAAAAATTAATCGATTATATACATATGCATGACATCATCAACACCAGAGAACAAGCGAAAACGAAGACATTGACTCGGGAAACTTTAAAGATTGCTACAACGATCAACATGTAACACATGCTGCAACTAAAACAACATCCCAAGACATCTGAACATATGCAGCGGTGTTACTTCATTCTCTGATACCAACAGTGACGTCTCGTTCATGAATACCGAGTCCTTATTCGGAATTGAATGTCCGGAATGTATATAATTAAAATTAATCGATTATATACGTAAACATGACATCGTCAACACCAAAGAACAAGCGGAAAACGAAAAGATAGACTCGGGAAGTTTAAAAGATTGCTACAACGATCGACAAGTAAAACATGCTGCAACTAAAACAACATCCTAATTCCTAAGACACGTCTAGATCTAGAAAATTAGTTTTCGAAACTCTTACCCGATCGAAGTAAAAGTTGTATCAACATGAAGCTCTCATCATGGTGAGCATTTTGGTGTGATTAATTTGTGATTCCAACGGTCGGATTGATCGGAAAGCGGAAGATTCTTTTTCCCTCTTCTCTTTTCTTTTCTTTTCTTTCTTTTCTTCCTCCTGTGTCTCTGCACATGCCGCCCCTCACTTTTGAAAGAAGTGAAATGAAGGGTTTGAGTATTGGTTGGGTTTAAACAGGGGTCGATACTTTTACCGTTTTGCCTTTACTAAAAGTTATACCTTTAAAATATCGTAAATGACCTTTAACTTATACTTAATCTCCAAATATTTATTTAAAACTTAACTTATTAAAAATTATCGGGACACACAAAATCATAAAAAAAAAAAGTAGTCATTTTATGAAGATACGGGGTTTCACACATACGATTCTAATGAAGCAATTTTGGTGAATCATATGGTGAATTATGACAGTGAATCACGAAGATAAAACGTACGGTGAATCATCGAAATTTTGTCAAAACGTTGTCATGCGAGTCATAAAAGAAAGAGAACGAAGAAAAATAAAAAATTTGGTATAAAAGTTATGCTCCTTCCATAGCTAGATCGAGAGATATTGATATTTTAAAAGTTTGGATGATAGAGAAAATTTATTTAATCTCCATTTTTAACGAGAGAGAAAATTTTGGTTAAAAGAAAGAGAAAAACGGGTACCGAGACATTTAAAGAATGGACACACCAAACAAAAACGCAGCTAAAAGATTAGAGATGCATCCCAAATTGCTACAATTGGACTAGTCCTAACAAGGTTCTTTCTTGATGTCCAAGTAAGTGCTCCTCGAGAAATGGTGTCGTTTTGAGCGGTCTTCGTATTCTGGAATGTGATTTCATACGTCAATTTCGGGTTTTCCTCTGTAAAATTTAATGTATTCGGCTTCACTTTCAAATTTACACCTTCTGGTGATTCGATGTTAAGCACGTAACTTGATTCAGGCTCTCCTACATTACCTATTCCCATAAGGAAAAGATATTTGCCATAAAATACGAGATAATTCCCAAAAATCAATCTCTAATCTCTTTTCTATTAATTATCTAACAAATAAATAATTAACTAATTACACATGTAACATAATCTAGGAAAATTTCTTTTCCTAATTTATCACAAAAGGGGCGCCACTTATATCATTAAATTAATAGAAAATGTCTTTTCTATTTTACATATTATTTACCAAATAAATAATATTGCATATTCATTAAATAGACCAACTATTTAATTTATTCTCGATGTTCCACAAAACGAGAAAACACTCGCGTGTTAGGAGCCAACCCGGGGACCATGGACCTATAACCAGTAGCTACAATTTGAATAAAATATTCGTCGAACAGAATATTTCTACTCAACTTATTAATTCTGGAATTACGCCACCATAAATCCGAATCTGAACTCTATCGATTATAGATATAACTTATTCTCAAAATGTCGAGTCGATAAGTGTCCACTGATATAATCATTATATACAGACTAACCCTCCATAGACTATCCGTAACGAAGCGAGAGTATTTCCGTAAACCTTCTTCAATACATCTTATCCTTATTTACCATTAACCCACTAGTGATCAATTAGTTCATAACCAATACGAACTCCCGCGATCGATCAGTTTCTAGGATTAACTAATAAGGGGATAGTCTTTCTACTTCCCATAGGAAGGAATGAATTCCATATATGTGAGACACACACTTCTCACTCATTCCAAAATAGTGCCAACGTGAAAGTGATTCGGACCGCGCCTCTTAGCGATCCTTAACGAACACATCAAACCCTATCCTGAAACAAGTAGGAGTATGCAATCACTTCAGGATTAAGGTTAATCCATATATGATCATCTTGTGATTTAATAAGATTTCTCAATCACATAATTATACGAGAAATGCAGATTAAATCGGTCCACTCCTATATGACTACATCATATATAAATGTCCCACTTAGATAACCAATATCGACGGCCCGGATAAGACGGTCACACCATAAAGTGTTCTGGGCGCATTAATGGTGGTTTAATCAATAAACCCCATACTTTGATTAAGTTCACCACGGACTAACATTTCAAGTGTATCACCATAAACTTAATCCTCGCGTGCGACACACACTAAGTTATATGGCTACATATAATACGACTTAGGGTTTTCAGTAGTGTATTACTTACAAGCACGAAGCAAGTAATAAGATGAGATTAAATCTGTCATTTATTAATTCTAAAAATAATTACATAAATTGTCTTTCGGACGCTACTTCCAACAGTAACAGCCCATAAACAAGTAGTAACAGCCCATAAACAAGTAGTAACAGCCCATGAAAGGTAGTAACATCCAATAAACAAGTAGTAACAGCCAATAAACAAGTAGTAACAGCCCATAAAATAGATTAAAAAAATGGTTAAACCCTAACCGGAAGGGCCCTCCACTCCTCCAGTCACACGGAATGAGTGGAGAGGTAAATTAGGTAACCCAGTGGATCCGTTTACATGGGCTGCTATTTAATCATGATACTGGGGTCACATTCCGTTTGCTGGAACAGAATGATTGGTAATTCGATCGTTGAGAGATTCGAAAACCCGACCCACAGCTCTCGACATAGCGTGCATTACACACATACCCATGCCTTCACCACCAGGCCATGTCCTGGGGACCCCATAAAATAGATAAAGTTACAAAAAAATATAGTAACGTTAAAAAATTAGTAGTAACAACCTATAATATACATGTAGTAAAACCAATAAAATATAGTCACAATGATACGTTCCTCCTTCTCCTCCCCAAATCCTAATGCCCATCGTTATGTTTTTCACTCAGCCGTCGCGTTTTCTAATCCGAAAAACGTGTTCCAAATCCACTGAATCGAGGCATTCATGTAAAGAAATCACGACTCCTTCACGTGTTGCAAAACAGAACCGGATCGAGACAATAAAGCTTCGAATCAGCTGAATATGGAAGGATATCACCGAGATGGTCAACCATCTTGTTTCTATGCAAAAACGTGTTGCAAATCCGTAAATAATCAGGCGAAGAATGCCTGATTGACCACATAAGAGGTAGGAGATGAAGCAGCAGCCGGATTTTTACAGTTGAAGCAACAACTGGATTTTCTGAGGTAGGAGATGAACGAATCCTGTCGAACCCACAAAGCATACGCCGGATTATGATTTGTGTGTTTCATCGGAGCGTGAAGAGTAGGGTTTAAGTCTACAATAGCGGCAGGGTTGGATGAGGAAGTAGTAGGGGAAGTGGCGGCTGTGGTGTATTGGCTGGTTTGAGATATGGCTGAGTTTGGATGAGGGAGAGATAAGAATTAGAAAAAGGGTATATTGGTAAGTTTATGTAGGTTTTGTCCTCAGTTTCCTTGGAGCCTGATAATAAAAATTAATCCGTCCTTCTCGTCAAAAATGTATAAAGTTATCTCAAGTGTTATTTATTTATTGTTTAATAAAGTCAAAGCCAATGTCTTTAAGTTTCAAAACTCTATATCTTTAAAATGAAGGTTGTGTACAATGAGCCGGCCGTCGGATTATTCAATGCTGTGTTTTCGGCTCTCAAATTTTTGGCTTAAGCTTTCTTCAAAGATTTGAGGTAGGGAGGTGTTCAATTGAATCTATTTTTGCTATAAGCGTGTTCTGAGTATAGATCCTTTTGTGGTGTGATGCATGTAAAGTGAAATGTTTGTGTTCTAGTGGCTTTGGCTCCGCACCGTAACTCACGGGAGCATTAGAACACATCTTATTTTGCCTTACGTGATGTTGACTATGATAGTCAATGACTTTGATGTTATGTGGCAAAGTTAGGGGTTCGGTTTCTGGTGGATTTGGCTCAGCACCTTGTGGAGACCCTCTGCGGGGAGAAACTCAGGATCATCAGAAACCTTATTCCTTAGCCTTGTGGGTATTGGATTAGAATTTATATGATACGTGATAGGTAATATATTTTAGAGTTTTCTAAGGTCTAGTAGTCTTTAAAAACCTTTTTATGTGCAATGAACTCAGGTGGTTAGTTTAAAACGCATAAATACATATTTGAGAGTCTAAAAGATAAAACATTCTAGTCCTTGGTGAAGCATGTTTCTATATCGCAGCCGGGAGTGGGACTCCACTTAGGGGCTAGCCCTATGCATTTTAAGGGGTTGAATCTGTCGTGGTGCATCCGTCACCTCGCAAAGTGTCCTTGGACATTTATGCAACTAATCCCTTTGTTTCGTGAGTTTGCTAGCGGGGTAAGCTGGAGGGGAGTGTGCTTTTATAACATACTTGGTAGCGTGTAGACCTTCGGTGCTATTTATATATATTGTTGTTATTTGTATAGATTCGATGCTTCTACTCCCTACTAAGTACGTATGTATTTACCCCCTCGTTATATTGTTCCCACCCCGAGAAGGTGAAGCAGGTTACGACGACGTATGTGATGATGTGTACATAGAGGAGTGACCTCGGGATGCTTTGAAGTGTTGTTTTGTTATCTTCGGCTTTTGTATAATGCAATATACGATAGACTATCTTTTGTTATAATAGTACAAGTAATGTAAGCTAAATGTTGTAGCATTTTGCCTTGTGAATTATCGTTTCTTTCAAAAACTTTAAATGTTGTAATGGTATCAACATATGGTTTTCCTAATCTACCCCTAGTTATGTATGTTTTTCCGAGTCATTTAAACTTCTGCAATTATAATCTGATGACGTATTAGTAAGGCTTACGTATATAATTTAGTATAAATATGAGTTATATACGTGTCGGACGTTCATTTCCGGATAAAGAATCAGTCCCTGGAAACGGGACGTCACATTGTACCAGCTTTGTAATAACTATGTATTTGTTTTTACATTATAAAAAATTATGTCAATTTATCTTATTATTAGAGATGATAAGGGCGGATATAACTTTTAAAAGAGGCAAAAAAAAATACTTGACATATATAATAGTGTTTTCTCGGATCTGGGAAGGACGACTGTCCCTACCCACCAAGGTATATCCGCCCCGGTAAGAAGTGGGTTAATATAAAATAGGTTAGGGATAGAAATAAAAAAGGTAATAAGTATTAATTGATAAATCAAATAGATTTACATCTTGTGATCAATGAAGTACTATTTAAAATAATTATTTTTTAGTATTATTGAGTTTTAAAGTTATTTCAAGTGTTATTTATTTATAGTTTAATAAAGTCCAATCCAATGTCTTTAAGTTTCAAAACTCTGTATCTTTAAAATGAAGGTTGTGTACAATGAGCTGGCCGTCGGATTTTTCAATGCTGTGTTGTCGGCTCTCAATTTTTTTCTATTTCCAAAATCCCACTATATATAAATGCATGATTCTGCTAATTGTTAACTAAATCATTTCTATATATAAACGATTCTAACCTAATTAAGAAGCAACATAAAGGTGGTCATTGACCAACAATAACATAAAAGAAAACAAACATGGTATTCTCTCCCTCTCCTCACCGATCTACTAACTTGGATTAGTTAATCGTTATGTTACTTCCCCACATAATTTCCTTAGATTAATCGTGAGCTTTTAATGATTATTATCATATTTATCAGCTACGGGTGCAATTCCTACTCCTATCTACTCCGACAATGGCAATAGACAATCTATACGCGAGCTACCCTCCTTAATTGGTCCGTAATAGCCCATACGCATAAAGAACTAGAACTGCCGATATTGAGCGTTACCTCATACCGCTAACCCGCCTAGATAGCTGTCGACACTGACCCGCACGTTCCTAGGGTCCATCAAGACTATGTCCTAATTAACGCTTCACTTGCGGTCCTTCATTTTAATTTACGAATTACGAATACTAGATTGGCCAGATCTATTACCCGTTTTAATTATTACTGCCGATCAACGTAGCTGTAGTGAATCCCAGTTTAGGTTTTCTAAAATATGCCTCGGTAAACCGGTATAGACCGCCGGTTTACCGGGGGCGGCTTTTCCGAATTTCTGGATATACATTGCTCAATACGATTAAAATAAGTAAATTATGGGGTTGTTAAACATGCAGATTAACTAAAACACATAAATACGAACAGATCTACCATATTGAAGACAAAAAGGAACGCTCAAAGCTTCATACCTTCAACAATGAAGATCTAGCTCGATCAACTCAAGCTAGAGATGATGGAAGAAGGGAGGAAACCAAAAGCAACTCTCCAAAGCTCAAGAAAACTTTATTTCATCAAAATATATAATGTATTTGTAATACTAATGAAAAGTTATTCAAGATGTATGAATCATATGAATTGTAGGAAAGCTTTCAGTATATGCGGCTTTATATAGATACAATAGCCGACTTAAGACTCTCTAAAACCCTAACCGACTTAGCCAATGCGGCAGAATGAATTTCGTGTTGAATAAGTCACCGGTTTACCGGGCCTTCTATTCTTCTTTTTCTTCAGCAGACTTCTTCTTGGACTTCAATCACTCAACCTAATGCATTCCTTTTGGTCCATATCCGTTCTCCAATGCTCCAGTTTCGGTACATCCTATAAAACACGCAAAACGAGACAAAACAGTACCAAAACATCGGGAAAATAGCATGAATGCAGAATCATGATCCTGGAAACACTCACATAGCATTTAACATATATTCCACGTAATAACAAGCCTATCTATCCTCTCTTGAGCATAATTCGGGGTGAATATAGGTAAAGTTATTGGTACAATTTAGAGTGTTATCAACTACCCCCCACTTAGCTTTTGATCGTCCCGAGCAAAAGGAGAAAAGAAAATAACACTCTGAGCAATAAACAACTTAATTAAAAACAACTATGCTCTACTGAGTCAAGATCAAGATCATGCCACTCATATCCATCAGTATCATATCAAACACTATTCACGTCATGAGCCAATGTGTGTGTACAATAATTTTCACTACCGCCTAGTAGGGTAGACAATCTCATATTACATCAACCCATAGTAGAACTAACCAGTCTCGAACATGTTATTTGTTAATGAATTGAGCTGGCAAGGCGGATCGAGAACCGAGCATATACTACTCTTAGGCTCACGTTTATCGGTCTATGCAAAAGTCATGCGTCTTACGCTCCATCAACTAAGATATTGCCAAAGAGAATATAGATGTATATATTTCAATGCACTTCTCTTTCTTGGCGGGTGAACTTTCATTGATTTAACTATCCTCACGGCCCCACTCATGATACACTACCGAATCCGAATTTCCTTTGCCTTTCTAATCGTAAGTGAAACATGATTCTTGATAAAGCCATGGTCAACTCTAGTCAAAGCAATATGCTATCGACTACACACCAAGGGAAGTGAGTTATACGTGCTTAAAATGGTGGCTCATAACAGAATATGTGCTTAATACGCCACTACTTCAGAAGTGGAAACTTTCTCTTACTCGTACAAAGTAAAACAAAGATGAAGTCAATTAACTCGAAAAGATCAAAGATATCATAATTTTTCAAAATTCTGTCGAAGGGAATCAAAGTCTAAGTGGTGAATCGTGCATCAAAGAAAATCAATACAATCACACAATTCATGGAATATCATGCTAAAAAGCTAAGTGACGTTCCTCTATCCCCCCACTTAATCGAAACATTGTCCCCAATGTGTAAGATGAGAAATAAAAACGAAAAGGAACTTAGCTTCGGTTAATGGCGGAACCAAAGAAGAAACGGATCATCGTACAAATCATCGGACGTATGTAAGTAATCCATGATGAATCTACGCAAAATATCTCAAGAAAACCAAGAAGAATAGTGGTGACAAGAAACTGTATAATAAAAATGCGGCAGTAAAAGAGAAAATAATATAACTCCAAAACAAATTAAGCCGACAAAATTATTATAGAAAATTATTCTGCTACAGTAACTAAGTAGGAAAAGGAAAATAAAAACAAGGAAAAATGGAAAACAACAATAAAATAAAAAGAAATAAAAGCTAGTCATAATCAGAATCACCCTCCCAGTCGACGCCATGCTCAAAACTGGGAGGTGGTGCAGAACTCGAGGCAGCGGCGGTGGAAGAGGATGCTCTATGACGAGGGGCAGTCCTAGGTGGCGGGTTAGCAGGCGGAACTCCTAGAAAGTCAATAATCCGATCCATCTTGCGATGCAGACTCGCAATCTCTCGTGAGTGCTCTTCAAGCAAGGCTCTCTGAGTTCTCGGTGCTCCAAGCACCGGAGTACGCTCTCTTTCTGCTCTAACCCATCTCTAAACTCTCGAGACTGACTGCGAACTGAGCTGAGGCTCAGGATCTTCCCAATCATCACTGACAAGCATCTTCACCTCGGCCTCTAGAGCAAACATATCAATCATCGGCCCGTAAGGTAGCAGCTCTCGCTCAGAAGTGGCGGCAAGCTCATGGATACGGCTATACATCAACAGACCGATGTTGATAGGGGCACCCGTCTCTAGGTAAAACATCAACTCTGCCCTCGAAGTGGTGACAAAAACAGTGTGCTTTGTCGGAAGAAGGCGTGCACAAACAAATCTATTGAGCATCTTCCGGTCCCAAGATAGTTCATTCTCTAGGAAGATGGTGGGGGCTCCAGCAGGATTGCGCTTCCATTGCACCCCTAAGAAATCAGCAACCATGTCCATCCTCTCGAGATCGGCAATGTTGCTCGAGGATGTGTACTCATCCGGGCCCACCGGTGGATTTCTAACCCCAAAATGAGCGTTGATCCGTTCGATAGAGAAATCATCCTTAACACCGCGAACCATAAAAAATATGGCTCCAGGGTTATTCAAAACATAAGCATAGAATTCCCTTACCACCGTGGTGTTGAAATTTGCCGGTGCCTCAGCCATGTCCAATAAATCTTGTGCTTGTAGGGCCTTCGGCAATATCGACCCGCAGTCGTCCAAATCTACCCCTCGTTCTCGAGCCACTGGTCTTGCGTTCCAATGGACTTGGAACGACTCGTAAATGTCTAAATAATGGAACCGCGCAACCCCCTCTATCAGCGGATTGGCATCTCCATATACAGTCTGATATCCACTGGGACGATCAGCTGACCGTTGACGCTTAGGACCCATCCTGAATGAGTACAGAACCTGATACAGAAGCTGTTTCTGAAAAATAACCCTTGGTAAACCGGAGGTAGGGTTCGGTTTACCGGCTTGAGATTTTCTGATTTTCTTTCAGGACTGTGCCTCTGATGATAGAAGAAGAAAAATTGTAGCACCTCACCGTAGCAACAGTACTACAAAACAGCAACAGGGTTGAAGAAGGTGGTGTTTAGGGTTTGGAAAATAGAAGGAAATTGGTTTGGTTATGGTGGTTATTTGGTGGTGATGGTGGCCGAAATATATGAAGAAGGAAGAAATGGTAGAGGTTTGGTGAATGAAAGAGATGAAAATGATATGAATGATGGTGTTGGTGATGAAGGTGTGGTTTAAATAGGAAGAATGGAATGAACGTGGATGGTTTAGTGGGATAATGGGTAAAGAAGTGATTAGGGTGAGGGATTTGAGGAGGTGATTGATGGGATTGAGGTGGAGTTATGGTTGAGTGTGGGAAAGGATTAAAAATTTGAAAAGAGGGGAAAATGGTTCGGTTTCTGCTGACTGACTGTATCTGGTGCAACGTGTGTCCTCCACGTGTCTCTAAAAATTCAGCTTTATAAACTGAAGAAAACCAAGCCTCGGTAACCCGGAGGTTACCCTCGAGATACCGGGGGTATCTTTTCACCAGATTTTTTATCTGCCTTTGCTGCACTTCTTACTAAACCCTTCTGCTCAATTCTGACCTCAAATTGACTATCCTTTTATTCTTCAATTGTCATTTCCGACTCAAAACCTAACCTACTTCAATAGAATCCTCAAGGAGGTAAAAAAAACCTTTCCACAACCATTCGGTTTCAAGCCTAAGTTTGTGGTAGGATGAAAAAAGCTCGTCCCTTCATCTGGCTACTTTTATTCAATCCTAAACTACCTAAGGGTTTGAAGAATTAGTTCTGAGTTTATAGTCGCCAGCTCGACTTTCTTCAGATCTCCGATCAATCAAGGGTTGGAGCTTTAACTCGCCAAACTTTCGCTCCAGAGGTTTGCACCTTCACAGAACCTTTCTGAGCTCTCTTCCTAGCATGCCTCTCCCTTTTAGCTTGCGTGCTAGGTCTGCCTCTGCGTCGAGATTTAGACCTTAAACCCAAGGACTCCACATTTTCTACTTTCAGCTCGACTCGTTCACTATGCAACACGGAAGGACTGGCTTCCGTGAGCATCCTGTCGTGGTCCTTATCTTCTTTCTCTCTCAGGATTAATCTCATAAACTCTTGCTCAACGGTTTCTATGACAACCCCTCTATGCTTATACCCTTCGATTTCCAAGATCTCCACCTTCCCCGAAGCATATGTCATCTTACAACTCTCCGGTCGGTTTTCCGGGGTTCTAGGATCTTAAAAGATACGGCGTCATTATTCATCCTAAGAGTAATCTCCCTTATCAAAATCCATAACCGCCATACTCGTCGCTAAGAAAGGTCGTCCTAAGAGAACTGGGGCACTAGGGTCCTCAGGTAATTCTATGACCGTGTAGTCAATAGGATATGTGAACCCTCCTGCCTTAATTGTACACTTTCTAAGCAGACCAGCAGGCATATCTCTGGTTCTATCTACGAAGGTCATTGTCCTGGTTTGATTCAGGACCGGAAGTCTTATCTTTTGACAGAAGGAAAAAGGTAGAATATTGCAACTCGAGCCAGAGTCGCAGAGACCTAATCCTACGGATATTCCATTTACAGAAACTGGGAGTCTGACGTGCCAGGGGCTCCTAACTTCACCACGGTGTCTGAGTCTGGGTAATCCTCAGGCTAAAAAAACATCGTGTCAGGATCCTCTTCAGGATCGTCAGAGTCATAATCCGATGATGATATATCAATTAATTTGCAAGGAAACTCACCCGGACGATACGTGATGTACTCCTTCAGGTCATCTTCAGGCTCTTGCTTGATTGCTTTCTCCTTTTTTCCAACCGTTGCTTTACCGCTTCATAATGCTCTCGTGCTTCAGATCCAGGATACATGGAAATTGGTGTGATGTTCAAGATTGTTCTAGGCATGTTGTTTGGCCTGTTTTCTCTTTGTCAACTCTGAATTGGATCAAATCTCCGAAGTGTTCTGAACAACCTGCAAAAAGACAAAATAAAACAAAGAAAAGGTTAGCAACTTCCGCTTCAGCTGGGTGTGATCCCAACTGTTGCGGACCTACTAACTAAAATCAACAGGGAATAACACAGAATAACAGGAACTGCTCAGAAATTGATTTTTCATGCCTCGGTAACTCGAAGATTACCTTCGGGATACCGGCCCTGATTTTTTTTTTTAATTCTGGCAGTTTAACATGTGTAGGATTGATACAGAACGACTCAAGACTCAGAATAAAATAAAATAAAATAAAACGACTTCTTAATTATACTTTTTACGTTTATATTTAGAAATTGGCCATTGTCCCCGGAAACGGCGCCAAAAATCTTGATCGCGTGTATGTCACTAACGTCGATATTACTAGCAAGAATACTAGGTACATCACAGTATAGTAAATGCGAGTCAAGGTCGATCCCACAGAGACAATGCAACTTATACATATAAACGATTCTAAACTAATTAAGAAGCAACATAGAGGTGGTCATTGACCAACAATAACATAAAAGAAAACAAACATGGTATTCTCTCCCTCTCCTCACCGATCTACTAACTTGGATTAGTTAATTGTTATGTTTACTTCCCCACATAATTTCCTTAGATTAATCATGAGCTTTTAATGATTATTATCATATTTATCAGCTACGGGTGCAATTCCTACTCCTATCTACTCCGACAATGGCAATAGACAATCTATACGCGAGCTACCCTCCTTAATTGGTCTGTAATAGCCCATAAGCATAAAGAACTATAACTGCCGATATTGGGCGTTACCTCATACTGCTAACCCGCCTAGACAGCTGTCGACACTGACCAGCACGTTCCTAGGGTCCATCAAGACTATGTCCTAATTAACGCTTCACTTGCGGTCCTTCATGTTAATTTATGAATTACGAATACTAGATTGGCCAGATCTATTACCCGTTTTAATTATTACTGCCGATCAACGCAGCTGTAGTGAATCCCAGTTTAGGTTTTCTAAAATATGCCTCGGTAAACCGGTATAGACCGCCGGTTTACCGGGGGCGGCTTTTCCTAATTTCTTTATCTACATTGCTCAATACGATTAAAATAAGTAAATTATAGGGTTTTTAAACATGCAGATTAACTAAAACACATAAATACGAACAGATCTACCATATTGAAGACAATAAAGGAACGTTCAAAGCTTCATACCTTCAACAATGAAGATCTAACTCGCTCTACTCAAGCTAGAGATGATGGAAGAAGGGAGGAAGCCAAAAGCAACTCTCCAAAGCTCAAGAAAACTTTATTTCATCAAAATATATAATGTATTTGTAATACTAATGAAAAGTTATTCAAGATGTATGAATCATATGAATTGTATGAAAGCTTTCAGTATATGCTACTTTATATAGATACAATAGCCGACTTAAGACTCTCTAAAATCCTATCCGACTTAGACAATACGGCAGAATGAATTTCGTGTTGAATAAGTCACCGGATTACCGGGCCTAACCCTCGGGTTACCGGGCCTTCTATTCTTCTTTTTCTTCAGCGGGCTTCTTCTTGGACTTCAATCACTCAGCCCAATGCATTCCTTTTGGTCCATATCCGTTCTCCAATGCACCAGTTTCGGTACATCCTATAAAGCACGCAAAACGAGACAAAACAATACCAAAACATCGGGAAAATAGCATGAATGCAGAATAATGATCCTGGAAACACTCACATAGCATTTAACATATATTCCACGTAATAACAAGCCTATCTATCCTCTTTTGAGCAGAATTCGGGGTGAATATAGGTACAATTATTGGTACCATTTAGAGCGTTATCACTGCTCAATTGATGAAATATTTTTGTCCTTCTCCCTCATTCGCCCTAATTAATAATATATGAAATAGTTTAATTTCTCCGGTATTTCCAAAGTTGCCTATTTGTATATGAATCCGTTTGCAGTCTATTTTAAAGTTCTTTAAAAAAATATCTTCTCTTTCTTCTTCCTCCTTAAAATATATATAAAATAAGAAAATATCTTTTCACACAGCCATTCATCATATTATACAGTAATTAAATTTCACGTAGCCATTTGTCTTATAAAAAAAGAAAATGTCTTTTCATGTGAAACATTATACCTATCCAAATGTGGTCAGAACACTTTAGCTTATTTTGACCCGAACGTGGTCAGAAAAACATTACATGTTCAGCCTCTAAAATTAAATGAATGCACTATGTTACTATACCATAATATATGTAACATTTTAAGTAGATAAATCAAGGGTGGCGCCATTTTGTGATTACCATGAAGAAAATTGGTTCAATGTATCCTAGTCATCAAAAATATCAAAAGTCTTACTTGGAAACTACAAGGTTGCATAGAAGACATGGAAGGACTTTCTTGGAGCATGTAGGGGCCGAAATTTGAAGTGTTTTATTTTAAGCTAGAAGTTGTCATTTTTCACACCTATAAATACCCAAGCTATGTACTTGTATTTGAATCATCATCTTTTGCAATAATAAAATTTTATATTTTCTACACTTGGATTAGTGTGTTGAATTCTCTGGATAGAGGTTTTTTCAGATTATCAAAGGCTTGAGCAACATTTGTGGGTGTCCTATACCAAGGTGCTTTGAAACAGGTTTTCTAAGTGTTGAGGTTATTCCAAGATGCTTTCTCACAAGTTGAGACTGTGTTGAGGAGCTCTCGAAAAATATTCCAAGGTGCTACTATGCAATTGTTGTAGTTGTGTCGAGTAGTGTCACGGATTTTTTCTAATGAAAATAACAAGTAATAATATTTATAAATCCGGTATTCCCCAAGTTCAGGGATCGTAGTATAGCGATTAATACCGGAGTCGATCTCAGGGAATCGAGGTTGTTTAATCTAGTTCGATTAATTCTTCTAAAATTGTCACTACTATTTATTACTAAACCTAAACTAAAACGGAAAATAAACTGGACAGAGGATTGTCAGTCCAAAGCCAGGAAAGATAACTTCGAACACGTATTAACTAATTCTATTCTATAAACTAAAACGAAAATAAAATTCTAACTTGGCAACGAAGAACAAGGCACAAAGATAGTTTCAATTAATTTAACGAAGAACAAGCAATGATCCACCTATCTCGCAACTCTCAATTTCTACCCTAGATCGTTTAGTGAAGATTTAATAAAGGTTGTGGTTCACCTACCAAAGGTATGAACTTCTACTCTCGTAGATAATCCGCCTATCAATCTCTCATCTCTCGATCTTAAAGATTGACGTTTTACTAACCAAGGTGTAAGATTTCTCAATCTAGCAACCTAGAAATTCAACCTATCAACTCTCGTTATTTTTAGGTTAAAAGTCTCATCTTTAATATGGTGATCTAGGTCTAACAACGATTCTCATCAACGTTAAACATCAATAAGCAACAATCCATCGATACAATTGCATAATCAATATAAAAGCATAATAAAGATACAAGCTTTAATAAAACTCACAAAACGAATCCAAAGTCGAAAGCAAGATGATGTTGAGATGGTTTCACATGCTTGCTCAATCGCCTAGCCTTAGCCCATCGTTATGATGCAATTAACATGAATAAAAAGTAAAAGAAAAACTGTTTATAATAGAGGAAAAACGCAAAGAAAAGCTGCCCCAAAGGGGCTTGTGGCCGCCAGGGTCGAAATATGGTGATTAGGGTTTGAGAAATCGCGCCTATTTATAGGTTTTTAGGTCGGTTTCGCTGAGTCGGTGCCGTGGACGCCCGTCCACTATCTTGGACGCTCGTCCAACCTCTCTGAACGGAGCATGAACGCTGGTCTGAGTAGCGTCTAAACTCTCTGTACTGAAAATCTCCTCTGGACGCCAGTTTACTTTTATGGACGCCCGTCCAGGACCCAGCTCCAGTATTTAGCTCATAACTTCACTTATAGGGCTCCGAATGAGGTGATTCAACATGCGTTGGAAAGATATTTCAATCCTCTATAACTTCACTTATAATGCTTGCTCATAACTTCACTTATAATGCTTGCTCAATCGCCTAGCCTTAGCCCATCGTTATGATGCAATTAACATGAATAAAAAGTAAAAGAAAAACTGTTTATAATAGAGGAAAAACGCAGCAAAATCTGCCCCAAAGGGGCTTGTGGCCGCCTAGGGTCGAAATATGGTGATTAGGGTTTGAGAAATCGCGCCTATTTATAGGTTTTTAGGTCGGTTTCGCTGAGTCGGTGCCGTGGACGCCCGTCCACTATCTTGGACGCTCGTCCAACCTCTCTGAACGGAGCATGAACGCTGGTCTGAGTAGCGTCTAAACTCTCTGTACTGAAAATCTCCTCTGGACGCCAGTTTACTTTTATGGACGCCCGTCCAAGACCCAGCTCCAGTATTTAGCTCATAACTTCACTTATAGGGCTCCGAATGAGGTGATTCAACATGCGTTGGAAAGATATTTCAATCCTCTACAACTTTCATCAAGACAACTTTCCCTGAAAGTGCCTACAAGTGTGGACAAAATTCCCATGAAGTGCCTGGTTCCGGTTTCTTCAATGATTCTTCACTTAAACATCTTTCAACTCTTCCATCTTCATGTGATCATCGTTTAAGCTCCTTACTCATCATGCAAACGTACCTAACAACATGATAGAAACATGCAAAATGTAACATCATACGGATAAACATAAAACACCGATAAAATCACGTAAATATCTCGATTTTGCATTTAAACACATTTAAAACTCGTTTACCCAATAATTCGATAAAACCAACACTTTTCTATAAAAAGTACTAAAATACCAAGGATATTGTTACGGGAATAACGTCATATAAATCATAAATTTCACCCTTAACAAGTAGAAAGACTTGAATCCAAATACCACTTTTCCTAGATCCGCGCAATTTCACATCAGTTGGTATCAGAGACCAAGGCGTAATCGACGGTATTCTATCATTCATCTTATTACCTTCATTATTGTTGCATATAATCGTACGTATTTGAAGAACACATTATTCCACACAAGCATCTATATATATATATATATATATATATATATATATATATATATATATATTATAAGATTGGGATTCACATCTAAACCGTGTGTATTTGAAGAATAATTTTGTTCCGTACGAGCAACAAGTGAAAAAAAAAGGGCGAGAAAAAAAAAAGGAACAAGGGATCAATTTTTTTTCTTCGCACTCTTCAATAATTTCTGTTACATTTTGTAGTATTTTTCTTCTCTCGATATTTTCTAAATTTCAGAGTAGCGCCTAGAATTTCCAACGACACTTAACTTCTTGTGTCTACATCTCGTTGTAAGAAATCCTCAAGGTTTCTAAGTTGCTTGATATATTCGGTATATTCTTCCATCTTGAGAAACAACACACATTCAAAAAAAAAATGAACAACCACAATCAAATTCCTGGTATGGATGAGGGGGACCAACAACGCCTATAACAGATTACTCAAATGTTGATTCAAATAATAGATGATCGGTTTGCACAACTGCAACTGGCACAAGGTGTTCCAGCACACGGGCCTGAACCCAGTAATCATTCTGCAAATGGCGATGACGATCTTGACAATGCAGCTACTTGTCTTGGCGGCACCAAGAGAAAATCTCCAAGGTATTAAACAGAAAATTCCGGCGTTTAAAGGTAATTCTAATCCTGATGAGTATTTTCTTGGGTTCTTAAAATTGAGCAAATATTTGATTGTCATAATTATTCGGAAAGAACTAAGGTTCAACTTGCCACAAGTGAATTTGAGGAACGACCTATGCTTTTGTTTAAGAAAACTAATGAAAAGCGCAGGAAATCAAGACAACAGGTGATATCCTCTTGGGAAGTACTTAAAAATGAGATGCATAGGAAGTGGGTGCCCGAGTCGTATCGACGGGAGAAAGTGAGGAAATTGCAAACTCTTGAACAAGGCGAGAAATCTGTTCAAGCCTATCAAGATGAATTGGAGATGGCATTAATTCGTCCGATACGGACGAATCCGATGAACACACCATGGCTCGGATTTTGGCAGGATTGTGGCCTGAGATAGCCGACCCGATTGAGATGATGAATTGTACAACTTACGATGAAATGGTACATGCAGCTTTGACTAAAGAAAAGCAACTCAAAAGGCGGAAAGCACAACTTAGCAAAATTTCCAGCACCGCTCCATATAGGCCGACATCATCTAAGGGCGACGGAGGTAAGTTTCTTGTTAAAAATTCTACTGCTAAATATACCCCTCCACAATATGCGCCTAAGGGAAAATCTGAAGAACCTGTGATTTGTTATAAATGCAAAAGGTTGGGACATAAGGCTAATGAATGTGGAAATAAGCGCTCTTATATTGCTAATAAGGATCGATTATATCAGTCGGAATCGGAGGATGAGAATGAAATTGTTATGAAAGTGAAAAAGTTGAGGTCGATGAGAATGAAGACCAAGGTACTTTTTATGATGAGCGCGCACTGTTTGTAACAAAAAAGGTCCTTAGCACGGTGAGTCAAATTGATAACAACGAAATACAACGTTAGAATATTTTTCAAACTTGTTGTCTTATCGAGAGAAAAATTTGCATGATGATTATTGACTCCGGTAGTTGTACCAATGCGATTAGTAGTGAGGTTGTTGAGAAGTTAAAAATTCCAACAATAAAACATGCTCAACCTTATAAATTGCAATGGTCGAACGAGAGTGGATCCGTGAAAGTGACAAAGCAAGCATACGTGAGTTTTAGCTTGTCGAAATATGACGATAAAGTTCTATGCGATGTTGTTCCAATGCATGTCACTCATTTGTTACTTGGCCGTCCTTGGCAATTTGATAAGCATGTTATTTATGATGGGTTTCTCAATAAATATACTTTGACCCACAACGGCAAGCGTATCACTTTGAGTCCGTTACTTCCACATGAGACTCATGCCGATTATGTCAAATTTGCTGAAAGAAGAGAACAAGCACGTACTTCTTCTGAAAAAGCAGTTGTGAAAGTACCGCCCGAGCCTGTAAAAATTAACTCACAAACTCGTGATAAGAAAGTGAGTTGTGCGGCTGTTCGGAGTCCGATTTTGTTCATATATAAGGATTTTTATCCATTGGTATCTCATTCGGGAATTAATAGTGATTTTTCTATTTCGTATCCTTGTTGTATGCTAATCCGTGACCTTGCAGGTACCGTTCCCGAAGAAGTACTAACCTTTTTGCAGGGATTTGGAGATGTACTAACCTTTTATCTTCAACACAAATTTTACCAATGGTGGCAAGAGTTGCGAGCGAAAAGGAAGAAGGACGTTGAATTAATTTGGGCCGACTTTCGGGCGGATGGACGGGTGAAAGCACCAGAATTGATTGCCGAAAAGGATAAAGAAATTGATGAGCTTGAATTTGAGGAAGAGGAAACAAAGGTTGCTGAGATGACTTTTAAAATTGTTACTCCGATTGTTGAAAAGAAATTTAATTCTGAGGAGCTGGATTGTCAATTGCAATGCGATAATGCTAAGTTTGATGAGCCTAAGATTGAGGAGATGGTAAAACCATGTGTGCCACCAGTTGAAGAGTTCCTTAATCTATTTTTGTTGGTATGTGATCTTCATGAGAAGAAAACCGGACGGTTCGATTCACCAAATGCAGCCCCTATATTGAGTTTGGATGAACAATTTCTGATCGGTAATGGTGAAAAGACAATGCACACTTTTTATGATCCTTTTGCTGCGTATGTTGAAAATAATACAACATTGAACTGCTATGATTATATTTCTGACACACCGGTCTTCATCGACATTCATATCAAACCAAGATACACTTTTCATATTGTTGTAATGAAGCAGGGATCTCGACATCAGCATGCAATTTTGAAGTTGTGTATTCGACTCATATTTGATCCCGGTGTTTGTTGGGTGATATTTTGGATTTATTTAAGAATGGTGTTTGATTCTGAACTATACGAAATTCTTTTGATTCGAGGACGAATCCTTCGTAACCGGGAGGGAATAATGTAAATATAGAGCCATCCGACACTCCACCACCCGTCACGACTAGACTTGGACCCGAAACTCATCTCCAACAAAAAAGAGGCTTGACTCGATGAATAATTTGGTCCTACAACATTTTGAAGACTTGGAGACCAAGTGTTCGTCACATTTTGAAGTTTTGAAGACCGTCATTTATTCGACGGAATCTCGGATTAATTAAGTAATAATTAAATAAATGCACTATGTTACTATACCATAATATATGTAACATTTTACGTAGATAAATCAAGGGTGGCGCCATTTTGAGATTACCATGAAGAAAATAGGTTCAATGTATCCTAGTCATCAAAAATATCAAAAGTCTTACTTGGAAACTACAAGGTTGCATAGAAGACATGGAAGGACTTTCTTGGAGCATGTAGGGGCCGAAATTTGAAGTCTTTTTTTAGCTAGAAGTTGTCATTTTTTACACCTATAAATACCCAAGCTATGTACTTGTATTTGAATCATCATCTTTTGCAATAATAAAATTTTATATTTTCTACACTTGGATTAGTGTGTTGAATTCTCTGGATAGAGGTTCTTTCGGATTATCAAAGGCTTGAGCAACCTTTGTGGGTGTCCTATACCAAGGTGCTTAGAAACAGGTTTTCTAAGTGTTGAGGTTATTCCAAGGTGCTTTCTCACAAGTTGCGACTGTGTCGAGGAGCTCTCGAAAAATATTCCAAGGTGCTTCTACGCAATTGTTGTAGTTGTGTCGAGGAGAAGGACTTGAATCCAAATACCGCTTTTCCTAGATCCACGCAATTTCACATCACGTTTCGAAATTTTCATAGCGTCGTTGTTATATTCTCACTTGAAAAAGGATTATACCTACTCAAATGTGGTCAGAATTATTCTTGCCCGAACGTGGCCATGAAAACATTACACATATTCGGCCTCTCAAATGGTTCGATACGTTTTCGAAATTTTCATAACACCGTGGTTATATTCTGACTTGAAATAGGAGCGGGAAATGTAATTTTTAGGCCCGTAATATGGTCCGTATTCTTTCACAAACGTACATAACAACGTCTCTTTATTCAGACCAAACATTGGTCCAGAAAACATAATGTTCTTGGCTTGTAACATGGTTTGAATAATATACAATTTCTGGCTCATTTATGGCCAGAATGATATGCGTGTTAAATATCAAAACAAAGCCCACTCTCGCCATTAGAATGTGTAAAACATATTTAGTGTGAAAAGACGGTCCATATAATAATATTACATTTTTGACGGGACTACCAACTTTATATTTTGAAAAGAAATCTTTTCACACCTATATGTTATAGTGACTGAATTTGAGTCGGTAAATAATTTTTTATTCTAACCGCATTTAAGTTAGGTATGCTGGTTTTTTCTAAACTCAATATTGGTCAGAAAGTATAATTGAACTTACCCACTAAAATTTGGTACGTAAACTAATCAACATCCTGCCTGATCGAATTTTAGTCGTGAAATAATTTTTATTCGACCGAATTTGTGTCGGGATGTTGGTTTTTTCTAGACCCAATATCCGTCTTAAAGAACGATGATGATACTTCCTGACTGAAATTCGGCCCGTAAACTAATCAATATCATGTAAAATTGAGTCTTGAAAAATTAAATAGTAAAACTAGAAATAGAAGTTAGGTGTGTTAATATTTTTTTAGGTGTGAAAATACTTAACCTTTTGAAATCTTTCAAACTATAAAAGGTAACTCTGTATTAAAATAAATTGTTTAAATAAACTTTATTAATGGTTAAGTCGAGGCCCCGTGACCGACCAAAGAGGTCACGAGTTTATCGAAAGATATAAAATGTTAATTATCTACCATTCTCATCAACTCAAGATTTTGGAAGACCTAATAATTCAACATGGTATCAGAGTGAAAGGTCTTGAGTTAAAACCCCGCTCCTAACACAATTAAAAAATAATAATAATTACAAGTGTTGGGCCTCTCCCTTCTTATATGCTCACACGAGCTTCTCCTACGTCTTATAGGTCCACACTTGAAGGTGCGCCTATACTTGAGGCCCACACTTGATGGTAAAATATAAAATATTGAGATATATAAAATATTAATTATCTACCCAACTTAAGATTTTGGAGGGATGGTAATCTATCTACCTCTTCCGATCAACTTAAGCTTATAAGAGAGATGGTAATTTTCGTACAGGCTCACATGAGCTTCTCTCCCTTTTTATAGGTCCACATGGGCCTCTCTCACTTCTTATAGGCCCACACTCGAGGGACGTATTGAGAGAGGTCTGCATGGGTATCTCTCATTTCTTATAGGCCCACACTTGAGGGAACGTATTGAGAGATATAAAACCCACAATTAAGGGGGTCTATTGAGAGGTATAAAACTCATACTTAAGGGGGCGTATTGAGAGATATAAAACCCACACTTGAGGCCCACACTTGATGGAGCGTATTGAGAGATATAAAACCACACTTGGTGGGGCGTATTGAGAGATATGAGATGTTACAACTTAAACTTTTGGGATAGATGATAATATATCTACCCCTCCCCATTACCTTAAGCTTTTGGGAGAGATGGTAATCTTCTTATAGGCTCACACAAGCCTCTCTCCCTTCTTATAGGTCCACATGGATTTCTCACACTTCTTATAGGTCCACACTTGAGGGACGTATTTGAGAGAGGACCGCATGGGTCTCTCTCATTTCTTATAGGCCCACATTTGAGAGGGCGTATTGAGAGATATAAAATGTTAATTATTTACCCTTCCCATCAATTTAAACTTTTGGGAGAGATAATAACTCTCCGATGTTCGAGTCCCACCGTGTATTTGGGAGAGATGGTAATTCAACGTGGTTCGAGTCCCACTGTGTTCATGTGTGAGTAATTGTCCTCAAAATGATGTAAATTCGTTGGTGAAAAGAAAAAATCAACACTATTAATCGTAAAATCACTCTCATCTTTGTAAACGTTGTATTGTCTTTTCAAAAGTAAGTTCTGTAAGTGGGACAAGTGTGAAGTCTCGTCTATTAAATTTATTATTTTAAAAAATAAGGACGTTGCCGGAATAAAAACCTAAAAATATATAGGCTTGTAGTTGATCTAGAATTCTCTGTTTTACATCTTTCCTTACCTAAGCCTCAATTCATGGCTGCGAGACCTCTTGTCTCAGCCGCAGGCTGATCCAATCCGAACGATGGATTCATGCAGATTCAATCCGATCCAACATAATATAATATGTTAATTTTTTTTTTGATAAATGCTCAAATTTTTGTTCTGATGATGCTTTCAGACTTGTGTAAAATTCATATGCATACTATGCCTTTTTATAGGCTGAAGAAAGTCCAATTCGAACTGAGGTGTTCCTACATGAAAAGGTAAGGGTTATCACTATTCTCATGCAGAGGTGCATCAGTTCGAAATTCAGAATCTGAAAAGGAGCATGGATTCGAAAATGCATATTTCTTCATGAACTGATGCATGTATTGGTTTAGGTCGAACCCCGTTTCGTTGCGATAACATTAATTCGTACGGCAACTCGTATGCAAACAATAATCAAAACATTTATTTATTGAAAAATATCTAACAGTTTTGTTTATACGTATGAATTTGGTTTTTGTTTCTAAATATGCTAGAAAATACTACTTTGTAGGTATGTTTTAAGGCTATCAATAGATTGAATTTTGTATTTACGGATGTTAAAAACGCGATAAGTATGTTTTTATATAAAAAAACAACTTCAACTAAAAATCCCAATTCAGAAACTTGGCCTTAAGCCCAAAAAACGCCAGGGCCGGCCCTGCACATATCACATATCACATATCACATATCACCTATCACGTATCACCTATCACCTAGCATGTACATAGCGCATATCACATTTCATTTCTTACGAATAATGGTTACACATCTTCATACTTATCACTGAATATATTTTATACTCACAACCCTAATTTTATGGTAACTACAAAACATTAACATCGTAAGCATGTAATAACACTAAAAACATTGATATCTATCAATATAAGCATCATTAGGTTCATCATTTCCAAAATACTTCCATAGTGACATTTTTTGACAACAAATGTAACATTAGGTCATATAAAGCATGTTTTATCTTCTACGCATGGAATCATTAATTTAGCCCCTAAAACATGATCTGTACCATTTTAAGACATTGATATTATCATCACAACACGCAAACAAATACAAAGTATCAATTCATCAACATGATCATTTTATAACCTTACAATGACTGCTAAGTTTTTACTTGCATGCATACTTCATTCCTTCTTCATTTATCATATAAATCAGCCTTATAACATGATCTCTAAGACAATTTAGGAACATGATTCATTATATCAAAGTTTACACGTAATTACACAACAAGTTATTAGTATAATCCTAAGTAATTTTCATACAAGCCCTTTTATTCATACTTGTTCTTAGACATTTCAAGATCAATTCCGGCCATATGAGGATGATTTGTAGACATTATAATTCTTTCCAAACAAACCAAATTTCTATATTTACAAGATTACAACCAAATCTACAAAACAATGTTATTTTCAACATATTAAGGTCAAAAATTACGTCTAACATGAAATCAACACGAAGTATACTATAGACATTATATATAGACTGTAACATCTGATTTATATCACTACAATTACATCGACATAACATGTTTACAATCATGATTTACTAACAACCCTATGCTTTCCAAATACAAAGTATCTTAAAAAATGCATAGAAAACACATACGAACAATTGGACCACCTTTGTAATAATTATGTATTTGTATTTACATTATAAAAAATTATGTCAATTTATCTTATTATTATACATAATAAGGATGAATATAACTTTTAAATGGGGTAAAAAAAAATACATGACATATATAGTAGTGTTTTTTCGGATCCGACGGGGACGACTGCTCCGACCCACCAAGGTATATCCGCCCCAGTAAAAAGTGGGTTAATATGTATTGGTTAGGGATAGAAATTAATAAAATAATACAGTAAGTATTTATTGATAAATCAAATGAATTTATATTTTGTGATCGATGAAGTTCTATTTAAAATAATTAATTTTTAGTATTATTGAGCTTTAAAGTTATTTCAAGTGTTATTTATTTATAGTTTAATAAAGTCCAATCCAATGTCTTTAAGTTTCAAAACTCTATATCTTTAAAATGAAGGTTGTGTTGTCGGCTCTCAAATTTTTTCTATTTCCAAAATCCCACTATATATAAATGCATGATTCTGCTAATTGTTAACTAAAACATTTCTTCTTGTTGATTAAATAATGAGTTATTATTATGTGCTTTTGTCTACAATGGTTGTCTTCATTTTCTTGAGCATATTCCTCTGCCTTACGGCAATGGCAACTTTTGATACTTATATTGTTCATGTAAGCTTGCCAGATGGTGATGAAGTCGTTACTATGGATCGTGAAAGTTGGCATCAATCCTTCGTGAAAGAAATCGAAGAGGATTCAAACGATGGAGGAAGAATCATTTACTCTTACAAGCATGTTGTAAACGGCTTTGCAGCTCGTTTATCAGACGAAGAAGTAAAAGTGTTGGAGAAAAAGGAAGGATTTTTATATGCTCGACCTCAAAAAATGATGTCTTTACAAACAACCCATAGTCCAAGTTTCTTGGGATTGGAACACAGTTTTGGTGTTTGGGAAAGATCCCATTATGGAGAAAATGTGATAATCGGAATTATAGACAGTGGAATTACACCGAATCATCCATCATTTAGTGATGAGGGCATGTCGCTGCCTCCGGCTAAATGGAAAGGGAAATGCGAGCTGAAAAGTGCAGCATGTAACAATAAGCTTATTGGTGTAAGAAACAATTATTTTTCTGTGACTACCACCATTTTCTGTGGCAAAATCCCGAAATACCACCCAAGTGCAATTTCAACAATTTTGAAACGCGATTTTCTTCCATTTTTTCCACAAATGTGCACGATCTTAAGGACCTCAAATCCCCTATTGGGGTTCCCCTTCCCAATTAGGGTTTTAGTTTGGTTCCAAAAACACCTAAAACGCGAAATGGGAGGTGGTATTTGGGGAATAGAGTGGTAGTTGTGGAATTTCCCCTTCTCAAAAGTGGTATTTAGGGAAAGCTCTCGATTGTATTGTTGATGAGGAGGAGCCTCTTGATACTTTTGGACATGGCACACTATGTGCTAGCGTAGCCGCAGGAAATTACGTGAAAAACGCGAATGTCTACGGTAACGCGAATGGCACAGCGGTTGGTATGGCACCTTTGGCTCATCTAGCCATGTACAAAGTTTGCAATGACACTCTTTGTAGTGAAACTGGCATCATAGCCGGTATGGATGCCGCGGTTGAAGATGGTGTGGATGTAATCTCACTTTCAGTAGGTACTTCAGGAGGGTTTATCATTTCTTTCTGGAATGAAAACTTTGCGATTGCAGCTTATGCCGCGATGAAAAAGGGCATATTTGTTAGTTCTTCTGCAGGTAATTCAGGTCCGTTAACCTCCACAATATCAATTGAGGCACCTTGGATTCTAAGTGTTGGTGCAAGCACAATGGATAGGAGTATAAGGGCTACAGCGGTTCTCGGAAACAATGTTGAATATGACGGTGAATCCGCTTTCCAACCACATGATTCATCGTCTGAGTTACTCCCTCTAGTCTACTTTAACTCGAGGGATGATGACATTAATGCTACATATTGTGCGCCGGGGTCGTTAAATGACATAGATGTTCAAGGAAAGATTGTCCTTTGTGAGAGAGGGGAGAATATATCGAGAATTTCGAAAGGGCAAGCGTGAAAGACGCCGGTGGGCTCGGTATGATTTTGATGGGTCAAGAGACGGATGGATACACTTTAATAACAGATGTACATGTTCTTCCAGTAACACTAGTGAGTTATGCAGCTGGGGAAGAAATCAAAGCATACATAAATTCGACGTCTTTTCCGAAAGCGAAGATAGTGTTTAAAGGAACCATTCTTGGTGTCAAGAATGCTCCATCAGTTGCATCATTATCTGCAAGAGGCCCTAGTTTGTCAAGTCCAGGGGTTCTGAAGCCTGATATCATTGGCCCAGGTGTCAGCATTCTAGCTGCTTCGCCTTTCCACGTGGACAATTCATATAACACGAAATCTACTTTTGACCTTTTTACTGGTACATCGGTGTCTTGTCCTCATCTTAGCGGAATTGCTGCCTTGCTAAAAAGCGCACATCCTGATTGGTCTCCTGCTGCTATTAAGTCCGCCATTATGACTACCGCCGATGTATTGAACCACGATGGTATGCCCATCCTCGACGAAAGGCTACTTCCGGCTGATATCTTTGCCATAGGTGCTGGCCATGTGAACCCTTCGAGGGCATATGATCCGGGACTTGTATACGATCTTCAACCCGATGATTACATTCCTTACCTTTGCGGTTTGGGATATACAGACATTCAGATCGAGCTAATCATTGCTCGAAAAATAAAATGCAGTGAAATAACAAGCATAGAAGAAGCAGAGCTGAATTATCCTTCATTTGCTGTTAAACTTGGTTCCAATGAACAAAAATACAATAGGACACTTACAAATGTTGGCGAATCTTTGTCAAGTTATCATGCCGATCTCCAACCGATTCCAGGGGTGGATGTGTTTGTTCAGCCTTCTATTCTGAATTTCAGAGAAGAAAATCAGAAGATAAGTTACCAAATAAGTTTCAGAAGATTAGATATAATGATAAATGAAGCTTATGTGCAAGGATCAATTTCATGGGTATCTGATCATCATGTAGTCTCTAGTCCAATCTCCATTAAACTTTCAGATTAAGTTGGGTGATGCTACTACCACAACAGGTTGTGTTATAACGAGTGAAATATAACACGTTTTGCACCCTTGATTATGGAAGGATTATGTCATGATCAATGGTGTAAACAAGGTACCATGTCACTAGCGCACCGTGGCATAATCATTGTGATAGTAGCGGTTCCGATTGTTGGAAGAATATTGTTCATTATTACGTTAATTAAGTTTTATTATTACCTAAGGCTATGTTAGCCAAGTTATTTCAGATTTTAGCACCTTTCCCATTATTTACGTAGTTATTTTCGGTTTCAAGCCATGATCCCATGTTTCCTATTTTATAGGAAGTGGCCTAGTGGGTGGTTAGTTTCTACATGTATTTATATGCTTGTTCTATCAATGAAATCATTAAGTTTTCCCATAAACTATCTCTTTCCATAAAAGTTATCAGTGGTATTGGAGCCATATTCTAAACAACAATTGAAGAAAGATCCATGGCCGAAACAAATTTTGTTCATGCTTCCATCCTATGGTTTGATGTACAACATTATGATCACTGGAGCATGTTGATGGAGAACTTCATGCGTTCTAAGGAGTACTGGACCATCATTGAGCCAGGAGTGGTTGAACCAGCAAGCAATCCACCCCCAACTGAGGCTCAGAGAGCAGATTTTGAGAGCTGAAAACTCAAAGATCTGAAAGCCAAGAACTATCTGTTTTAAGCAATAGATAGAACCATCTTGGAGACCATTCTCAGCAAGGAGTCATCATGGGTATCTGATCATCATGTTGTCTCTAGTCCAATCTCCATTAAACTTTCAGATTAAGTTGGGTGATGGCAGATGCTACTACCACAACAGGTTGTGTTATAACGAGTGATATATAACACGTTTTGCACCTTTGATTATGGAAAGGCTTATGTCGTGATCAATGGTGTAAACATAGTATCATATCACTAGCTCACCTTGGCACAATGATTGACATTAGGTAGGTGACATGCTATCTTGTTGGAGAAGCTTTACCTAACCTCAAGTTGCTTTTCAGTTGAGAAAATAGTGTTTTTTCTTTCCTAAAACGAAATTACCACATTCTGTGGACTATAAACCTACAAATTGAACCCAAGACCTCTTGGTTCCAAGGTCTCAGCTTAACCGTTGAAGTAGATCTCGTTGGCAAAATAGTGGTGTTAAGGTTATAAAAAAAACAGTTGCATGGAATCCACTTGGTTTATCGTTTAAAAATGATACTAGTGTAACATTGTGTTGTAAGAATTATTATTTAGTAATGAAGTAATTGTTGTTATTGTTGGCAAATTATATTCGTTTACTAATTAATTAAATTAGTATTAAGGAAAATCATTGGTTGATTAATCATTTTAGGAAAAATTGCAAAATTGGTCTCATAACTTTGGGATGTTACCAATTTAGATCTCATACGATTCTAATTTAGCGAAATTAATCCCATAACTTTCTGATGATACCAATTTTGGTCTAACGACCCTGATCCGGATGCTGAGTCCTTAACCGGAAAAGGATATCTGATACGTATATAATTAAAAATTAATCGATTATATACATATGTATGACATCATCAACACCAGAGAACAAGCGGAAACGAAGACATTGACTCGGGAAACTTAAAAGATTGCTACAACGATCAACATGTAACACATGCTGCAACTAAAACAACATCCCAAGACATCTGAACATATGCAGCGGTGTTACTTCATTCTTTGATACCAACAGTGACGTCTCGTTCATGAATACCGAGTCCTTATTCGGAATTGAATGTCCGGAATGTATATAATTAAAATTAATCGATTATATACGTAAACCTGACATCGTCAACACCAAAGAACAAGCGGAAAACGAAAAGATAGACTCGGGAAGTTTAAAAGATTGCTACAACGATCGACAAGTAAAACATGCTGCAACTAAAACAACATCCTAATTCCTAAGACACGTCTAGATCTAGAAATGAGTTTTCGAAACTCTTACCCGATCGAAGTAAAAGTTGTATCAACATGAAGCTCTCATCATGGTGAGCATTTTGGTGTGATTAATTTGTGATTCCAACTGTCGGATTGATCGGAAAGCGGAAGATTCTTTTTCCCTCTTCTCTTTTCTTTTCTTTTCTTTCTTTTCTTCCTCCCGTGTCTCTGCACATGCCGCCCCTCACTTTTGAAAGAAGTGAAATGAAGGGTTTGAGTATTGGTTGGGTTTAAACAGGGGTCGATACTTTTACCGTTTTGCCCTTACTAAAAGTTATACCTTTAAAATATCGTAAATGACCTTTAACTTATACTTAATCTCCAAATATTTATTTAAAACTTAACTTATTATAAATTATCGGGACACACAAAATCATAAAAAAAAAAAGTAGTCATTTTATGAAGATACGGGGTTTCACACATACGATTCTAATGAAGCAATTTTGGTGAATCATATGGTGAATTATGACAGTGAATCACGAAGATAAAACGTACGGTGAATCATACAATGATTATCTATAGTGAATTTTCGAAATTTTGTCAAAACGTTGTCATGCAAGTCATAAAAGAAAGAGAACGAAGAAAAATAAAAAATTTGGTATAAAAGTTATGCTCCTTCCATAGCTAGATCGAGAGATATTGATATTTTAAATGGAAAATTAGGGATAAGGACACAATCTGAAATATTTTTAAGTAACAGGACAACTACATATTTTTTATAGGGAGAAGGACAACTGCATAATTTTTATAGCGAGAAGGACAAACAGTGAATCTCGAAAATCGGTGAATCTCCCCGGTGAATCCCGAAATCGGTGAATTTTGACAAGTGAATTTCGACGGTGAATCCCGAAAATTAGTGAATTTCGACGATGAATTTTGAAAATTAGTGAATTTCGACGGTGAATTTCGTCGGTGAATTTAAACGGTGAATTTCGAACACAAGTGAATTTCGACAGTGAATAAATAGTTTTGTCCTTTATGCAAAAGTTTCAAAAAACTGTCCTTCTACTCAATTGATGAAATATTTCTGTCCTTCTCCCTCATTCCCCCTAATTTAAAAGTTTGGATGATAGAGAAAATTTATTTAATCTCCATTTTTAACGAGAGAGAAAATTTTGGTTAAAAGAAAGAGAAAAACGGGTACCGAGACATTTAAAGAATGGACACACCAAACAAAAACGCAGCTAAAAGATTAGAGATGCATCCCAAATTGCTACAATTGGACTAGTCCTAACAAGGTTCTTTCTTGATGTCCAAGTAAGTGCTCCTCGAGAAATGGTGTCGTTTTGAGCGGTCTTCGTATTCTGGAATGTGATTTCATACGTCAATTTCGGGTTTTCCTCTGTAAAATTTAATGTATTCGGCTTCACTTTCAAATTTACACCTTCTGGTGATTCGATGTTAAGCACGTAACTTGATTCAGGCTCTCCTACATTACCTATTCCCATAAGTCAAAGATATTTGTCATAAAATAAGAGATAATTCCCAAAAATCAATCTCTAATCTATTTTCTATTAATTATCTAACAAATAAATAATTAACTAATTACACATGTAACATAATCTAGGAAAATTTCTTTTCCTAATTTATCACAAAAGGGGCGCCACTTACATCATTAAATTAATAGAAAATGTCTTTTCTATTTTACATATTATTTACCAAATAAATAATATTGCATATTCATTAAATAGACCAACTATTTAATTTATTCTCGATGTTCCACAAAACGAGAAAACACTCGCGTGTTAGGAGCCAACCCGGGGACCATGGACCTATAACCAGTAGCTACAATTTGAATAAAATATTCGTCGAACAGAATATTTCTACTCAACTTATTAATTCTGGAATTACGCCACCATAAATCCGAATCTGAACTCTATCGATTATAGATATAACTTATTCTCAAAATGTCGAGTCGATAAGTGTCCACTGATATAATCATTACATACAGACTAACCCTCCATAGACTATCCGTAACGAAGCGAGAGTATTTCCGTAAACCTTCTTCAATACATCTTATCCTTATTTACCATTAACCCACTAGTGATCAATTAGTTCATAACCAATACGAACTCCCGGGATCGATCAGTTTCTAGGATTAAAAAATAAGGGGATAGTCTTTCTACTTCCCACAAGAAGGAATGAATTCCATATATCTGTGAGACACACACTTCTCACTCATTCCAAAATAGTGCCAAGGTGATGAAAGTGATTCGGACCGCGCCTCTTAGCGATCCTTAACGAACACATCCAACCCTATCCTGAAACAAGTAGGAGTATGCAATCACTTCAGGATTAAGGTTAATCCATATATGATCATCTTGTGATTTAATAAGATTTCTCAATCACATAATTATACGAGAAATGCAGATTAAATCGGTCCAGTCCTATATGACTACATCATATATAAATGTCCCACTTAGATAACCAATATCGACGGCCCGGATAAGACGGTCACATCATAAAGTGTTCTGGGCGCATTAATAGTGGTTTAATCAATAAACCCCATACTTTGATTAAGTTCACCACGGACTAACATTTCAAGTGTATCACCATAAACTTAATCCTCGCGTGCGACACACACTAAGTTATATGGCTACATATGATACGACTTAGGGTTTTCAGTAGTGTATTACTTACAAGCACGAAGCAAGTAATAAGATGAGAATAAATCTGTCATTTATTAATTCTAAAAATAATTATATAAATTGTCTTTCGGACGCTACTTCCAACAGTAACAGCCCATAAACAAGTAGTAACAGCCCATGAGAGGTAGTAACAGCCAATAAACAAGTAGTAACAGCCCATAAAATAGATTAAAAAAAACGGTTAAACCCTAACCGGAAGGGCCCCCCACTCCTCCAGTCCCACGGAATGAGTGGAGAGGTAAATCAGGTAACCCAGTGGATCCGTTTACATGGGCTGCTATTTAATCATGATACTGGGGTCACATTCCGTTTGCTGGAACAGAATGATTGGTAATTCGATCGTTGAGAGATTCGAAAACCCGACCCACAGCTCTCGACATAGCGTGCATTACACACATACCCATGCCTTCACCACCAGGCCATGTCCTGGGGACCCCATAAAATAGATAAAGTTACAAAAAAAATATAGTAACGTTAAAAAATTAGTAGTAACAACCTATAATATACATGTAGTAAAACCAATAAAATATAGTCACAATGATACGTTCCTCCTTCTCCTCCCCAAATCCTAATGCCCATCGTTATGTTTTTCACTCAGCCGTCGCGTTTTCTAATCCGAAAAACATGTTCCAAATCCATTGAATCTAGGCATTCATGTAACAAAATCACGACTCCTTCACGTGTTGCAAAACAGAACCGAATCGAGACAATAAAGCTTCGAATCAGCTGAATATGGAAGGATATCACCGAGATGGTCAACCATCATGTTTCTATGCAAAAACGTGTTGCAAATCCGTAAATAATCAGGCGGAGAATGCCTGATTGACCACATAAGAGGTAGGAGATGAAGCAGCAGCCGGATTTTTACAGTTGAAGCAACAACTGGATTTTCTGAGGTAGGAGATGAACGAATCCTGTCGAACCCACAAAGCATACGCCGGATTATGATTTGTGTGTTTGATCGGAGCGTGAAGAGTAGGGTTTAAGGCTACAATAGCGGCAGGGTTGGATGAGGCCGTAGTAGGGGAAGTGGCGGCTGTGGTGTATTGGCTGGTTTGAGATATGGCCGAGTTTGGATGAGGGAGAGATAAGAATTAGAAAAAGGGTATATTGGTAAGTTTATGTAGGTTTTGTCAGTTTCCTTGGAGCCTGATAAATAAATTAATCCGTCCTTCTCGTCAAAAACCTATAAAGTTATCTCAAGTGTTATTTATTTATTGTTTAATAAAGTCAAATCCAATGTCTTTAAGTTTCAAAACTCTATATCTTTAAAATGAAGGTTGTGTACAATGAGCCGGCCGTCGGATTATTCGCTGTGTTGTCGGCTCTCAAATTTTTGGCTTAAGATTTCTTCAAAGATTTGAGGTAGGGAGGTGTTCAATTGAATCTATTTTTGCTATAAGCATGTTCTGAGTATAGATCCTTTTGTGGTGTGATGCATGTAAAGTGAAATGTTTGTGTTCTAGTGGCTTTGGCTCCGCACCGTAACTCACAGGAGCATTAGAACACATCTTATTTTGCCTTACGTGATGTTGACTATGATAGTCAATGACTTTGATGTTATGTGGCAAAGTTAGGGGTTCGGTTTCTGGTGGATTTGGCTCAAAGACCTTGTGAGACCCTCTGCGGGGAGAAACTCGGGATCATCGAAACCTTATTCCTTAGCCTTGTGGGTATTGGATTAGAATTTCTGTGATACGTGATAGGTAATATATTTTAGAGTTTTCCAAGGTCTAGTAGTCTTTAAAAACCTTTTTATGTGCAATGAACTCAGGTGGTTAGTTTAAAACGCATAAATACATATTTGAGAGTCTAAAAGATAAAACATTCTAGTCCTTGGTGAAGCATGTTTCTATATCGCAACTGGGAGTTGGACTCCACTTAGGGGCTAGCCCTATGCATTTTAAGGGGTTGAATCTGTCGTGGTGCATCCGTCACCTCGCAAAGTGTCCTTGGACTTTTATGCAACTCATCCCTTTGTTTCGTGAGTTTGCTAGCGGGGTAAGCTGGAGGGGAGTGTGCTTTTATAACATACTTGGTAGCGTGTAGACCTTCAGTGCTATTTATATATATTGTTGTTATGTGTATAGATTCGATGCTTCTACTCCCTACTAAGTACGTATGTATTTACCCCATCGTTATATTGTTCCCACCCCGAGAAGGTGAAGCAGGTTACGACGACGTATGTGATGATGTGTACATAGAGGAGTGACCTCGGGATGCTTTGAAGTGTTGTTTTGTTATCTTCGGCTTTTGTATAATGCAATATACGATAGACTATCTTTTGTTATAGTAGTACAAGTAATGTAAGCTAAATGTTGTAACATTTTGCCTTGTGAATTATCTTTTCTTTCAAAAACTTTAAATGTTGTAATGGTATCAACATATGGTTTTCCTAATCTACCCCTAGTTATGTATGTTTTTCCGAGTCGTTTAAACTTCTGCAATTATAATCTGATGACGTATTAGTAAGGCTAACGTATATAATTTAGTATAAATACGAGTTATATACGTGTCAGGCGTTCATTTCCGGATAAAGAATCAGTCTCTGGAAACGGGACGTCACATTGTACTAGCTTTGTAATAACTATGTATTTGTTTTTACATTATAAAAAATTATGTCAATTTATCTTATTATTAGAGATGATAAGGGCGGATATAACTTTTAAAAGAGGCAAAAAAATACTTGACATATATAATAGTGTTTTCTCGGATCTCAGAAGGACGACTGTCCCCACCCACCAAGGTATATCCGCCCCCGGAAAGAAGTGGGTTAATATAAAATAGGTTAGGGATAGAAATAAAAAAGGTAATAAGTATTAATTGATAAATCAAATAGATTTACATCTTGTGATCAATGAAGTACTATTTAAAATAGGAAAAATTAGTTTTAAGTCCACATTTCTCTCTTTAATTAAGTGTTAATCCACACTCCAAATAAAAGTTGCATTAAGGACAAAAAAATATTCGTTGTACTAAATTACCCTTATGGTGTTTACCGGTTATCAATCTAACTTCACCCTCCTCTGACATTCATACAACGGAGATCATAAATTTCTTCATTCAGAGTCAAGAATCTCAGCCTCCTCCAAAACCAAACTTTGTCCGAGCAATCCACTTCCAATCCACCACCGCCAGTTTCCGGCCGTCTTCCATCGGCATTTCATCACCACCGACGGCGGCATACATCACTACAAGCCCTCAAGTACGTCCCGACACTCATAATCAAATTGAACAAGTTTATGAAGAAGAAGAAGGCGGATATGAGGATGACAACTATTCCCGTGACTCGGATCATCATACACTACCACAGACTAGTAAAGATGACCGGATGCAACTTGACTGTATGCTTTGTCACTGGTCAGGAAGCTTTTTTTTTTTTTTGTTGTTGTTGGATTTTGCAATAATAATGTAACTTGGTTCGTTCCCTGTTTATGTTGTGACATGGATGATTTGATTTGATTTTGTTTTGCACAATGGGATTTATCCATTTATTAGTTTCATTTTAGTACCTTTCTTGTTCTTATGCTTTGTGTTGCTACACTTTAAGCAAACGGTAATCTTCAGTTGCTCTCTCCGGAAATAATATGGTTTAAGAGAGGTATTTTCTATCTTTTCAGTTTGAAATGTTTTGCGAATCTTAACTCAGGCTGTTTGAATGCTTAAGTTAGCAAAGAAAATTGTTGAGTTAATGCATTTAATTACATGTAGATTATGAACAGCAAAGGAAGCTTCAAAATGAACAGCAAAAGGAAGTTGGTTGTGTGTATCAGCCACCACTTGATTCATATGTTCAAATGGATTTTATGACAAGTAAAGTGACGACGAATGGAGACTGTGAGGGTGTAAAGCTTAAAAGACAAGTGTCATGTACCTGTCTTTTGACATTGCAAAGCCGAGTAAGACAAGTGTCATGTACTGATACTGATACTCATACTGATACTGCTGATATTGATACTTATACTGCTGATACTGATACTGATATTGTGTCCCTTAATGCAATAGATAGGCCTAGTTCAAAGGGTTAGTTTAATCATCGATTCATTCAAGCCAGGATTGAGTGAGTAGTCGAGTTTGTAAATTCGGAAAAGTATGAAATGACTACTTCACATGTCATTCTTGTTCCCAAGCTTGATATTGGATTTTTGTTCGTAAAGATGTCAATGTTTATATTCGATCTATTGGGGTAGATCCTTATACCGTATGGGCCGTCATTCGTTCAAGGTTAGTGGTGATAAGCAAGATTTTGATTTTTTGGGCTAATATGCTTCATGTTGGTTCTAGTTATGCTATTGGCGCTGTTAGATTTGGGGTGCATAGACCTTGCAAAAAAAAACCGAATGGAGAGTCCTTTTGAGCTGATACTCAGACCGATACCGATACGATACGATACATCGATACGCGATACCGATACCGATACCGCCGATACGATACTTATACTGTGTGCCTTAATGCAATAGATAGGCCTAGTTCAAAGGCTTATTGTGTGCCTTGGCGTGCTGAGGTTTTTGATCTACATTGTATCATCATGTAATAGATAGGCCTAGTTCATAGGTTTACTGAACTTGTAATTCAGCACCTTTTGAATTCCGGGCATGATAATTTAGTTCTTTGAACTAGAATATCCTTCTTATAAATTGGCTGATAGTTCGTACCTTTTCGTACTTGTATTGATCTTCTACGTATTACCTTTTGTTCTGATGTACCTATTGTACTAAATCTATAGTCTGTTGTATTGATCTTCTATGTATTACCTTTTAGTCTTAATTCAAGTTCGCCTTGTCTAGAATTCGTTTACGATACTACCGATACCGATACTACCGATACCGATACCGATATCGTGTTAGTGTAAATGCTGCGATTAAATTCGGCTTTCAAATACTACATCGAAAAGGTATCAAACTCGGTCTCAAAATGAAGATAAAAAAAAATATGAACTTTGGTGAAACAATTTTGATGATCGGCGTTCTAAATCAAAAGTTACGGTCGTTTATAAGAAAAAGCGCTCCGGTTAATACAAATTTTTTTTCGTCTTTCAAAATATACGTCGGAAGGGTATCGTGTTTGGGCTCAAATTGAAGAGCAAAAAAAAACATGAATTTTGGTGAAAAAATTTCGATGATCGGAGTTGTAAAATCAAAAGTTACGGATGTTTGAAAAAAAGAAAAAAAAAAAGAAAAAAAGAAACAGATACAAAACAGGTTCAAAACAGTGTACTAATGTATAATATACCTAGGACGCGCGCGGGGTAGTTTTGTCTTTCTGAAAATGTTTGTCCTTTTTGCAACTAAAAAAAGGAGTGTGTCCTATTTATTTATTTTGTGTCAAAAAAAGGACTTTTGCCTCTTTACCTCTTTATAATAATTATTTTTTAGTATTATTGAGTTTTAAAGTTATTTCAAGTGTTATTTATTTATAGTTTAATAAAGTCCAATCCAATGTCTTTAAGTTTCAAAACTCTGTATCTTTAAAATGAAGGTTGTGTACAATGAGCTGGCCGTCGGATTTTTCAATGCTTTGTTGTCGGCTCTCAAATTTTTTCCATTTCCAAAATCCCACTATATATAAATGCATGATTCTGCTAATTGTTAACTAAATCATTTCTATATATAAACGATTCTAACCTAATTAAGAAGCAACATAAAGGTGGCCATTGACCAACAATAACATAAAAGAAAACAAACATGGTATACTCTCCCTCTCCTCACCGATCTACTAACTTGGATTAGTTAATCGTTATGTTACTTCCCCACATAATTTCTTTAGATTAATCGTGAGCTTTTAATGATTATTATCATATTTATCAGCTACGGGTGCAATTTCCTACTCCTATCTACTCCGACAATGGCAATAGACAATCTATACGCGAGCTACCCTCCTTAATTGGTCCGTAATAGCCCATACGCATAAATAACTAGAACTGCCGATATTGAGTGTTACGTCATACCGCTAACCCGCCTAGACAGCTGTCGACACTGACCCGCACGTTCCTAGGGTCCATCAAGACTATGTCCTAATTAACGCTTCACTTGCAGTCCTTCATTTTAATTTACGAATTACGAATACTAGATTGGCCAGATCTATTACCCGTTTTAATTATTACTGCCCATCAACGTAGCTGTAGTGAATCCCAGTTTAGGTTTTCTAAAATATGCCTCGGTAAACCGGTATAGACCGCCGGTTTACCGGGGGCGGATTTTCCAAATTTCTGGATCTACATTGCTCAATACGATTAAAATAAGTAAATTATGGGGTTGTTAAACATGCAGATTAACTAAAACATATAAATACGAACAGATCTACCATATTGAAGACAATAAAGGAACGCTCAAAGCTTCATACCTTCAACAATGAAGATCTAGCTCGATCTACTCAAGCTAGAGATGATGGAAGAAGGGAGGAAACCAAAAGCAACTCTCCAAAGCTCAAGAAAACTTTATTTCATCAAAATATATAATGTATTTGTAATACTAATGAAAAGTTATTCAAGATGTATGAATTGTATGAAAGCTTTCAGTATATGCGTCTTTATATAGATACAATAGCCGACTTAAGACTCTCTAAAACCCTAACCGACTTAGCCAATGCGGCAGAATGAATTTCGTGTTGAATAAGTTCTTCAGCAGACTTCTTCTTGGACTTCAATCACTCAGCCTAATGCATTCCTTTTGGTCCATATCCGTTCTCCAATGCTCCAGTTTCGGTACTTCCTATAAAACACGCAAAACGAGACAAACCAGTACCAAATATCAGGAAAATAGCATGAATGCAGAATCATGATCCTGGAAACACTCACATAGCATTTAACATATATTCCACGTAATAACAAGCCTATCTATCCTCTCTTGAGCATAATTCGGGGTGAATATAGGTAAAATTATTGGTACAATTTAGAGTGTTATCAACTACCCCCCACTTAGCTTTTGATCGTCCCGAGCAAAAGGAGAAAAGAAAATAACACTCTGAGCAATAAACAACTTAATTAAAAACAACTATGCTCTACTGAGTCAAGATCAAGATAATGCCACTCATATCCATCAGTATCATATCAAACACTATTCACGTCATGAGCCAATGTGTGTGTACAATAACTTTCACTACCGCCTAGTAGGGCAGACAATCTCATATTACATCAACCCATAGTAGAACTAACCAGTCTCGAACATGTTATTTGTTAATGAATTGAGCTGGCAAGGCGGATCGAGAACCGAGCATATACTACTCTTAGGCTCACTCTTATCGGTCTATGCAAAAGTCATGCGTCTTACGCTCCATCAACTAAGATATTGCCAAAGAGAATATAGATGTATATATTTCAATGCACTTCTCTTTCTTGGCGGGTGAACTTTCATTGATTTAACTATCCTCACGGCCCCACTCATGATAAACTACCGAATCCGAATTTCCTTTGCCTTTCTAATCGTAAGTGAAACATGATTCGTGATAAAGCCAGGGTCAACTCTAGTCAAAGCAATATGCTATCGACTACACACCAAGGGAAGTGAGTTATACGTGCTTAAAATGGTGGTTCATAACAGAATATGTGCTTAATACGCCACTACTTCAGAAGTGGACACTTTCTCTTACTCGTACAAAGTAAAACAAAGATGAAGTCAATTAACTCGAAAAGATCAAAGATATCATAATTTTTCAAAATTCTGTCGAAGGGAATCAAAGTCTAAGTGGTGAATCGTGCATCAAAGAAAATCAATACAATCACGCAATTCATGGAATATCATGCTAAAAAGCTAAGTGACGTTCCTCTACCCCCCACTTAATCGAAACATTGTCTTCAATGTGTAAGATGAGAAATAAAAACGAAAAGGAACTTAGCTTCGGTTAATGGCGGAACCAAAGAAGAAACGGATCATCGTACAAATCATCAGACGTATGTAAGTAATCCATGAAGAATCTGCGCAAAATATCTCAAGAAAACCAAGAAGAATAGTGGTGACAAGAAACTGTATATTAAAAATGCGCAGTAAAGAGAAAATAATATAACTCCAAAACAAATTAAGCCGACAAAATTATTATAGAAAATTATTCTGCTACAGTAACTAAGTAGGAAAAGGAAAATAAAAACAAGGAAAAATGGAAAACAACAATAAAATAAAAAGAAATAAAAGCTAGTCATAATCAGAATCACCCTCCCGGTCGACGCCATGATCAAAACCGGGAGGTGGTGCAGAACTCGAGGCAGCGGCGGTGGAAGAGGATGCTCTATGACGAGGGGCAGTCCTAGGTGGCGGGGTAGCAGGCGGAACTCCTAGAAAGTCAATAATTCGATCCATCTTGCGATGCAGACTCACAATCTCTCGCGAGTGCTCTTCAAGCAAGGCTCTCTGAGTTCTCGGTGCTCCAAGCACCGGAGTACGCTCTCTTTCTGCTCTAACCCATCTCTAAACTCTCGAGACTGACTGCGAACTGAGCTGAGGCTCAGGATCTTCCCAATCATCACTGACAAGCATCTTCACCTCGGCCTCTAGAACAAACATATCAATCATCGGCCCGTAAGGTAGCAGCTCTCGCTCAGAAGTGGCGGCAAGCTCATGGATACGGCTATACATCAACAGACCGATGTTGATAGGGGCACCCGTCTCTAGGCAAAACATCAACTCTGCCCTCGAAGTGGTGACAAAAACAGTGTGCTTTGTCGGAAGAAGGCGTGCACAAACAAATCTATTGACCATCTTCCGGTCCCAAGATAGTTCATTCTCTAGGAAGATGGTGGGGGCTCCAGCAGGATTGGGCTTCCATTGCACCCCTAAGAAATCAGCAACCATGTCCATCCTCTTGAGATCGGCAATGTTGCTCGAGGATGTGTACTCATCCGGGCCCACCGGTGGATTTCTAACCCCAAAATAAGCGTTGATCCGTTCGATAGAGAAATCAACCTTAACACCGCGAACCATAGAAAATGTGGCTCCAGGGTTATTCACAACATAAGCATAGAATTCCCTTACCACCGTGGTGTTGAACTTTGCCGGTGCCTCAGCCATGTCCAATAAATCTTGTGCTTGTAGGGCCTTCGGCAATATCGACCCACAGTCGTCAAAATCTACCCCTCGTTCTCGAGCAACTGGTCTTGGTTTCCAATGGACTTGGAACGACTCGTAAATGTCTAAAGAATAGAACCGCGCAACCCCCTCTATCAGCGGATTGGCATCTCCATATACAGTCTGATATCCACTGGGACGATCAGCTGACCGTTGACGCTTAGGACCCATCCTGAATGAGTACGAACCTGATACAGAAGCTGTTTCTGAAAAATAACCCTTGGTAAACCGGAGGTAGGGTTCGGTTTACCGGCTTGAGATTTTCTGATTTTCTTTCAGGACTGTGCCTCTGATGATAGAAGAAGAAAAATTGTAGCACCTCACCGTAGCAACAGTACTACAAAACAGCAACAGGGTTGAAGAAGGTGGTGTTTAGGGTTTGGAAAATAGAAGGAAATTGGTTTGGTTATGGTGGCTATTTGGTGGTGATGGTGGCCGAAATATATGAAGAAGGAAGAAATGGTAGAGGTTTGGTGAATGAAAGAGATGAAAATGATATGAATGATGGTGTTGGTGATGAAGGTGTGGTTTAAATAGGAAGAATGGAATGAATGTGGATGGTTTAGTGGGATAATGGGTAGAGAAGTGATTAGGGTGAGGGATTTGAGGAGGTGATTGATGGGATTGAGGTGGAGCTATGGTTGAGTGTGGGAAAGGATGAAAAAATTTGAAAAGAGGGGAAAATGGTTCGGTTTCTGCTGACTGACTGTATCTGGTGCAACGTGTGTCCTCCACGTGTCTCTAAAAATTAAGCTTTATAAACAGAAGTTCAGAAATCTGAAAACCAAGCCTCGGTAACCCGGAGGTTACCCTCGAGATACCGGGGGTATATTTTCACCAGATTTTTTATCTGCCTTTGCTGCACTTCTTACTCAACCCTTCTGCTCAATTCTGACCTCAAATTGACTATCCTTTTATTCTTCAATTGTCATTTCCGACTCAAAACCTAACCTACTTCAATAGAATCCTCAAGGAGGTAAAAAAACCTTTCCACAACCATTCGGTTTCAAGCCTAAGTTTGTGGTAGGATGAAAAATAGCTCGTCCCTTCATCTGGCTACTTTTATTCAATCCTAAACTACCTAAGGGTTTGAAGAATTAGTTCTGAGTTTATAGTCGTCAGCTCGACTTTCTTCAGATCTCCGATCAATCAAGGGTTGGAGCTTTAACTTGCCAAACTTTCGCTCCAGAGGTTTGCACCTTCATAGAACCTTTCTGAGCTCTCTTCCTAGCATGCCTCTCCCTTTTAGCTTGCGTGCTAGGTCTGCCTCTGCGTCGAGATTTAGACCTTAAACCCAAGGACACCACATTTTCTACTTTCAGCTCGACTCGTTCACTATGCAACACGGAAGGACTGGCTTCCGTGAGCATCCTGTCGTGGTCCTTATCTTCTTTCTCTCTCAGGATTAATCTCATAAACTCTTGCTCAACGGTTTCTATGACAACCCCTCTATGCTTATACCCTTCGATTTCCAAGATCTCCACCTTCCCTGAAGCATATGTCATCTTACAACTCTCCGGTCGGTTTTCCAGGGGTTCTAGGATCTTAAAAGATACAGCGTCATTATTCATCCTAAGAGTAATCTCCCCTTATCAAAATCCATAACCGCCATACTCGTCGCTAAGAAAGGTCGTCCTAAGAGAACTGGGGCACTAGGGTCCTCAGGTACGTCTATGACCGTGTAGTCAATAGGATACGTGAACCCTCCCGCCTTAATTGTACACTTTCTAAGCAGACGAGCAGGCATATCTCTGGTTCTATCTACGAAGGTCATTGTCCTGGTTTGATTCAGTATGACCGGAAGTCTTATCTTTTGACAGAGGGAAAAAGGTAGAATATTGCAACTCGAGCCAGAGTCGCAGAGACCTAATCCTACGGATATTCCATTTACAGAAACTGAGAGTCTGAACGTGCCAGGGTCTCCTAACTTCACCACGGTGTCTGAGTCTGGGTAATCCTCAGGCTAAAAAAACATCGTGTCAGGATCCTCTTCAGGATCGTCAGAGTCATAATCCGATGATGATATATCAATTAATTCGCAAGGAAACTCACCCGGACGATACGTGATGTACTCCTTCAGGTCGTCTTCAGGATCTTGCTTGATTGCTTTCTCCTTTTTTTCCAACCTTTGATTTACCGCTTCATAATGCTCTCGTGCTTCAGATCCAGGATACATGGAAATTGGTGTGATGTTCAAGATTGTTCTAGGCATATTGTTTGGCCTGTTTGCTCTTTGTCAAGTCTGAATGGATCAAATCTCCGAAGTGTTCTGAACAACCTGCAAAAAGACAAAATAAAACAAAGAAAAGGTTAGCAACTTCCGCTTCAGCTGGGTGTGATCCCAACTGTTGCGGACCTACTAACTAAAATCAACAGGGAATAACACAGAATAACAGGAACTGCTCAGAAATTGATTTTTCATGCCTCGGTAAATCGAAGATTACCTTCGGGATACCGGCCCTGATTTTTTTTTAAATTCTGGCAGTTTAACATGTGCAGGATTGATACAGAACGACTCAAGACTCAGAATAAAATAAAATAAAATAAAACGACTTCTTAATTTGACTTAAAACGTTTATATTTAGAAATTGACCATTGTCCCCGGCAACAGCGCCAAAAATCTTGATCGCGTGTAAGTCACTAACGTCGATATTACTAGCAAGAATACTAGGTACATCACAGTATAGTAAATGCGAGTCAAGGTCGATCCCATAGAGACAATGCAACTTATACATATAAACGATTCTAACCTAATTAAGAAGCAACATAGAGGTGGTCATTGACCAACAATAACATAAAAGAAAACAAACATGGTATTCTCTCCCTCTCCTCACCGATCTACTAACTTGGATTAGTTAATTGTTATATATGTTTACTTCCCCACATAATTTTCTAAGATTAATCATGAGCTTTTAATGATTATTATCATATTTATCAGCTACGGGTGCAATTCCTACTCCTATCTACTCCGACAATGGCAATAGACAATCTATATGCGAGCTACCCTCCTTAATTGGTCTGTAATAGCCCATAAGCATAAAGAACTATAACTGCCGATATTGAGCGTTACCTCATACTGCTAACCCGCCTAGACAGCTGTCGACACTGACCAGCACGTTCCTAGGGTCCATCAAGACTATGTCATAATTAACGTTTCACTTGTGGTCCTTCATGTTAATTTATGAATTACGAATACTAGATTGGCCAGATCTATTACCCGTTTTAATTATTACTGCCGATCAACGTAGCTGTAGTGAATCCCAGTTTAGGTTTTCTAAAATATGCCTCGGTAAACCGGTATAGACCGCCGGTTTACCGGGGGCGGCTTTTCCTAATTTCTGGATCTACATTGCTCAATACGATTAAAATAAGTAAATTATAGCGTTGTTAAACATGCAGATTAACTAAAACACATAAATACGAACAGATCTACCATATTTAAGACACTAAAGGAACGTTCAAAGCTTCATACCTTCAACAATGAAGATCTAGCTCGATCTACTCAAGCTAGAGATGATGGAAGAAGGGAGGAAACCAAAAGAAACTCTCCAAAGCTCAAGAAAACTTTATTTCATCAAAATATATAATGTATTTGTAATACTAATGAAAAGTTATTCAAGATGTATGAATCATATGAATTGTATGAAAGCTTTCAGTATATGCGGCTTTATATAGATACAATAGCCGACTTAAGACTCTCTAAAATCCTAACCGACTTAGACAATACGGCAGAATGAATTTCGTGTTTAATAAGTCACCGGTTTACCGGGCCTAACCCTCGGGTTACCGGGCCTTCTATTCTTCTTTTTCTTCAGCAGGCTTCTTCTTGGACTTCAATCACTCAGCCCAATGCATTCCTTTTGGTCCATATCCGTTCTCCAATGCTCCAGTTTCGGTACATCCTATAAAGCACGCAAAACGAGACAAAACAATACCAAAACATCGGGAAAATAGCATGAATGCAGAATCATGATCTTGGAAACACTCACATAGCATTTAACATATATTCCACGTAATAACAAGCCTATCTATCCTCTTTTGAGCAGAATTCGGGGTGAATATAGGTATAATTATTGGTACCATTTAGAGCGTTATCACTGCTCAATTGATGAAATATTTTTGTCCTTCTCCCTCATTCGCCCTAATTAATAATATATGAAATAGTTTAATTTCTCCGGTATTTCCAAAGTTGCCTATTTGTATATGAATCTGTTTGCAGTCTATTTTAAAGTTCTTTAAAAAAATATATTCTCTTTCTTCTTCCTCCTTAAAATATATATAAAATAAGAAAATATCTTTTCACACAGCCATTCATCATATTATACAGTAATTAAATTTCACGTAGCCATTTGTCTTATAAAATAAGAAAATGTCTTTTCATGTGAAACATTATACCTATCCAAATGTGGTCAGAACACTTTAGCTTATTTTGATCCGAACGTGGTCAGAAAAACATTACATATTCAGCCTCTAAAATTAAATAAATGCACTATGTTACTATACCATAATATATGTAACATTTTAAGTAGATAAATCAAGGGTGGCGCCATTTTGAGATTACCATGAAGAAAATTGGTTCAATGTATCCTAGTCATCAAAAATATCAAAAGTCTTACTTGGAAACTACAAGGTTGCATAGAAGACATGGAAGGACTTTCTTGGAGCATGTAGGGGCCGAAATTTGAAGTGTTTTTTTTTTAGCTAGAAGTTGTCATTTTTCACACCTATAAATACCCAAGCTATGTACTTGTATTTGAATCATCATCTTTTGCAATAATAAAATTTTATATTTTCTACACTTGGATTAGTGTGTTGAATTCTCTGGATAAAGGTTCTTTCAGATTATCAAAGGCTTGAGAAACCTTTGTGGGTGTCCTATACCAAGGTGCTTTGAAACAGGTTTTCTAAGTGTTGAGGTTATTCCAAGATGCTTTCTAACAAGTTGAGACTGTGTCGAGGAGCTCTCGAAAAATATTCCAAGGTGCTTCTACGCAATTGTTGTAGTTGTGTCGAGTAGAAAGACTTGAATCCAAATACCACTTTTCCTAGATCCGCGCAATTTCACATCAGTTGGTATCAGAGACCAAGGCGTAATCGACGGTATTCTATCATTCATCTTATTACCTTCATTATTGTTGCATATAATCGTACGTATTTGAAGAACACATTATTCCACACAAGCGTCTATATATATATATATATATTATAAGATTGGGATGCACATCTAAACCGTGTGTATTTGAAGAATAATTTTGTTCCGTACGAGCAACAAGTGAAAAAAAAAGGGCGAGAAAAAAAAAGGAAGAAGGGATCAATTTTTTTTCTTCGCACTCTTCAATAATTTCCGTTACATTTTGTACTATTTTTCTTCTCTCGATATTTTCTAGATTTCAGAGTAGCGCCTAGAATTTCCAACGACACTTAACTTCTTGTGTCTACATCTCGTTGTAAGAAATCCTCAAGGTTTCTAAGTTGCTTGATATATTCGGTATATGCTTCCATCTTGAGAAACAACACACATTCAAAAAAAAAAATGAACAACCACAATCAAATTCCTGGTATGGATGAGGGGGACCAACAACGCCTATAACAGATTACTCAAATGTTGATTTAAATAATAGATGATCGGTTTGCACAACTGAAACTGGCACAAGGTGTTCCAGCACACGGGCCTGAACCCAGTAATCATTCTGCAAATGGCGATGACGATCTTGACAATGCAGCTACTGTCTTGGCGGCACCAAGAGAAAATCTCCAAGGTATTAAACAGAAAATTCCGGCGTTTAAAGGTAATTCTAATCCTGATGAGTATTTTTCTTGGGTTCTTAAAATTGAGCAAATATTTGATTGTCATAATTATTCGGAAAGAACTAAGGTTCAACTTGCCACAAGTGAATTTGAGGAACGACCTATGCTTTTGTTTAAGAAAACTAATGAAAAGCGCAGGAAATCAAGACAACAGGTGATATCCTCTTGGGAAGTACTTAAAAATGAGATGCATAGGAAGTGGGTGCCCGAGTCGTATCGACGGGAGAAAGTGAGGAAATTGCAAACTCTCGAACAAGGCGAAAAATCTGTTCAAGCCTATCAAGATGAATTGGAGATGGCATTAATTCGTACCGATACGGACGAATCCGATGAACACACCATGGCTCGGTTTTTGGCAGGATTGTGGCCTGAGATAGCCGACCCGATTGAGATGATGAATTGTACAACTTACGATGAAATGGTACATGCAGCTTTGACTAAAGAAAAGCAACTCATAAGGCGGAAAGCACAACTTAGCAAAATTTCCAGCACCGCTCCATATAGGCCGACATCATCTAAGGGCGACGGAGGTAAGTTTCTTGTTAAAAATTCTGCTGCTAAATATACCCCTCCCCAAAATATGCGCCTAAGGAAAATTTGAAGAACCTGTGATTTGTTATAAATGCAAAAGGTTGGGACATAAGGCTAATGAATGTGGAAATAAGCGCTCTTATATTGCTAATAAGGATCGATTATATCAGTCGGAATCGGAGGATGAGAATGAAATTGTTATGAAAGTGAAAAAGTTGAGGTCGATGAGAATGAAGACCAAGGTACTTTTTATGATGAGCGCGCACTGTTTGTAACAAAAAAGGTCCTTAGCACGGTGAGTCAAATTGATAACAATGAAATACAACGTTAGAATATTTTTCAAACTTGTTGTCTTATCGAGAGAAAAATTTGCATGATGATTATTGACTCCGGTAGTTGTACCAATGCGATTAGTAGTGAGGTTGTTGAGAAGTTAAAAATTCCAAAAATAAAACATGCTCAACCTTATAAATTGCAATGGTTGAACGAGAGTGGATCCGTGAAAGTGACAAAGCAAGCATACGTGAGTTTTAAGTTGTCGAAATATGACGATAAAGTTCTATGCGATGTTGTTCCAATGCATGTCACTCATTTGTTACTTGGCCGTCCTTGGCAATTTGATAAGCATGTTATTTATGATGGGTTTCTCAATAAATATACTTTGACCCACAACGGCAAGCGTATCACTTTGAGTCCGTTACTTCCATACGAGGCTCATGCCGATTATGTCAAATTTGCTGAAAGAAGAGAACAGCACGTACTTCTTCTGAAAAAGCAGTTGTTGTCACGGATTTTATCTAACAAAGCAAACAAGTAATAAAATTTATAAATCCGGTATTCCCCAAGTGTAGGGATCGTAGCATAGCGATTAATACCGGAGTCGATCACAGGGAATCGGGGTATCTAGTTCAATTAATTTTCCTAAGGTTGTTCCTACTAAAACGAAACTAAAAACGATAAAATAAACTGGACAGAGGATTGTCAGTCCAAAGCCAGGAAGGATAAAAGCGAAAACGAAATCTAAACTATAAACTATAAAATAAACAGTAAACAAGATGATCATGGTGATTAAACAACGAACAAACAATAATCCACCGATCCCGCAACCCTTAATTTCCTCTCTAAAGTTGTCTTGTGATGATTTAATTAAAGATGTGGTTCACCTATCAAAGGTATGAATACCTACTCTCGTAGATAATTCGTCTATCAATCTCATCATCTCCCGATCTATAGAGATTAACGCTCTCAAAACAAGGTGTAAGATCTCTCAATCTAGCAACCTAGATATTCAACCTATCAACTCTCGTTATGTCAAGGTTAAAAATCCCATCTTTCCTATGGTGATCTAAGGTTTACACCGACTCTCGTCATACGGTAAACATCAATAAGCAATTCATCTTTCGATATCGATTGCATAACAAATGATCAAAGAAAAGATGACAACTTTGAATTAAAATCACAACATAAACTCAGATTGGAAATAGAAAAACCTGATGGAAAAGATTCAAATCGTTTGAACATGTTCAGCCCCAAGCGTTGAGCATAAAACGCAGCAGCAAAACAGAAATAAAACGGAAAAGAAACAAGAAAAATCGCAACCCCAGCCTCCCCTAAGGGGGCTGGGGCCGCCTAGGGTTTTCTCCTAATGATTGTGTATCAATAGGTCTCAATAATGTGTGATTAGGGTTGAAATCCGCGCTGCTATTTATAGAAAACTAAGTCGGTTTTCAGCATGTCGGCCGTGGACGCCCGTCCGGAATTGTGGACGCCCGTCCAGATGCCTTGGACTTGCTTCAGACGCCCGTCCACTCAGCGTCCAAACTCTCTGAATCAAAAATCTTCTCCTGGACGCCATTCCAATATTCTGGACGCCAGTCCGGACTGGATCAATAACTTGATTTCTTCATCTTTATCCTTTATCAAATTCCAACTTTATCTCTTCTCCTCTTCATTAATCCAATTTTTAACCTCTTTTAATCCTTTTCTTGGTCGAAATTGTGTATCTACAATACATCAAACACATTGCAAAATGTAATATCTTTCAAATCAATACAAAACCATCAATTTTACACATAAATCATACAATTTTGCAACTAACCCATTAAAAACATCACTTGCTCAATACTTCAATATAAAGCTCGATTTCTATGAAAAACATCTAGATATGGGGGAAATTGATATAAAATATATCCTTATAAAACGTATAAAATCACCCTTAACAGTTGTGAAAGTACCGCCCGAGCCTGTAAAAATTAACTCACAAACTCGTGATAAGAAAGTGAGTTGTGCGGCTGTTCGGAGTCCGATTTTGTTCATATATAAGGATTTTTATCCATTGGTATCTCATTCGGGAATTAATAGTGATTTTTCTATTTCATATCCTTGTTGTATGCTAATCCGTGACCTTGCAGGTACCGTTCCCGAAGAAGTACTAACCTTTTTGCAGGGATTTGGAGATGTACTAACCTTTTATCTTCAACACAAATTTTACCAATGGTGGCAAGAGTTGCGAGCGAAAAGGAAGAAGGACGTTGAATTAATTTGGGCCGACTTTCGGCCGGATGGACGGGTGAAAGCACCAGAATTGATTGCCGAAAAGGATAAAGAAATTGATGAGCTTGAATTTGAGGAAGAGGAAACAAAGGTTGCTGAGATGACTTTTAAAATTGTTACTCCGATTGTTGAAAAGAAATTTAATTCTGAGGAGCTGGATTGTCAATTGCAATGCGAGAATGTTAAGTTTGATGAGCCTAAGATTGAGGAGATGGTAAAACCATGTGTGCCACCAGTTGAAGAGTTCCTTAATCTATTTTTGTTGGTATGTGATCTTCATGAGAAGAAAACTGGACGGTTCGATTCACCAAATGCAGCCCCTATATTGAGTTTGGATGAACAATTTCTGATCGGTAATGGTGAAAAGACAATGCACACTTTTTATGATCCTTTTGCTGCGTATGTTGAAAATAATGCAACATTGAACTGCTATGATTATATTTCTGACACACCGGTCTTCATCGACATTCATATCAAACCAAGATACACTTTTCATATTGTTGTAATGAAGCAGGGATCTCAACATCAGCATGCAATTTTGAAGTTGTGTATTCGACTCATATTTGATCCCGGTGTTTGTTGGGTGATATTTTGGATTTATTTAAGAATGGTGTTTGATTCTGAACTATACGAAATTCTTTTGATTCGAAGACGAATCCTTTGTAACCGGGAGGGAATAATGTAAATATAGAGCCATCCGACACTCCACCACCCGTCACGACTAGACTTGGACCCGAAACTCGTCTCCAACAAAAAAGAGGCTTGACTCGATGAATAATTTGGTCCTACAACATTTTGAAGACTTGGAGACCAAGTGTTCGTCACATTTTGAAGTTTTGAAGACCGTCATTTATTCGACGGAATCTCGGATTAATTAAGTAATAATTAAATAAATGCACTATGTTACCATACCATAATATATGTAACATTTTACGTAGATAAATCAAGGGTGGCGCCATTTTGAGATTACCATAGAGAAAATAGGTTCAATGTATCCTAGTCATAAAAAATATCAAAAGTCTTACTTGGAAACTACAAGGTTGCATAGAAGACTTGGAAGGACTTTCTTGGAGTATGTAGGGGCCGAAATTTGAAGTCTTTTTTTAGCTAGAAGTTGTCATTTTTTACACCTATAAATACCCAAGCTATGTACTTGTATTTGAATCATCATCTTTTGCAATAATAAAATTTTATATTTTCTACACTTGGATTAGTGTGTTGAATTCTCTGGATAGAGGTTCTTTCGGATTATCATAGGCTTGAGCAACCTTTGTGGGTGTCCTATACCAAGGTTCTTAGAAACAGGTTTTCTAAGTGTTGAGGTTATTCCAAGGTGCTTTCTCACAAGTTGCGACTGTGTCGAGGAGCTCTCGAAAAATATTCCAAGGTGCTTCTACGCAATTGTTGTAGTTGTGTCGAGGAGAAGGACTTGAATCCAAATACTGCTTTTCCTAGATCCGCGCAATTTCACATCACGTTTCGAAATTTTCATAGCGTCGTTGTTATATTCTCACTTGAAATAGGATTATACCTACTCAAATGTGGTCAGAACAATTTTGCTTATTCTTGCCCGAACGTGGCCAGGAAAACATTACACATATTCGGCCTCTCAAATGGTTCGATATGTTTTCGAAATTTTCATAACACCGTGGTCATATTCTGACTTGAAATAGGAGTGGGAAATGTAATTTTTAGGCCTGTAATATGGTCCGTATTCTTTCACAAACGTACATAACAACGTCTCTTTATTCAGACCAAACATTGGTCCAGAAAACATAATGTTCTTGGCTTGTAACATGGTTTGAATAATATACAATTTCTGGCTCATTTATGGCCAGAATGATATGCGTGTTAAATATCAAAACAAAGCCCACTCACGCCATTAGAATGTGTAAAACATATTTAGTGTGAAAAGACGGTCCATATAATAATATTACATAATTTGACGGGACTACCAACTTTATATTTTGAAAAGAAATCTTTTCACACCTATACGTTATCCTGACTGAATTTGAGTCGGTAAATAATTTTTTATTCTAACCCCATTTAAGTTAGGTATGCTGGTTTTTTCTAAACTCAATATTGGTCAGAAAGTATAATTGAACTTACACACTAAAATTTGGTACGTAAACTAATCAACATCCTGCCTGATCGAATTTTAGTCAGGAAATAATTTTTATTCTGACCGAATTTGTGTCGGGATGTTGGTTTTTTCTAGACCCAATATCTGTCTTAAAGAACAGATGATACTTCCTGACTGAAATTCGGCCCGTAAACTAATCAATATCATGTAAAATTGAGTCTTAAAAAATTAAATAGTAAAACTAGAAATAGAAGTTAGGTGTGTTAATATTTTTTTAGGTGTGAAAATACTTTACCTTTTGAAATCTTTCAAACTATAAAAGGTAACTCTGTATTAAAATAAATTGTTTAAATAAACTTTATTAATGGTTAAGTCGAGGCCCCGTGACCGACCAAAGAGGTCACGAGTTTATCGAAAGATATAAAATGTTAATTATCTACCATTCTCATCAACTCAAGATTTTGGAAGACCTAATAATTCAACATGGTATCAGAGTGAAAGGTCTTGAGTTAAAACCTCGCTCCTAACACAATTAAAAAACAATAATAATTACAAGTGTTGGGCCTCTCCCTTCTTATATGCTCACACGAGCCTCTCTTACGTCTTATAGGTCCACACTTGAAGGTGCGCCTATACTTGAGGCCCACACTTGATGGTAAAATATAAAATATTGAGATATATAAAATATTAATTATCTACCCAACTTAAGATTTTGGAGGGATGGTAATTTATCTACCTCTTCCGATCAACTTAAGCTTATGAGAGAGATGGTAATTTTCGTACAGGCTCACATGAGCTTCTCTCCCTTTTTATAGGTCCACATGGGCCTCTCTCACTTTTAATAGGCCCACACTCGAGGGACGTATTGAGAGAGGTCTGCATGGGTATCTCTCATTTCTTATAGGTCCACACTTGAGGGAACGTATTGAGAGATATAAAACCCACAATTAAGGGGGGTCTATTGAGAGGTATAAAACTCATACTTAAGGGGGCGTATTGAGAGATATAAAACCCACACTTGAGGCCCACACTTGATGGAGCGTATTGAGAGATATAAAACCACACTTGGTGGGGCGTATTGTGAGATATGAGATGTTACAACTTAAACTTTTGGGATAGGTGATAATATATCTACCCCTCCCCATTACCTTAAGCTTTTGGGAGAGATGGTAATCTTCTTATAGGCTCACACAAGCCTCTCTCCCTTCTTATAGGTCCACATGGATCTCTCACACTTCTTATACGTCCACACTTGAGGGACGTATTTGAGAGAGGACCGCATGGGCCTCTCTCATTTCTTATAGGCCCACATTTGAGAGGGCGTATTGAGAGATATAAAATGTTAATTATTTACCCTTCCCATCAATTTAAACTTTTGGGAGAGATAATAACTCTCCGATGTTCGAGTCCCACCGTGTATTTGGGAGAGATGGTAATTCAACGTGGTTCGAGTCCCACTGTGTTCATGTGTGAGTAATTGTCCTCTAAATGATGTAAATTCGTTGGTGAAAAGAAAAAATCAACACTATTAATCGTAAAATCACTCTCATCTTTGTAAACGTTGTATTGTCTTTTCAAAATTAAGTTCTGTAAGTGGGACAAGTGTGAAGTCTCGTCTATTAATTTTATTTTTTTTAAAAATAAGGACGTTGCCGGAATAAAAACATAAAAATATATAGGCTTGTAGTTGATCTAGAATTCTCTGTTTTACATCTTTCCTTACCTAAGCCTCAATTCATGGCTGCGAGACCTCTTGTCCCAGCCAGGTTGATCCAATCCGAACGGTGGTTTTGATTGCTCTAATGTTTGACATATTGATATCACATATCCAGGGCCGGCTCTATAGTGAGGCCAGAGAGACCGTGGTCTTAAGCCTAACGGTGTCGGGAGAGCCCAATGGTACATGTTTCGTTAAAAGAAAAAAAATCATGTAGATTCAATCCGATCCAACATAATATAATATGTTAATTTTTTTTTTGATAAATGCTCAAATTTTTGTTCTGATGATGCTTTCAGACTTGTGTAAAATTCATATGCATACTATGCCTTTTTATAGGCTGAAGGAAGTCCAATTCGAACTGAGGTGTTCCTACATGAAAAGGTAAGAGTTATCACTATTCACATGGAGAGGTGCATCAGTTCGAAATTCAGAATCTGAAAAGGAGCATGGATTCAAAAATGCATATTTCTTCATGAACTGATGCATGTATTGGTTTAGGTCGAACCCCGTTTCGTTGCGATAACATTAATTCGTACGGTAACTCGTATGCAAACAATAATCAAAACATTTATTTATTGAAAAATATCTAACAGTTTTGTTTATACGTATGAATTTGGTTTTTGTTTCTAAATATGCTAGAAAATACTACTTTGTAGGTATGTTTTAAGGCTATCAATAGATTGAATTTTGTATTTACGGATGTTAAAAACGCGATAAGTATGTTTTTATATAAAAAAAACAACTTCAACTAAAAATCCCAATTCAGAAACTTGGCCTTAAGCCCAAAAAACGCCAGGGCCGGCCCTGCACATATCACATATCACATATCACATATCACATATCACATATCACATATCACCTATCACGTATCACCTATCACCTAGCATGTACATAGCGCATATCACATTTCATTTCTTACGAATAATGGTTACACATCTTCATACTTATCACTGAATATATTTTATACTCACAACCCTAATTTTATGGTAACTACAAAACATTAACATCGTAAGCATGTAATAACACTAAAAACATTGATATCTATCAATATAAGCATCATTAGGTTCATCATTTCCAAAATACTTCCATAGTGACATTTTTTGACAACAAATGTAACATTAGGTCATATAAAGCATGTTTTATCTTCTACGCATGGAATCATTAATTTAGCCCCTAAAACATGATCTGTACCATTTTAAGACATTGATATTATCATCACAACACGCAAACAAATACAAAGTATCAATTCATCAACATGATCATTTTATAACCTTACAATGACTGCTAAGTTTTTACTTGCATGCATACTTCATTCCTTCTTCATTTATCTTACAAATCAGCCATATAACATGATCTCTATGACAATTCAGGAACATGATTCATTATATCAAAGTTTACACGTAATTACACAACAAGTTATTAGTATAATCCTAAGTAATTTTCATACAAGCCCTTTTATTCATACTTGTTCTTAGACATTTCAAGATCAATTCCGGCCATATGAGGATGATTTGTAGACATTATAATTCTTTCCAAACAAACCAAATTTCTATATTTTCAAGATTACAACCAAATCTACAAAACAATGTTATTTTCAACATATTAAGGTCAAAAATTAATACGAAGTATCCTATAGACATTATATCTAGACTGTAACATCAGATTATCACTACAATTACATCGACATAACATGTTTACAATCATGATTTACTAACAACCCTATGCTTTCCAAATACAAAGTATCTAAAAAAATGCATAGAAAACACATACGAACAATTGGACCACCTTTGTATTAATTATTTATTTGTATTTACATTATAAAAAATTATGTCAGTTTATCTTATTATTATAGATAATAAGGATGAATATAACTTTTAAATGGGATAAAAAAAATACATGACATATATAGTAGTGTTTTTTCGGATCCGACGGGGACGACTGCTCCGACCCACCAAGGTATATCCGCCCCGGTAAAAAGTGGGTTAATATATAATAGGTTAGGGATAGAAATTAATAAAATAATACAGTAAGTATTAATTGATAAATCAAATGAATTTATATTTTATGATCGATGAAGTACTATTTAAAATAATTAATTTTTAGTATTATTGAGTTTTAAGGTTATTTCAAGTGTTATTTATTTATAGTTTAATAAAGTCCAATCCAATGTCTTTAAGTTTCAAAACTCTATATCTTTAAAATGAAGGTTGTGTACAATGAGCTGGCCGTCGGATCTTTCAATGCTGTGTGGTCGGCTCTCAAATTTTTTCTATTTTCAAAATCCCACTATATTTTCAAAATTTTTTCCATAAATGCATGATTCTGCTAATTGTTAACTAAAACATTTCTTCTTGTTGATTAAATAATGAGTTATTATTATGGGCTTTTGTCTACAATGGTTGTCTTCATTTTCTTGAGCATATTCCTCTGCCTTACGACAATGGCAACTTTTGATACTTATATTGTTCATGTAAGCTTGCCAGATGGTGATGAAGTCGTTACTATGGATCGTGAAAGTTGGCATCAATCCTTCGTGAAAGAAATCGAAGAGGATTCAAACGATGGAGGAAGAATCATTTACTCTTACAAGAATGTTGTAAACGGCTTTGCAGCTCGTTTATCAGACGAAGAAGTAAAAGTGTTGGAGAAAAAGGAAGGATTTTTATATGCTCGACCTCAAAAAATGATGTCTTTACAAACAACCCATAGTCCAAGTTTCTTGGGATTGGAACACAGTTTTGGAGTTTGGGAAAGATCCCATTATGGAGAAAATGTGATAATCGGAATTATAGACGCTGGAATTACACCGAATCATCCATCATTTAGTGATGAGGGCATGTCACCGCCTCTGGCTAAATGGAAAGGGAAATGCGAGATGAAAAGTGCAGCATGTAACAATAAGATTATAGGTGTAAGAAATTTTGTTGATGAGGAGGAGCCTCTTGATACTTTTGGACATGGCACACCATGTGCAAGTATAGCCGCAGGAAATTACGTGAAAAACGCGAATGTCTTTGTAGTGAATGGCACAGCGGTTGGTATGGCACAGCGGTTGGTATGGCACCTTTGGCTCATCTAGCCATTTACAAAGTTTGCAATGAAACTCTTTGTAGTGAAACTGGCATCATAGCCGGTATGGATTCCGCGGTTGAAGATGGTGTGGATGTAATCTCACTTTCAGTAGGTACTTCAGGAGGGTTTTTCATTCCTTTCTGGAATGAAACCTTTGCGATCGGAGCTTATGCAGCGATGAAAAAGGGCATATTTGTTAGTTCTGCTGCAGGTAATTCAGGTCCATTAACCTCCACAATATCAGTTGAGGCACCTTGGATTCTAAGTGTTGGTGCAAGCACAATGGATAGGAGTATAAGGGCTACAGCGGTTCTCGGAAACAATGTTGAATTTGACGGTGAATCCGCTTTCCAACCACATGATTCATCGTCTGAGTTACTCCCTCTAGTCTACTTTAACTCGAGGGATGATGACATTAATGCTACATATTGTGCGCCGGGGTCGTTAAATGACATAGATGTTCAAGGAAAGATTGTCCTTTGTGAGAGAGGGGGGAATATATCGAGAATTTCGAAAGGGCAAGCGGTGAAAGACGCCGGTGGGCTCGGTATGATTTTGATGGGTCAAGAGACGGATGGATATACTGTAATAATAGATGTAAATGTTCTTCCAGAAACACTAGTGAGTTATGCAGCTGGGGAAGAAATCAAAGCATACATAAATTCGACGTCTTTTCCGAAAGCGAAGATAGTGTTTAAAGGAACCATTCTTGGTGTCAAGAATGCTCCATCAGACATCAGTTGCATCATTATCTTCAAGAGGCCCTAGTTTGTCAAGTCCAGGGGTTCTGAAGCCTGATATCATTGGCCCAGGTGTCAGCATTCTAGCTGCTTCGCCTTTCCACGTGGACAATTCATATAACACGAAATCTACTTTTGACTTTTTTACTGGTACATCGGTGTCTTGTCCTCATCTTAGCTAAAAAGCGCACATCCTGATTGGTCTCCTGCTGCTATAAAGTCCGCTATTATGACTACCGCCGATGTATTGAACCACGATGGTACGCCCATCCTCGACGAAAGGCTACTTCCGGCTGATATCTTTGCCACAGGTGCTGGCCATGTGAACCCTTCGAGGGCATATGATCCGGGACTTGTATACGATCTTCAACCCGATGATTACATTCCTTACCTTTGCGGTTTGGGATATACAGACATTCAGATCGAGCTAATCATTGCTCGAAAAATAAAATGCAGTGAAATAACAAGCATAGAAGAAGCAGAGCTGAATTATCCTTCATTTGCTGTTAAACTTGGTTCCAATGAACAAAAATACAATAGGACACTTACAAATGTTGGTGAATCTTTGTCAAGTTATCATGCCGATCTCCAACCGATTCCAGGGGTTGATGTGTTTGTTCAGCCTTCTATTCTGAATTTCAGTGAAGAAAATCAGAAGATAAGTTACCAAATAAGTTTCAGAAGATTAGATATAATGATAAATGAAGCTTATGTGCAAGGATCAATTTCATGGGTATCTGATCATCATGTAGTCTCTAGTCCAATCTCCATTAAACTTTCAGATTAAGTTGGGTGATGCTACTACCACAACAGGTTGTGTTATAACGCGCGAGTGAAATATAACACGTTTTGCACCCTTGATTATGGAAGGATTATGTCATGATCAATGGTGTAAACAAGGTACCATGTCACTAGCGCACCGTGGCATAATCATTGTGATAGTAGCGGTTCCGATTGTTGGAAGAATATTGTTCATTATTATGTTAATTAAGTTTTATTATTACCTAAGGCTATGTTAGCCAAGTTATTTCAGATTTTAGCACCTTTCCCATTATTTACGTAGTTATTTTCGGTTTCAAGCCATGATCCCATGTTTCCTATTTTATAGGAAGTGGCCTAGGGGGTGGTTAGTTTCTACATGTATTTATATTCTTGTTCTATCAATGAAATCATTAAGTTTTCCCAAAACCTATCTCTTCCATAAAAGTTATCAGTGGTATCGGAGCCATATTCTAAACAGCAGTTGGAGAAAGATCCATGGCCGAAACAAATTTTGTTCAGGCTTCCATCCTAAGGTTTGATGGACATCATTATGATCAATGGAGCATGTTGATGGAGAACTTCATGCATTCTAAGGAGTACTGGACCATCATTGAGCAAGGAGTGGTTGAACCAGCAGGCAATCCACCCCCAACTGAGGCTCAGAGAGCAGATTTTGAGAGCAGAAAACTCAAAGATTTAAAAGCCAAGAACTATCTGTTTTAAGCAATAGATAGAACCATCTTGGAGACCATTCTCAGCAAGGAGTCATCATGGGTATCTTTTCATCATGTTGTCTCTAGTCCAATCTCCATTAAACTTTCAGATTAAGTTGGGTGATGCTACTACCACAACAGGTTGTGTTATAACGAGTGAAATATAACACGTTTTGCACCCTTGATTATGGAAGGATTATGTCATGATCAATGGTGTAAACAGGGTACCATGTCACTAGTGCACCGTGGCATAATCATTGTGATAGTAGCGGTTCCGATTGTTGTAAGAATATTGTTAATTATTATGTTAATTAAGTTTATTATTACCTAAGGCTATGTTAGCCAAGTTATTTCTGATTTTAGCACATTTCCCATTATTTACGTAGTTATTTTCGGTTTCAAGCCATGATCCCATGTTTCCTATTTTATAGGAAGTGTCCTAGTGGGTGGTTAGTTTCTACATGTATTTATATGCTTGTTCTATCAATGAAATCATTAAGTTTTCCCAAAAACTATCTCTTCCATAAAAGTTATCAGTGGTATCGGAGCCATATTCTAAACAGCAGTTGGAGAAAGATCCATGGCCGAAACAAATTTTGTTTAGGCTTCAATCCTAAGGTTTGATGGACAGCATTATGATCACTGGAGCATGTTGATGGAGAACTTCATGCGTTTTAAGGAGTACTGGACCATCATTGAGCAGTGAGTGGTTGAAACCAGCAGGAAATCCACCCCCAACTGAGGCTCAAAGAGCAGATTTTGAGAGCAGGGAACTCAAAGATCTGAAAGCCAAGAACTATCTGTTTCAAGCAATAGATAGAGCCATCTTGGAGACCATTCTCAGCAAGGAGTCATCAAAGGATATCTGGGATTCAATGAAGAGGAAGTACCAAGGAAATGCCAGAGTGAAGAGATCACAACTACAGGCCTTAAGAAGAGACTTTGAAACACTACAAATGAAGGAGGGTGAATCTGTCTCAACTTATTGTGCCAGAACCATGGAAATCTGCAATAAAATGAGATTTCTTGGTGAGAAGATTGAGGATGTAGCAGTTGTGGAGAAGATTTTGAGGTCTCTAACCTCAGATTTGATTATGTGGTGTGTTCCATTGAGGAATCCAAAGACATTGATGCATTGTCTCTTGATGAATTGCAAAGCTCTTTGCAAGTTCATGAACAGAAGATGAAGAGAGGATCAACAACATCAAATAAAGAGCAGGCCTTGACAACCACTGCCTCTAATAGCATTTATAGGGGCAGGGGTAGAGACAGATGAAGAGGTAGAGGGAGAACAACCAGAGAGTCTGACAGCAGGGACAACTCTCGGCATCCAAGAATGGAGAGGGTAGAGGTACTGCAAACAAAAAGAATGTTGAATGCTTTAGGTGTCACAAATTTGGACACTACCGGTCAGAGTGCTACACCAAATTTCCAGCAGACAAGGAGAAGGGCACTCAGCAGAGTTCTCACTGTGCTGACAAAGAGGAGGATGAGACCCTGCTGATGACTTCACAGCATGAGCATACTTCAGCACCCCAAGTATGGTGTGTTGGTACATGATGTACTAATCAACTGTGTGGTAATAAGGCATCATTCTCTTACTTGGATGAATCTTATAATTCAAAGGTGAAGTTTGGAGATAACTCCTCAGTAAGCGTTAAGGGAAAAGGAAATATATGCATCAGATCCAAGATATGATATTATTCTGAAGAATAAGGAGTGTTAAATCAAGGATTCAAACAAGGGAATCATAGCTAAAGTTCCCATGAATGCCGACAGATTGTTTCCTTTGGAAATTAAGGAGCCACAAGCATGTCTTATAGCAGAATTGAAAGATGCATCTTGGTTATAGCATTACAGATACGGACATCTCAATTTTGGTGGTTTGAAAATTCTTCAGCAGAAGGAAATGGTTAAAGGACTTCCACAGATTCAGACTCCTCAGCAAGTACGTGAAGAGTGCACAAAAGGAAAGAAACATAGACATCCTTTCCCAAAAGGAAAGTCTTGGAGGGCAAAACAAGTGTTGGAACTCATCCATTCTGATTTGTGTTGACCAATCAACCCATCATCTAATGGAGGAAAGAGGTACTTCATCACATTTACTGATGATTTTTCCAGAAAAACTTGGGTTGAATTCTTGCAAGAAAAATCAAGCCTTGAACGCATTCAAGAACTTCAAATTGCTAAAAGAAAAAGAGACAGGTCAAAGTATCAAAAGTCTGAGAACAGATAGATGAGGAGAATTTTGCTCAGCAGAGTTTGAAGAATTCTTGTAACGCCCCCAGACCCCGGGCCTGATAGCGCTAAATGAGTCATAAATGTCCGGTCAACTGCTTAAACCGCCGTCCTTGCTTGGTCTAAAAGGACTAACCTGAGTTGACAAGACCCTTATGTCTCACACTTACATGGGGGTGAGCATTTTCTTATTTTACCGATGTGGGACTTTACATTCTCCCCCCCCCCTTATAAGGGTCTGGCGTCCCATTATCTTTGAGAAAAACGCATCCCAAATTGCTACGGTTGGACTAGTCCTAACAGAGTTCTTTCTTGATGTCCAAGTAAGTGCTCCTTGAGAAATGGTGTCGTTTTGAGCGGTCTTCGTATTCTCGAATGTGATTTCATACGTCAATTTCTGGTTTTCCTCTGTAAAATTTAATGTATTCGGCTTCACTTTCATATTTACACCTTCTGGTGATTTGATGTTAACCACGTAACTTGATTCAGGCTCTCCTACATTGGTAACTGTCCTCGTATATGTCTGCACCATTGATCCGAATTTTATAGTAAACGAAGGATAATTCAATTGTGCCTCTGTGATACTCGTATTAGCCGTAAAATTCACTTTCTTTTGCAAGATGTTTTCGACTTCTTGATTCGTGTAATTCAATCCACATAAGTAAGGGATGTAGTCTTCGGGTTGAATGTCGTATATAAGACCTGGATCGCTTGCTCAAGTCGGGTTGACATGTCCGGAACCAACCGCGAAAACATTAGCCGGAAGCAGATTTTCTCCCTCAATGGGGTTTTTGGCTAGGTTTAAGTTATAAGCGGTTGTCATGATTGCTGATTTAATGGCAGCTGGAGACCAATCAGGGTGCACACTTTTGAGCAACGCCCCGACTCTACTAAGATGGGGACAAGACATTGACGTGCCCGATAATATGTTGAATGTTGATTTCGTGTTGGGATTGTTGTCAACTGATGTTGGCCACGCTACGAGAATATTTACTCCTGGACCAATAATATCGGGTTTTAAAATCCCAGGGCTAGCATTACTCGGTCCTCTCGATGGAAAAGATGCCAATGCTGGAGCATGAGTGTCTCCAATTACGGTTCCTTTGAATTCAATGGAAGCGACCGGCGAATTAGTCGAATTTATGTATGAAACGATCTTTTGTCCATCGGTATAGCTCATATACATCGTTGGAAGAACATGTTCGAGTGTTGATAATGTTATCGTATATCCAACCGACCAGGGGCGGATCCACCCCAATGGTAGGGGGCACTCGCCCCCCTCGGATCCGAAAAATACACTATTGTGTATGTTGTGTATCTTTTGCCCCCCTAAAAAATTTACACTCGCCCATAATATCGCCCTCCTCACCTGGGATCCTGCTACCGCCCCTGCAACGGACATATCATTGATTATAACAATACCTACTCCACCGACCGCCTTCACATTCACCTCTTTCTGGATATCCGTTATACCTCCTTCTGATAGGCATACAACAATCTTTCCACGGAAATCCGTGGCATTGGTGATGATGCTTGAGCCACAATGTCCACCATTGTAAGAGTTCTTTATTCCGGGATAAATTAGAGGAATCGTTTCGAAGGAAAATCCGTTGGTTGATAAAGATATTGGTCTTCGAATTCCTCATTGTTTCCAAGAACTGCACTTGCTACAATCTTTGTATCAATGGTGCTAGCACCGACGGTGAGAATCCATGGCTCCTCGTTCGACAAAGTCTGCCTTCCGGGACCAAAATTTCCGGCTGAGCAGCTAACGAAAATTCCTTTTTCGATAGCATTGTATGCACCGATAGCAATATTGTCCGAATAAAATGGTTTCGAGCTACCACCAAGAGAAAGAGAAAGAATGTCTACTCCATCATCAATGGCTGCATCCAATCCGGCTAATATGCTACTCTCGGGCAACCACCATTATTAGTACAAACTTTGTAGATCGCCAAGTGGGCTAATGGCGCGATTCCAACCGCGGTTCCATTCACGTTTCCGAACACACTGGCATTTTTCACATACTTTCCAGCCGCGGTACTCGCTGTGTGAGTACCGTGACCATTTACGTCCTCTGGCGAACCTTCTCCCTCCGGGAAAGCTCTCGCCCCAATAAGTTTGTTATTGCATAACGACGAAGAATTGAACCCACATTTCTTCACGCCCAAGAAACTAGGAGAGTAAGTAGTATGCAAAGATAGAATTTCTTCACGTTGAGCCGAGATGAACCCCTGTTTATTTTCCATTGCCTGAAGTTGCTCCGGCGATAATTTTACAGAAAACCCTTTAAAACATTCCGATAAGAGTAAACTATACCCGCCGATCGATTCATCTAAATCTGCTGTGATTTTTGGTAGAAAAGAATTGTAATAACTTTCTAATTAGTCAAAAGTAGAAAGTAATTGGATAGTATCTCGTAACTCAACATGAACATATAAGTGTCTAGAGCAAAGGAATTGACACTGAATATACAGATTAGTATAAAACTATACCATAAATTCATTGTTTGATTATATTTTTGTGTGATAAAAAAGGATTTGAGAAAACAAAACGATTGAAATGTTTAATATTTGGACAAGACGGATTTATTTATATGGAAAATTAGGGATAAGGACACAATCTGGAATATTTTTAAGTAACAGGACAACTACATATTTTTTATAGGGAGAATGACAACTGCATAATTTTTATAGCGAGAAGGACAAACAGTGAATATCCCCAGTGAATCCTGAAATCAGTGAATTTCGACAGTGAATTCCAAAAATCAGTGAATTTCGACAATGAATTTTTAAAATTAGTGAATTTCGACAGTGAATTTCGGCAGTGAATTTAAACAGTGAATTTCGAACACAAGTGAATTTCGACAGTGAATAAATAGTTTTTTCCTTTATGCAAAAGTTTCAAAAACTGTCATTCTACTCAATTGATGAAATATTTATGTTCTTCTCCCTCATTCCCCCTTATTTATATAGTCTCTCAAATGCTGTGAAACCTTTTTATGTATGTGTAGATATGTTAATATAGTAGTCTCTCAAATGATTCAATTTTATGACAATTTATTCAAGGACAAAAATCAGCCTTTTTATGACACTTTGTCATGAAAATTTTCTGGTAAAGACAATAATTATGATTAAAATAAAAACTTATTACATTGTGCATGGTCACCGATTGTTGTCTTGTACGATAAAATATTGGGTAATAACTTACAATTAGTGGTTTATTTGAAGATGTTACGTGTACCATGGAAATCATTAAGGAGTATATCTTTCAACTTGTATTTGTTTGGTAGCATACTCCTCATTTACATTTTTTTTTTTTTTTATATATATCTTTATGAGTACGTTTACAATCCTGAAATGAAACGAATAGGTTCTTATAATTTGTTTGGTATGCAGAGAAAAAATACTAAGAATAAAATATCACTCAACCTTTTTACACACTATATAAGCTGAGAATTGAAAAGATGGAAGAGAATTAATTTTGGAAAAAAGTCATCAATTTGAGAAAAGACAATTTTCTATTCTATTCAGCCAAACATATGTCTAAATTGAGAAAAGATATAAAAAAAAAATCTTTTCTTTTTCTACCATTTTCTATTGGGGGAAGTGTCCAGAAAGACACATTTTAAACTTAATAAGTCTGGAATGACAAGGTATCACTTTCGTGATTATAAACAACAGACATCACAATTGTTACTTCAAGATTGATACTTTATTTGTTAATGTTACTTCGTGTTTCGTAATTGTTAGTACATAACTACTTCATTCGACACTTGTTACCTCACGGTTATTACTTTACGATTGTTATTTTTGTCCGTATAAACACATTTTTGTGTTATCTTGTCCTTCCAGACCCGTTAAGTTTAAAATGTGTCATTTTCAATAAAAACTCATTTTCTATTAACCAAACATGTCATTAGGCATGGAAATAAAGGGGAAAAGAAAAATTAGTACAGCGGAAAAAAATTGACATATATTAAAAGACGATCTATTTCACTACATTTTACATTCACTCCTACTCAACTACAAAAATAGACATATGCACCTTTTGATTTAAAAAAAAATCAAATTATCGTAATTCTTTCATCATAGTTTTCTTTTTTCCGTCATCTATATTCTTACCCATCTGATTTTATGATGTCTTGTTCCCGTGAAACAGTGGAATAGTAGATATGAGTCTATTTAGCCGTAAAATATTATAACGAACAATAGATTTGAGGTACGTAACATGGATTTGTCTTTGTTCCATGGAAATAAAGGGGAAAACAAAAATTAGTACAGCGGAAAAAAATTGACATATATTAAAAGACGATCTATTTCACTACATTTTACATTCACTCCTACTCAACTACAAAAATAGACATATACACCTTTTGATTTAAAAAAAAAAATCAAATTATCGTAATTCTTTCATCATAGTTTTCTTTTTTCCGTCATCTATATTCTTACCCATCTGATTTTATGATGTCTTGTTCCCGTGAAACAGTGGAATAGTAGATATGAGTCTATTTAGCCGTAAAATATTATAACGAACAATAGATTTGAGATACGTAACATGGATTTGTCTTTGTTCCCTTTTTGTTTTGTTTTGTCACGTTTTCTATTTTTCCTTCTTTAACTTGGACATGACGGAGAAGACTACAACTTTCACTTGGACATTACCTATTATACTCCCTCTCCGTTCCTCTTGTTATCTATCGTATTTGAGAAAAACACACAAATTAAGAAAATGAGTAATTGCATTGACTTTCATTATAAAATACTAAAAAAATCTTGAAAAGTGTAGTGGTGTATTAAATATGAAAGATTGATTGGTTGAATTAGTTTAGAAAGTTGAAAAGTAATATTGAAAAGCGGAAAGAGCGTTAAAATATGTATTGAAAATGTAACTACGACATATAAAAATGAAATCTTGATTTTAACAATTGCGACAGTTAAATAGGAACGGAGGAAGTTGACGATATCTACAAGAAGTTGTTTCATCGTACAAAACAACTTTGAAATAAACCCTAATTTGGAAGTTATTGCCCAATATTTCATCCTAGAAGAATCGTTGACCACACCATAGTCTTTACCGGAATTTTTTTGACTTGCTAAGTTTAGATTCCGAAGTTTCATACACATTCATAAATTCTCAGAAAATAGAATCATTTGAGGGATTAATTACAATATTAACATAATTACAATTGTATTACTATATAATTACATCAATCTAATCCCAATATTATCAACACCTCAATCAAATTTCTCTTCTCAAAAATATAATCAAACATGAATTTGTGGTATAGTTTTATACTAATATGTGTATTCAGTGTCACTTCCTTTGCTCTAGACACTTATATCGTTCATGTTGAGTTACCGGACACTATTCAATTACTTTCTACTTTTGATTTAGAAAGTTATTACAATTCTTTTCTACCAAAAACCACAGCTGATTTAGATGAATCGACGAGTATAGTTTACTCTTATCGGAATGTTTTTAAAGGGTTTTCAGTCAAATTGTCACCGGAGCAACTTCAGGCAATGGAAAGTAAACCGGGGTTTGTTTCGGCCCAACGTGAAGAAGTTCTATCTTTGCATACTACTCACTCTCCTAGTTTCTTGGGTTTGAATCAAGATGTGGGATTTTGGAAGGAATCTAGTTATGGGAAAGGCGTGATCATCGGTGTTTTGGACACCGGGATCAAACCGGATCACCTTTCTTTTAGTGATGAAGGTATGTCTCCGCCACCGGCTACGTGGAAAGGGAAATGTGGGTTCAATTCTTCGTCGTTGTGCAATAACAAACTTATCGGGGCAAGAGTTTTCCCTGTTGGAGCCGGTTCACCAGAAGACGATAATGGCCACGGTACTCACACAGCGAGTACCGCGGCGGGAAACTATGTAAAAAATGCCAATGTATTCGGAAACGCGAATGGAACGGCGGTTGGAGTTGCACCATTAGCCCACTTGGCTATCTACAAAGTTTGTACTAATAGTGGCGGTTGTCCCGAGAGTAGCATATTAGCCGGAATGGATGCAGCCATTGATGACGGAGTAGACGTTCTTTCGCTTTCTCTCGGAGGTAGCTCAAAACCGTTTTATTCGGACAATATTGCTATCGGTGCATACAATGCAATTGAAAAAGGGATTTTTGTTAGCTGCTCAGCTGGAAATAGTGGTCCCGGAAGCCAAACTTTATCAAACGAGGCGCCATGGATTCTCACGGTCGGTGCTAGCACCATTGATAGAAAGATTCTTGCAAGTACAATCCTTGGAAACAATGAGGAATTTCAAGGACAATATCTTCATCAAACAAAGAATCTACCATCATCAAAACAATTTCCTCTAGTTTACCCTGGAATGAACACTTACAATGGTGGATATTGTGGCTTAAGTATCGTCGACAATACCACGAAATTCCATGGAAAGATTGTTGTGTGTCTATCAGGAGGAGGTTTAACCGATATCCAGAAAGGGGTGAATGTGAACACGGTCGGGGCGTAGGCCTCATCATCATCAATGATATATCTGTTGGCTATACGATGATATTATCGGCCCTTGATCATGTTCTACCAACGACGTATTTGAGCTATACCGATGGTCAAAAGATTGTATCGTATATAAACTCGACTGATTCGCCAGTGGCTTCCAATGAATTCAAAGGAACCGTAATCGGAGACACTCATGCTCCGGTGGTGGCATACTTTTCATCAAGAGGACCGAGCACAGCAAGCCCCGGTATTTTAAAACCCGATATTATCGGTCCAGGAGTAAATATTCTCGCAGCATGGCCTACATCGATCGATAACAATCCCAACACTAAATCTACATTCAACATAATATCAGGCACATCAATGTCTTGTCCCCACCTTAGTGGAGTGGCGGCGTTGCTCAAAAGTGTGCACCCGGATTGGTCTCCAGCTGCCATTAAATCAGCGATCATGACAACCGCTTATAACTTAAACCTAGCCAAAAACCCCATTGAGGACGAAAATCTCCTTCCGGCTAATGTTTTCGCAGTTGGTTCCGGACATGTCAACCCGACTAGTGCAAGCGATCCAGGTCTTATATACGACATTCAACCCGCAGACTACATCCCCTACTTATGTGGATTGAATTACACAAATCAAGAAGTTGAAAACATCTTGCAAAAGAAAGTCAATTGTGCGGCTAATACGAGTATCACAGAGGCACAACTGAATTATCCTTCGTTTTCTATTGAATTCGGATCGAAGGTGCAGACTTACACGAGGACTCTCACGAACGTAGGGGAGCCTAAATCAACTTACACGGTCAATATCGAATCTCCAGCAGGTGTAAATGTGAATGTGAAGCCTAATACATTGAATTTCACAGAGAAAAACCAGAAACTGACGTATGAAATCAAATTCGAAAATATAGAGACTGCTCAGAACAACACTATTTCTCAAGGATCACTTACTTGGACATCAGGAAAGAACACTGTCAGAAGCCCAATTGTCGCAAGTTGGGATGCTTCTCTAATCGTCTAGCAGCATTTCATTTCGTGTTTGATTTGTTTTTCTTAATAATCAGATTCAATGTTCGTTGGTGTACATTAATTGTTGAAATAATCGCATGTTTTAATTGGTTCTTATATTTGACTCGAGTTTGAGTATGTAAAATGATTTGTCCGCAACATTTGACATTGTTTTAGTTCATTCTTCAAGCATGGTTTGTAAGCCAGCATATACATAACCTGAGACATGCCTCGCATGGTTGGTATGTACGTGCGTGAAGCCCTGTATTAGTGACTGTTATAACGGATCGATCAAGAAATGATGATAATTGTGAGTAAAGATAAAAGATAAACAAGCATGCAAACACAGAAACAAGAAGAACTCAGATTTAACGTAGTTTCCAGCAATGTGCCGACTACTCCACGGACAAACGAGGATATTTTATTATCACCAGAATTTACATTAAGTTACAATAAATACAGACGGTATTTTATAGCCTTGGGAATCCAACCCTAACCGACTAAACAGCCAACCCAGTAAATGACTGAAATACCCCAGAAGTAACTCCACTGACTTAGAAAACCATGCAGACGTGTTCCTTAAGTCTGCGGAGGCTCAGCAGACTTGTCTTTAGTAGACTTGCCATCAGCAGGCTGATCAACCCTGCTGAACTTGCCCCCAGCTGAACACCAGACTTCAGCAGATGCTTTATACATTGCTGACCAAAACATGTTTCCAAAACCAGACTCAGTAGCATAGTTTAAGTCACCATTACAAATCTCCACCTTGACTTCAACTTCATGCAAACTGACCAGATGCACAACCAAGTGCCAGATGCACAACCAAGTGCCAGAAATCCTCTTTGTCTTCATATTTGAATACCTCATCCGACCTCCACCTTTAGCTGAGTATTCCCAAATTCAAATTAACAGCTTTGGATATTCAGCAAGTCCAGACACAACTGAAACTTGCTCCCCGGAATTGGTTTAGTGAACATATCAGCATGATTCACATCAGTGCTGATCTTTTCCACTTTAACCCCTCCTCTCATTCCTCCGGAAATGGTACCTAACATCAATATGCTTGGTTCTCTCATGATGAACCTGATCCTTATCCAAACATATTGCACTAAGACTGTCACAATACAATCTAGTTTGATCTTAATGCAGACTCAGATCATTGACTAGCCCTTTCAACCAGATTGCCTCATTTGCTGCTTCTGTCAGTGCCATATACTCTGCTTCAGTAGTAGATAATGTCATTGTACCCTGTAAAGGTGCCTTCCAACTTACCACAGAATCACCCAAAGTAAACACATACCCAGTCATAGAGCTCCTGTTGTCCACATCAGTAGCATAATCAGAATCACAGTACCTGTGACAAAACATTGAGTACCACCTCCATAAATGAGTCCAATATCTGATGTACCCCTAAGGTACCTGAATATCCTCTTTACTGCTTTCCAGTGTTCCTTCCCAGGTTGAGCCATAAACCTGCTAACAACACTGACTGCCTGAGCCAAATCAGGCCTAGTGCAAACCATGGCATACATTAAGCTACCCACTACACTAGCATATGGAACCTTAGACATGTAGACTTCCTCTTCACCGAATTGTGGAGCAAACACATCAGACAGATGTAGATTTGGTGCCATTGGAGTATCTATAGGTTTGGCTGCTGACATGCCAAACTTGGATAATACTTTTTCAATATACCCCTGCTGAGACAAGAATAACTTCTGCTTCCTATCTCTATAGGGCTCCATCCCCAGAATTTTCTTTGCATTCCCCAAAGACTTCATCTTAAATTTAGTCTTGAGCAGATTCTTCAGATCTTGAATGTCAGACTTGTTTGCAGCAGCTATCAGCATATCATCTACATACTGTTGAAATAGTGTCCTAAACCCAATCGGGTTGGACCGGATCCGACCGGGTCGGATCATTTCTACTATTTCTTTATGTTTATACATATATTAAATGGCTTTTCTGTTGTCATATATATGTTCTTTTAAAGAACCAATTATGAATTGTTATGTGATAATGTCCTTAGTATTAAACTGTGATAGAGAAACCATGATAGGCGATTATGGTTGATGAGATCTCTAATCACTTTAATAAGTTTGATACTTAAATGTCTCTAGGCTGATGTACTATTAAACAGGGCATTGATAGTATAAACAGACTAGCACGTATTGGATGTCTTCTGTCTTTAAGGGCAGGGATAGATCTCGTCTATCGAAGTGTAGAGACACTTGGACCGTACGTGGACGTGTATTAGAGAATGCGTACGTTAGGATCGACCCACTTACACGGATAAGTGTCACACTATGTGGCGGTTGTGTAATTATCCTTAAGACCGGAGTCTTCATGGCATCACGGTGTGGATTGTCATGCTTTGACACTATTGAGGTTTCCCCCAGCCACGGGGCGATCATGCGGTAGTGATTGGGTATGATACGAAGCACGCGGAGTATACATGATTGGTCGTCCGGGAATCGCGTATCCTATGATTGGGATCGAATATCCGAAATGGCCTTCTTATAAGGAATGTCTTACTCTCGTGAATCTTTGCAAAGTGGGAGTAAACGAGTTACTTCGAGAGAGCATGATATCCGATTATAAGATACGGTCGTTGATGTTTTGACACTCGATTAACGACCGTATGGATATTATTACGGCGATAGGATTGTAAGTTACACGGTAATCGTTTCACATGAAAGGTAGTAGTCATTGCATTTGACTCTTCCGATGATTGGGGGTCACGGTGTGTTGCTAGACGCTATCCCGTGATCGTTAGGCATGGAGGGCATTTTCGTAATTTGCACTTTGTGTCTACGGCCAACATATTCGGAAGCCTATCGGGTCACACACATAAGAACATCTAGCCGGATTAAAATGTGGTTATAGATGATAACCAAATAAGGAAAGTTTATCTCGAGACTATTAAGGTTATAGTGGTAAATTAATATGGTGGTATTTATTTATTATGAATAAATTAAATACAAGATATTAATTATGTTGATTAATTAAATATACATATATTAGATATGTATGTCGAAATTTATTGTATATTGATACACATGGATTTTGCAAATTGATTAATCATAATATTATATTATTCATTAATATTAGATATTTGTGCATATATATTTGGTATATGCGTGTATTGTATATTTGAGATATACATGAGTGCACATTCAATATAATATATGAATATAGATTTATATGTGTTATATATATGTGATATATACACATGTGTAAATTGATTTATGGTAATATAATAAAAGATAAATATTGTCAATATAAGATATTGACAATATCTTTGGAATATTCAATATAAGATATTGACAAAATCCTAGATTTATTTAATATGAGATATTATAATAAATGAGATAAATCAATCAATTATATTTTCCTTATTTTATTGGGAAAAGGTTTTCTTCTCCTCCACTCTAGAAGATGGCGCCACCTACACTATAAATAAGAGGTGGGTGTCAAGCTCTTTTGTACAACACAATTCCAAGAACTAATAGTTCTTGTGTAAAATAGAGAGCATCCTATAGAGAGTTGGAGAGAGGGAAAAAGGCCGGTCTAGCAACCGGAGTTTTCCAATAGCAATCCATGATGGGATTCCGGCGGGCTGTTCGTGTGGACTAGCGGTAGAGGCCGAACACTTGGGCGGCTCTATGCAGAACTACTCTCCTTAGACGGTCAAAGCGTCGATCTTTTAGATCAACCAAGGTAACCACCGTCTACTATCTATTTGTTTATTGCTTAAACGAAGTCGATCTTGGGTCGATAGGAAATAAATTTTTGAATTCCGCTGCGTTCCCGCGTAGATTTCCTAACAGTGGTATCGGAGCGAGGTTCGAGCTTAAGCAATAAGCATGTTATTTTGCGTAGTTAATTTTATCGTTTAAATCACGTAATTAAAAGATGAAAGATTTTTGATTCGCAAAAGTGATACATGAAAAGAAAAAAAAAAAAAAAAAAAAAAAAAAAGAGGATCGGGTGGTGCTCGGCCGACTGGCGGCGGCACCACCACCGGCGGCGGCTGGTCGGCGGCGGCGGCAGCAGGGCAGCCTGCTGCCGGCAGTCAGCTGACCGGTCAATGCTGGCGGATCTCCAAATTTTTGTTTTGTGTATTTTGTGATTCAATATGGTTCATAGTTGTGATTGTTAATTTCCTTTTGTTTAGTTGTGTCATGTGGCTAACCAATGGTTCAAATAGTTTGGGCCATTGGGATGCCACATGGCATTAAAATAATAATGGTCTTTCCAAACTTTGTTTGGAATAAATATTTGATTTGAAAAGGCCCTTTCCAAATATTTGATTTGGGAAAAGCTATTTGAGCGCAAACACTTCCAAAATTTTGATTTTGGAAAGTGGCCAGGCCTAAGCCAAATTTGGTTTAGGAAACCAAATGCATCAATTTTGATTACGAATCAAAAGGAAAGAAACAAAAGAGAAATAATTTTAATTTTGATTTATTTTTAGAATAGTTCTAATTAATTAAAATTAAAATTAAAATCGTTTAAAATTAATCGTTAATTTTATTTCGATTAAAATCATTTAATTAATTAAATGTTAATTAGTTAATTGATTGGATAAAATTATTTAATAGATTAAATGTTAATTGATTAATTAAGACGCAAGTAGTTAAATTTTAATTTTATCTTTTTCATAAGATTTTATTGTATGGATTAGATATAGTAGATATAATATGATTATATGGACCCCGATCGTCAATTTCGACCGATAGGATAGATGTGAATGATTTAAATTTTATGTTGGTTTAAAAATTGTCCTAGGCCGTTATGAAGAACGTGACCTAGTTTATTTTCTGCATTTGTCCCATTCCCGTTAGCTCCCCCCCGTGTGCGGCGGGTGTATTTATTTTATTAGATAGAATTAAATGTAACAAAAATGGAGCAGAAGATGAAGACCAAAGAAAGACGAAAATAAAGATCCCATTGGAGAATGGAGCATTAAAGATCCTATTGGCGGTTGCAGCTACCCTTAGATTATGACCCGCGGTTTCGTCAGTTTGTATTCGAAACCGCACCTAGGAAAAGTCCATGATCATACCGGTTACTTTACGCATTTATTTATTTTGTGCTTGTATTTATTTTATATGATACGATAGATGCATGGGGGGAAGGGGCTACAAGGACAAAAAAACACATAAATGGGTCTGCAAGGACATTTTTATTTTTCAGCTGTTATAAAGGACAAAAACAAAATATTTGGACAAAAATACCCCTTGTTACTTTTTACCCTTCTACAAATAGTAACACGTAGTAACAGCCCATAAAATGTCGTAACATCCAATGAAAAAGTAGTAACGGTCTAAAAACAAGTAGTAACAGCCCTTATTTGTTAAAATATAAGTAGTAACAGCCCGTAAAATGTCGTAACGGAGTAACAGCCCGTAACATTAAAATGTCGTAACATCCATAAACAAGTAGTAAATGTACCTAAAAAGAAGTAGTAACAACCCGTAAAATGTCGTAAAATCCAATAAACGAGTAGTAGCAGCCCATAAGATAAAGTACATCAAAAAATGTAGTAACGTTACAAAATTAATAGTAACAACCCTAAACGTACCTTAAACAATTTTAATAAAATAAAAACAAAAACATATACAGCCTGTTCCGGCAACCATGGCCGGCAATCCGGCAATCCGGCGTCTCCGTCTTGCTTCAAGCACACAATCCGGCGTCTCCGTCTTGCTTCAAGCACTCAAATAAAAATAAAAACATATACAGCCTGTTCCGGCAACCATGGCCGGCAATCCGGCAATCCGGCGTCTCCGTCTTGCTTCAAGCACACAATCAACGAGCGGGAAGCCGGCGATCAATGACTCCCTCTCCGGCGATCAAATCAACAGCATGACTATTCCAAAAACGAAAAACGAAAATTCACCGGCGGCGATTCCAAAATCGAAAAACGAAATGAACAGCAGGACCTATGCACAACAACGAAAAACGAAAAACGAAACTCCCTCTCCGGCGATCAAATCAACAGCATGACTATTCCAAATTGGAAGGATATCACCGTATTTTCAATTGTGGACGGCGGCTTCAGGGATGTATTAATTAGGTTAATTAGGTTAAATTAGAAAAAGGGTATTTTGGTAAGTTTACACATGTTTTGTCCTGATTAATAACTTGCGTCCTTGGAGCCGGATAATTGAATAAATACGTCCTTTTCGGCAAAAACCTATAGATGCATGACTAGGCACGATCTAGATAAATGTGTAGGATGTATGTCTATAGAGATAGATATATATTTGATGAGACCGTAATTAAAATTAATTAAGTGAATTAATTTACGTAAATACTTCCACAACAAAAATCAAGTCGAAAAATTGTCTCCCAATATTATAGCGACGGTGAAGAGCCTTTGTTCGGATCCAACGATCGGCCCTCGTCGGGAGTTGACCTACCACGGGTATATCGTCGTTATTGAGATATGATCGTATGAGATCTCGCGAATATTGGGTTATGACTTGACTAGAGTATTGCGGTGATTGGCCCTCGTCAGGACCGTTTTATTCTAGAGGCAAGGGGTTGACTACCACATAAAGATGTGAATTGTCAAAGAGTTGACTAGTCAACCACCAAGAGTCACATAGAGATGTGATTGGTAAGAGTTACATACCTTTCGAATTATTCCGGTTGATCGGCCCTCGTCGGGAATCGGGGTAACCGAATGGGATCTTGGCCACTAAAGAATTTTTGAAAGATTCTTGAAAGTCAATTGGGAGTAGTTGACTAGTGGGAGCAAAATCATAAATCAAAAGACCATTTTTGATTTTGCGTGTATAAACAACAACACTCTTTTATTTTCATTTTTATGTTGTAGTTTTAGCAAACTTTATATTTATATTTTATTCTCGATTAGTAAAACCAAATTATGACTGTTAATTTTGAGAAACGTTCTCAAATATGGTTGAGTAATTTTAATCTTTTTAAAATAAGCAATGACATGAGCCATCCCGTTATAGTAGTTAGAGACAAGGAGATTACATGATTGATGCAGTGCTCCGAGACTTTAATTATTAATGAAAGCGGAAGCTCATGATATGATTAAATCATTTGAAATAAGTTTCAAGGAATTAGTCATATATTGGATACGATCCAAGATGATCATTCAGTCATACGATGACGATTAATTCAAACGTTGGATAAGAATGACCACGTCTAATTTTGGAAAGGTTGTTTTCAAAATTGTAAGATTTAAGTATCGACTTAATTCTAGCATTTTCTTAAAGGTTAATTAAATAGTCAATGTTTTGAATACGATTCAAAAGGTTAAATAAACTATTTAATAAACTTTAGATTTTCTTTATGAAAGGAAATTGAGGACATGGCTCTTGTGATCTTTCTTAAGTCTTATGAAGACTACAATAAGAAACATTTTTCAAGTGCTTAAAGGATTGAAAGAAAAGATAGGGCATGTGCTTAAATAGAGAACTCATCGAAGCCTCTATTCTAAGCAAGTTCTGTTGAGATAAATCTATCTAAGTTCAAGTCAACTCTAAGATATATGATATCTTACGAGTGTGATTAAATTAGAAAGATTGAATACAGATATGGAAGGTGAAACAAACGTTGTAACACTTACCATATTCTGAATCTAGTAAACTGATAAGGGAACTAAATAAATGTTATTATGTTCCGGTTCTTATGAAGAACATACTTTCAGTTATTTGTTAGGATTTAGTAGACATATTCAATTGTAAAGAATAAATGTTATTCCGATAAAGTTGAAAGGTCACTGAATCTAACATACTAGATTGATGTCACTATATAGTTGATATATGTGATGAGATCTCAACTAAATATTTGTATGGCTGTTATCCTTGATATTTGTAGTTGTTCTAGATGTCGATTCTCTGGAAGAGAAGCGTGTAATTAAACGTCATTCTGATGATGTTGAACCATATGATTATGAATCATGTGGGTAATACGTATCTTACCCAAAGATGACTAAAATACCCTTTTATGAAAAGGTTGTAAGATCTAGAAAAATTGTCTAAAGCCTAAGCATACCGATGTTTGTTGGTTTATGACAATTAATGCCACAAATAATTGTTTATTAGTCTCTACGACTATTTTTAGAAATAGTCAAGTGTACTTAGTGAAGTGCATAATTCGGAAAGCCCGAAAAGTTTGAGCTAGTACGAGTGTGAGATTGATGAGCTACTTAGGAATTAATCTTCAATTGGATTGAAGTAATTAATACCTGAAGGGTGTTTCAGAGTCGTCTGAAAATGAATAAGATTCTCCCTTGAAGGATACCATCTTTGAGATACGCAATTAGATTGTGTTCCCAAAATGGAAACAACACTTTATATGATAGAGGTGTGACGCAAGCCATGCGAAGTATCCCTTACCCGTTACGGGATAGTGCCCTTATACTTAACCTAGTTCCAAAGAATAAAGGTTGAATAAATTCCATATTAGATATGGAAGAAGATAATGTCGAATCTATCTTAACCGATGATTTGAAGTTGTCATAGGCAAAGTCAGAAAAACTTGGAGCCCAGTACGACATATGCAACTTTGTGGAATATCTTAGCTAGCACGCTAGATATTATTTACTTGTCCGTGGAGCAAAATGTTTGTCTCCAAACATGATGTTTTCTAGAGGAAGTGTTTCTTCCAAGAGAAACAGTGGGAGTGAATAAGATCTCAAAAGAGTTTGAGAACCACAAAGATATATTCAACCAATGGAACGTGAGCAGACGCCACATAGCGATGAGGTGTAAAACACTGCTCAGTGCACACAAAAGTTCTGCAAGTCTGTGGATAACCTCAAGCCTGAAAAGGCTGCTGGTAAGTTCATCTTGAAGAATGAATATCTCACGACTTATGAAGGAATGTTTGAAAGGCAAGATTGAAAGATATGGCCAGGAGCCATAATATCTGAATTAGATTTCATTAGTGACAACCAGGTTGTGAACCTAGTCTGTCTTACCTAAGGGGAATGTCCCTGAAAGGCTGACATGGATAGTAATATGATTACATAAGGCTATAGTGACGGCTGAAGGGTATGAGGTGTAAACCTTGTAATTATCTTTATGCTGCAAGCTGTGCCCAGTTCTATTCAGATAGTGCTTGTTATAACTTCGTATCATGACTATATGATAGTGTTGAAGACGTTGGGCAAACAGCTCAATGTTCATAGACGATAACATGATATGTAAGCCCACGAGATCCATTTATGGACTCAAACAAGTTTCTCTAGACAATTTCATTGTTTGATAATCAAAGGAGTTTGATTTAGTCAAAAGAAGGATATGCCCAATGTGCAAGAAGGATAGTGGGAGTGTGTTACGATTTTTGAGCAAGGTATTAGATATCTCACTCGAGAATTGTCACCCCATGTCACAGTCAATTAATGTTTGGTAGTTCAAGGTCTTTACGAAAGCACTTGGATTAGCAGTTCTTATTTTAGAAATGAGAATCTATAGTGATAGGTTTAACTGCTGTTATAGTTTACCTATGTAGATGTGATAGATCGCAAGATCTATCTATGTTAGGACGTTGGTCCTAAAGATGAGGTGAAAGATGATGCTTATGAAAGGCTTCCTTTGCTACTGCGATAGGAACCATCATAAGAGTAATTCCAGATGTTCATAGTCCATGAATAGTCATGAGCAAGTATGAAAGTAAATCCGGTGAATGTCGAGAATGTCCTTAAACAAGTTAAGGATGGTTTCCTAGTTTGTCGAAACTTGGAATCAGATAAATATAGTTATACAGACGTATATCCTGAGTCTTACGAAGGCGAGTGGGAGCTACGATCCGGGTTTGCGATCGCTTTGAATAAGTGATACAGTGAGCTGGAAATGTTCTAGCATATGGGTCACTGTAAATTCTACAGCTAGGCCAAAACACAGTAGTGCCTTAAAGGCGCAGCGGGAGCAGTACATGGATCTAGAAGGTTCATTCTTGAACCTGGTACGGTTCTTCCACCTTTTCTATATAGCTGATATAGTAAGTGGATTCATTGCTTGAAGCAAGGACCAGGGTCTCGTCAGAGATTCGTGTGTGTGTTGAGGCGGTTCCCTTGACTTGGTCATTTGGAACGTGATATGAGGATAGTCTGAGTCCCCATGGATAGCGATCCGTTTATGGCTAGGGCTAGTTGCGAGTATTGCATGAGATTCTTGTGTTTCAACTTGGTCTTGTGTGTGCGAGTGATTGGTTTTAGGCCAAGTGGGAGATTGTTGAAATAGTGTCCTAAACCCAATCGGGTTGGACCGGATCCGACCGGGTCGGATCATTTCTACTATTTCTTTATGTTTATACATATATTAAATGACTTTTCTGTTGTCATATATATGTTCTTTTAAAGAACCAATTATGAATTGTTATGTGATAACGTCCTTAGTATTAAACTGTGATAGAGAAACCATGATAGGCGATTATGGTTGATGAGATCTCTAATCACTTTAATAAGTTTGATACTTAAATGTCTCTAGGCTGATGTACTATTAAACAGGGCATTGATAGTATAAACAGACTAGCACGTATTGGATGTCTTCTGTCTTTAAGGGCAGGGATAGATCTCGTCTATCGAAGTGTAGAGACACTTGGACTGTACGTGGACGTGTATTAGAGAATGTGTACGTTAGGGATCCGACCCACTTACACGGATAAGTGTCACACTATGTGGCGGTTGTGTAATTATCCTTAAGACCGGAGTCTTCATGGCATCACGGTGTGGATTGTCATGCTTTGACACTATTGAGGTTTCCCAGCCACGGGGCGATCATGCGGTAGTGATTGGGTATGATATCGAAGCATGCGGAGTATACATGATTGGTCGTCCGGGAATCGCGTATCCTATGATTGGGATCGAATATCCGAAATGGCCTTCTTATAAGGAATGTCTTACTCTCGTGAATCTTTGCAAAGTGGGAGTAAACGAGTTACTTCGATAGAGCATGATATCCAGATTATAAGATACGGTCGTTGATGTTTTGACACTCGACTAACGACCGTATGGATATTATTACGGCGATAGGATTGTAAGTTACACGGTAATCGTTTCACATGAAAGGTAGTAGTCGGTGCATTTGACTCTTCCGATGATTGGGGGTCACGGTGTGTTGCTAGACGCTATCCCGTGATCGTTAGGCATGGAGGGCATTTTCGTAATTTGCACTTTGTGTCTACGGCCAACATATTCGGAAGCCTATCGGGTCACACACATAAGAACATCTAGCCGGATTAAAATGTGGTTATAGATGATAACCAAATAAGGAAAGTTTATCTCGAGACTATTAAGGTTATAGTGGTAAATTAATATGGTGGTATTTATTTATTATGAATAAATTAAATACAAGATATTAATTATGTTGATTAATTAAATATACATATATTAGATATGTATGTCGAAATTTATTGTATATTGATACACATGGATTTTGCAAATTGATTAATCATAATATTATATTATTCATTAATATTAGATATTTGTGCATATATATTTGGTATATGCGTGTATTGTATATTTGAGATATACATGAGTGCACATGCAATATAATATATGAATATAGATTTATATGTGTTATATATATGTGATATATACACATGTGTAAATTGATTTATGGTAATATAATAAAAGATAAATATTGTCAATATAAGATATTGACAATATCTTTGGAATATTCAATATAAGATATTGACAAAATCCTAGATTTATTTAATATGAGATATTATAATAAATGAGATAAATCAATCAATTATAGTTTCCTTATTTTATTGGGAAAAGGTTTTCTTCTCCTCCACTCTAGAAGATGGCGCCACCTACACTATAAATAAGAGGTGGGTGTCAAGCTCTTTTGTACAACACAATTCCAAGAACTAATAGTTCTTGTGTAAAATAGAAAGCATCCTATAGAGAGTTGGAGAGAGGGGAAAAAGGCCGGTCTAGCAACCGGAGTTTTCCAATAGCAATCCATGATGGGATTCCGGCGGGCTGTTCGTGTGGACTAGCGGTAGAGGCCGAACACTTGGGCGGCTCTATGCAGAACTATTCTCCTTAGACGGTCAAAGCGTCGATCTTTTAGATCAACCAAGGTAACCACCGTCTACTATATATTTGTTTATTGCTTAAACGAAGTCGATCTTGGGTCGATAGGAAATAAATTTTTGAATTCCGCTGCGTTCCCGCGTGGATTTCCTAACACATACAACACAAGATAGATGATTGACCCATCCTTCAACTTGTTGTGATAAATACAACAATCATATGGACTCCTGCTATAACCCTGCTAAATCATAAAACTGTCAAACTTCTTATATCACTGCCTTGGAGCCTGCTTAAGTCCATATAAAGACTTTTTCCACTTTCACACATATCCTTCTTTGCGAGGAACTTGGAAACCATCTGGCTGAGTCATATAAATCTCATTATCTACATCTCCATGTAGAAATGATGTCTTCACATCCAATTGCTCAAGTTCAAGATTCTGATGCGCCACTATTGCTAATAGCACCCTGATGGAAGTATGTCTGACCACAGGAGAAAATATTTCTTCATAATCTACCCTCTCTTTCAGACTGAACCCCCTAGCAACCAAACGTTCCTTATATCTAAAACCCTCAGCAGATTTCATTCCTTCCTTCTTCTTGAATATCCATTTGCAAGTTACCACCTTCCTGTCTTGTGGTTGTTTGACCAGATCCCAAGTCTCATTATTCTGAAGTGACTCCATTTCTTCTCCCATAGCAACAAGCCATTGGGATGCTTCAGAACATGTCACGGTTTCCCTGTAAGTGTTAGGTTCAAAACCATCCACTTCTTCAGCTACCTGTAGTGCATATCCAACCATATCCTCCTCAAACCCATATCTTCTTGAAGGTCTGAGATTGGTCCTCCTAGCTATGCTGAGAGCTATACCCTACTGACCAACATCAGCAGTTTGAGGCTCTGTTGATCCTTGTTCAGCAGACTGGCTTGGATCCTGTTCTGGATCTGCTGACTGTTGACTATCCCTTGCTGATTCATTTAGTTCAGCAGGCTCTTCTTGAAGCTCTACCTGTTTGTCAATCTTCTCAGTCCTAGATCCAATTTCAGATTCAGATGTGGCTCTCACAGATGTGTTAAGCATAGAGTTTTCATCAAAAACTACACTCCTACTGAGTATAACCCTATTTTCAGCTGATGACCAGATTCTATACCCCTTAACTCGATCTCCATATCCAACATGCACACCCTTCTTAGCCCTAGGCTCCAATTTGCCCTCACTGAAATGATAATAGACAGTGCTTTCAAAAATCCTAAGTCCAGAGTAGTCTGCTGACTTTCCTGACCAAACTTCAAGTGGTGTTTTTAGTTTGATCCCAGTGTGAGGCCCCATATTGATTAAGTAGCAGGCTGTACTAACAGCCTCCCCCAAAATCTCCTTGCTAGACCAGAATTAGAGAGCATGCACCTTGCCCTCTCCAAAAGAGTTTGATTCATTCTTTCTACAACACCATTCTGCTGTGGAGTATCTCTTACAGTATGTGCCTAGCAATGCCTTCATTCTTGCAATATTCATCAAACTCATACCAACAAAATTCTAGTCCATTATCAGTTTTAAGTCTCTTGATCTTCCTCCCTGTCTGATTTTCAACCAAAGCCTTCCACTGCCTGAAGTTCTTGAATGCTTCACTCTTGTGTTTCATCATAATTACCCAAACCATCATTGAATAATCATCTATAAAAGATAAACAAGCATGCAAACACAGAAACAAGAAGAACACATATTTAACGTGGTTTCCGGAAATGTGCCGACTACTCCACGGACAAACGAGGATATTTTATTATCACCAGAAATTACATTAAGTTACAATAAATACAGACGGTATTTATAGCCTTGGGAATCCAACCCTAACCGACTAAACAGCAGTAAATGACTGAAATACCCCAGAAGTAACTCCACCGACTTTGAAAACCATGCAGACGTGTTCCTTAAGTCTGTTGAGGCTCAGCAGACTTGTCTTCAGTAGACTTGCCATCGGCGGTGATCAACCTGCGCCGAACTTGCCCACAATTTGAACACTAGACTTCAGCAGATGCTTTATACATTGCTGACCAAAATATGTTTCCAAAACCAGACTCAGTAGCATAGTTTAAGTCACCAGTGACAAACCATGCCTGAAGAATGACCTAATCGAGTTTTTTAAGCCTTTTATGGCCATTTGTTAGAAGTTGTTAGGAAAATAGTAATGTAGTACCGGTATGCTAATTTCTCTGAATAACATGAACTTGTAGAAACAGAATGCCAACAAGTTGGACATATAACAGAGAAGAATTTATTCTTATGTTCATACTACTGCAACACATCGAAGGAAAAATGCAGAAAGCAACAAGTAAAAACGAAAATTATTCGTTAGACTGAGGCACGTAGAACGCTGTCTTTATTGCCCAGATTAAATTCCCACGGTTATGGCAAGAAGTCTCTCAAGATACAACAGTCTTTACATTGTTCTGATTGCGGCACTTCAATACGAACAAGCAGGGAACTAATCCGGCCTCGATATCTTTGACTCTGCAAATGAGTTTTTGTAGAAAAAGTTATGTTTGGTTGTGCAGAATTTTAGAATGCAAAATGTTGGCAGTAGTAAATTCTGTGTTTATTCCTTCAGGATTGTTTCTATATATAGGTAGAGATTATAGGGTAGTACCTTTTCAGAAATTTCGGTTGGGGAAGTTATTTGATATGAAGAATTTATTCATATGTTCATACTACTGCAACACATTGAAGGAAAAATGCATAAAGCAACAAGTAAAAAAGGAAAATTATTCGTTAGACTGAGGCGCGTAGAACGCTGTCTTTATTGCCCCGATTAAATGCACACGGCTATGGCAAGAAGTCTCTCAATATACAACAGTCTTTACATTGTTCTGATTGCGGCACTTCAATGCGAACAAGCAGGAAACTAATCCGGCCTCGATCTCTCTGACTCGCAAATGAGTTTTTGTAGAAAAAGTTATGTCTGGTTGTGCAGAATTTTAGAATGCAAAATGTTGGCAGTCGTAAATTCTGTGTTCATTCCTTCAGGATTGTTTATGTATATAGGTAGAGATTATAGAGCAGTACCTTTTCAAAAATTTCGGTTGGGGAAGTTATTTTTGTTCAGAATGGTTGCCAAAATAAGTGTATAACCGATTCTGAACCTGTTAGTTCGAACAAATGCCTCCAATTTCGATCATGTTCTGAACTGATGCTTCTATTTACAAGCTTGTTCATGAATATGTTTAATTCTCAACCATTGATTTGATTTTTCCCGTTGGTTAGCCCAAAAAGATTATAGTGAACTGTCAATTAGGACACATTTAGAAAGATGTCAGGATTTTAGTACTATAAGAAAAGATTTTTGTCAAAAAAGATATTTCATTAGTGAAAGTTAAAATGAAAGTGAATTATGTTGGTTTTGTGCTGAAAATAAACGTAACTCATTTTCAAATTCACTTTCGCTTTCACTGATGAAATGTTATTTTTGACGAAAAAAAATTCTTATAGTACTTTTTGCCTGACATCTTCCATATTACGTTCATTAATACCTGGCCAAGCCCGAACCGAACCGTGGTGCGCGTGTGGAGGTATGAATCAACAAGCATCTACGTCTTTCCTCCTTCACATAATTCTCTTGCTCCTTGGGGCTTACTTCTAAATGCCACACTACATCTTAAGTAGTTATTTCACTTGAGTCACTCTTATAGTGTGGGAAAATTAATACACATTATTCATTAATACTCTACACATTTTACTCTACCTTTAGGAATTAATTTCTCAGTCACCCGTTATCAGAATCGAGTGATTCAAAAGCCTAACATCAACTATTATCTTAGTAGTTTCCAAACTTGTTTTTAGCTCCCGGAAATTCATTCTGTAACTCATACAAATCCGGGCCTGAAGTTGACTGTTCGTCACTTCCACTTAAACCCATTTCGGAGGTACATAAGTCATATTGTAAACTCACATCACATGGATTTCCGGTCTTTAGTTTAAATAGAGGTAATAAGAGGTACAAAGATGAAGTACAACTTTTGTCTTTGTTGGATCTGATCTTTGACAAAAGCGACATTTGAACTCGAAAAAAAAGCAGAGCTCAACACCGCTGTTCGCGCTAGAGAAAGGTACAGTGGTGGAAGGCTAGCCGAAAGTTTCCATGCCCCCAATATGCTTTGATACCAACTTGGAATGTACTTCCAACGACGTTTTTGACCTACACCGATGGACAAAAGATCGTTTCATAAATAAACTCGACTAACTCGCCAATGGCATCCATTGAATTCAAAGGAATTGTAATCGAAGGCATTCATGCTCCAGTAGTGGCTTACTTTTAGGACCGAGTCTACCAAGCCCTACAATTTTAAAACCCGATATTATTGGTCCAGGAGTAAATATTTTTGCAGCATGGCCTACATGAATTGAAAACAATATTTACGCGAAATCAACATTTGAAATATTATCCGGGACATCAATGTCTTGTCCTCATTGTTAGGAATGGTATATCAATCAAGAAACAAGAAAGTGGAGAAGAATAGAGGCACTAGCAATCTCTGTTAGACTCCTAGCACATTTTGTTATCAAAATCAATACAATAATAAAATTACAACGACAAAAAATAATGCAAAATAAAATACACAAACCGAAGGCGAATGCGAACACTCTGTCCTTAAGACAAATTTGCTCCGGTATCGTGCCTACGGTACTAGCAATTGTCTCCCAGGATACAACGGTTTACATTTTCAATATAGTGGCTCTTCAAACTTCGAACAGACGGCGAAATCTTCTGGTGTCCTGACATTCTCTTCAACAAAAATGCATGCTACTCCTCTATATAAGAGGTATTTTGTAGTACTAAAAAATACTTGTCAAAAACTTATGTAAAACATCCTTAGCAAAGGAATTTATATAGTAGTAGAAAACTATATAATAGTGGAAAACTCCCCATTAATGGCTATTATCTCATAACTTTAAAGCCACTAATAGCAATTATGGCTACTACTCTCCACTTATGTCAAAAAGTATAACTTAAGGCCACTAACTCATGTTTTTTATGGCCACTAAAAGTAATATGGCCATTAATGGATACTTCTCCAACATTCTCTTGGCAAGAATAATGTGGACAACTTAGTTTAGGCTACAACATGTAAGGATTATATAGCAAAGATCTAAAAAGACTAAAATGCCCATACGAAAAATACAAATATTGTCTCGGATTTTATCTAATGAAAAATAAACAAGTAATAAAATAATCCGGTTTACCCCAAGTGCAGGGATCGTAGTATAGTAGTTACAACCGGAGTCGAATCACAGGGAATCGAGGTTGGTCTAGTTCTTAATTTCTCTAGAGTTGTCACGAGAAATAAAACAAAACAGAACTAAAAAACGAAAACAATAAACTGGACAGAGGATCTAGAATCCAAAGCCAGGAAAGATAGTTACGAGCTAAACTAATGAAAATAATTATATTCTAAAAAGATAATAAAATTACTAAGATGATAACAAATAAATTGAAAACGAACAAGCAATGATCCACCGATCTCCCAACCCTCAACTTCCTCTCTAGATTGTTTAGTGAAGATTTAATGAAGATTGTGGTTCACCTATCAAAAGTATGAATTTCTAATCTCTTAGATAATTCGTCTATTAATCTCTCATCTCTCGATCTTAAAGATTAACGCTTTCATAACAAAGGTGTAAGATTTCTCAATCTAGCAACCTAGAAATTAACTTAACAACTCTCGTTATTTTTAGGTTAAAAATCTAATCTTTACTACGGTGATCTAAGTCTAACAACGATTCTCATCAAACGTTAAACATAAAGCATGCAACAATCTCTCGATTTAAATTGCATAACAATATGAACATAATAAAGAAACAAACTTTATTTAAAACTCACAAAACATCCAAAGATTGAAATCAAGTTGCTCGATCGGCTTCACAAGCTTGTTCAACTGGCCTCAGCCTCTACTCATCTCCAGCATGTAGAATAAAATAAAATAAAATAAAAAAAAACATGGCTCGGTCGACCGAGCAGGGGCACTCGGTCGACCGAGTGAAGCCTCCTAGGTTTCTGGCCGCAGCTTGTGGTTCAGGATCAGTTGTTCTTTCTGTTCTGCTGAATGACTCCTTTATATAGTTGTTTTGGCCGACTTATGGTATAATTGGTAGAAAGTCTAAACCCTAATAAATAAAAAATAAATATAATTCCAAGTCTATCCTTTCTATTCTCCTGGACGCCCGTTTAAGGTAGCTGGACGCCCGTCCAACTACTTGAAATCTTCGAGTCGGGCCGAGTCATATCAGACGTCCGTCCTATGCATTTCTGAACGCTCGTTCAACAAAAAGTTGTCTTCCCTGAATCGAATTTCTTTCGTGGACGCCCGTCCTCTTCCTCAGACGCCCGTCCTGATGGACGGAGTGGCAAACGCACGTCTAGATTGCTTGATATCTTTATTCCAAGTTCCACTTGCATCTTCCTCCTTCCCATTTAAACTCCGTTCACAACATGTTCGCGGACCTACAAAACCATGAAAACGTTCAAAGTGTAAAACCACACATAATTATCAATAAGACCACGAAATTAGCTCAACTTTGCAATTAGATCATTTCCATACGCATCCTTTCAATAAATCATTTAAACACTTAATTTTCTATAAAAAGTAATAAAACACAAAGGAAATTTCTACGAAATAAAGTCGTATAAACCGTAAAAATCACCGTTAACAACTCCCCCACACTTAGCTTTTGCTCGTCCCGAGCAAAACAAAAGAAAAAATAGACTTACTCAAGCATTGAACCACATAAAATCCCATATTTCAAATCACAACTGGTCGACTAGCATCAAAAACATACATCCAATGTAATAAACAACTACTCGAATGTGTAGTGTGTGCAAAGCCTTCTTCAACTTCCACTGATTCCACACTTGACAATTAAAGTCAAGCTAACCAACCAACACCCATTTGAGACGATAATGAATCATCCCGACTATACATACGCCCTACAAGACTACTCACGTCATGACTAGAGTAATACATGTGTTTTCGAAATCTTTTCAGCTGTACCCAGAGGATACTCCCTACAACATATACCTTGGCCTATACTGGGGATAAGGTAGGCGATAACTAAGTCTTATATCAATTCATACCAAATTCCTTATGTAAGTTGATTTAATAATCTTTCACATTTATACACACATCAGAATGAGCTCTTGCCCGTCATAGCAGAATAGGATATTCGTGATATGCCCTACCTTACTCAAATCATAAGGCAGCTTCTTCTGACTGCATGAGCTTTTGGTCATCATAGTGGTATAGGACATTCGAGATACGCCCTACTCACTCCAATCATCGACCAGCTTCCGACACACCCAATTTTTTCATTATTTTAACAACAACTTCCCAAGCACAGTAGTTACGTTTCGCTTATCAGATTCAGGCTTCGGTATATTCACGATACTTCCTACTTCAATTCCAACTACGTACATATTACAATTTCCATGACATTAGCACTAAGCGAACGATCTGATAACCAGAATCAAACATCATCGGTTTAAATGGGTACAGTTTCCTAAGTTCAGCTCGTCATCGAAGAGGCTTACGTGAAAAGAATTCGAGTAAAGGCTTATTTATCAAAGGTCTATGCTAAAATACTAGTCAACTGAGCACAAGTATGGGAATATAACAAGTAAGTAAGCCAAAATAAACTCATGCTCGGGACGGATGTTTTTTTTTTTTAAATTTGAAAATTTGAAATTTTTTGAAGAATGGTGGTAAGCATAATAAGCATAATAAATTAAGCACATTTTGTAGGTACAAACAACCAATCCCTCCCCCACACTTAAATAACAACATGTCCTCATGTTGTGCAGAATAAGAAAAACTTAGCTGATTGTAATTCGAATGTGGCAATTCTGGAAGTGGTCGCTAGTCAGATCCAGAAATGCTTGAAGAAATCGGTAGACTGTGGACCATCCACCGGAAAACTGACATCGTTTAAAAGCTCACAATTGCTATCGAAAATATCCTGCACACTTGAAAAACAAAAAAAAACGTACCTCGGGGATAGGGGCACAAAAGATGATAGACAAGGCAATATCATGGAACAAAGCATAAGCAATGCAAAAAAAAATTATAATAACCAAATCTATGTGAAAAGTAGTGCACAAATGTAACATCGGCAGGAGGGAGGAAACACATTGATTTTCCAAATTACGAAAATGCAAGTTACCTAACCACAGAAACCGACACCAAAACCCAAGACAAAACAAAACAAAACAAAACTACTACAACGAGAAGAAAACTATCTTTCGTTATTTATTCGACACAAACAAAACTATAATAAAATAATAATAGCAAAAACTTTTCTTAATATTGGGTTGCCTCCCAACAAGCGCCTCTCTTTAGTGTCTTTGGCTAGACACACTTAGCTCACTATCCATTATCAAACGGATACGTCCTTCTCGCATGTTTCTTCAACGAATATTCAGCATACGAGCCATCCAACTCACCTTCATAGGAAATTAATGGAACCATGGCTTGAAGGACCTTTATGAAGTATCTTCCCAATAAAAGAAGAACGGGATTAGGGGGTTCCACCTCCCAGTTCATGACATAGTGATCAAGTGGGAAGATCACTTCCTTTACGCTCACTCGCTCGTCCACAATCACCTCAACACTTATTGGCTTCAACGGCTCCTCAAATGCGGCTTCCTCGGGGTGACTTATCTCTAATTTAGGCACATCGTCCTCTATGTTCTCCAACACCGGGTGTATTTCTTCACCTTCTTGGTGATTAACATCTTCAACCATCTCTGATGTCGGATCCATCATAGGACAACCGTCTTCATCATCACACCATGCGGGAGGGAAGGAAGTTTCTAACCTCTCGTAACGTACGCCGATCCATATCGTGCTCCGGCTCATCAATCGTCCCTTGTTGCCAATTGCTTTGCTCTTGACCCAACGAGAGAACAATGATAGTTACTACTCCCACCATTGTATCTTTGGTGCATAGTTAGGCAATCTTGGACTTGATTCTCATAACTTGCACCATAATTGTAAATATCTTCTCCATCATAGGGGAGTGCGGGAGTTAGGTCAATGCCTTGGTCTTGAGCCATTTGCCCGATCCGTCTCCCAATATCCGCAAGCCTACCAAAAAGGAGTTGGATAGTAATGTTCTGCTCCTCCAATTTAGCTTCAAGATTACTATAGTGAGAGGGGTCTTGAGAGTTATGATAGTGGTGTGGAAAAGTTTGGCCAGACCAACTTTGATTTTGATTGGAAAAATTGATATCTTGGTCCTGACTGAAGTTCGGGTTTTGATAGAAATTCCAAGTCTGATTGAAACCCTGATTCTGAAAATTGTTGTGGCCAGCGAACTGATTGTTAAACCTCTGATATTGCTGGCCACTGAAGACGCTATGTCCACCCATAGGACAGAAACGAGAAGTATGTCCCACATTGTCACATAGCTGGCATATGATCGGGCCGTATCGTCCCCGATTCGGACGGCATTAACTTGATATGCGGGAGTGGGAAGAAGATGACACCGGTCAATCATATGGCCAGGTTGACAACAACTTCCACGAACGTAACTTGAGAGTTCGAGGAAAATAGTGGTTTTGACCCATAGGATTACGCGACATTGTAAGGGCTGCCACCTGTTGTTGCAGTATGGCGATCTGATCTTGCATAATCCTAGTTGATGACATTTTCTTTTTTTTTTCTTTTTTTTTACAAGACAGAAACAATAATAAACAATTAGAAACCTTAAAGTATAATCCTTTAATTAGACTCACTAAATAAAAATTAAACTAAACAGACTCGAAACAGGTTCAGAAAAAAAACAGAAACAGAATACTAATACAGAATATAAGAGAGAATAGAAAAAAAAATAAAAATAAAATAACACTTGGTCGACCGAGTGGTGGTGTTCGGTCGACCGAACCAATTTTTTTTTCTTTTTTTTTTAATGTAAACTGAGAAACTGAGAGCACCTGCGTATGAAAAATCAAAACAGAAACGGAAAAATTAATAAAAACCAGACAACCGTACCGATTCCCCGGCAACGGCGCCAAAAACTTGTCTCGGATTTTATCTAATGAAAAATAAACAAGTAATAAAATAATTTGGTTTACCCCAAGTGCAGGGATCGTAGTATAGTAGTTACAACCGGAGTCGAATCACAGGGAATCGAGGTTGGTCTAGTTCTTAATTTCTCTAGAGTTGTCACGAGAAATAAAACAAAACAGAACTAAAAAAACGAAAACAATAAACTGGACAAAGGATCTAGAATCCAAAGCCAGGAAAGATAGTTACGAGCTAAACTAATGAAAATAATTATATTCTAAAAAGATAATAAAATTACTAAGATGATAACAAATAAATTGAAAACGAACAAGCAATGATCCACCGATCTCACAACCCTCAACTTCCTCTCTAGATTGTTTAGTGAAGATTTAATGAAGATTGTGGTTCACCTATCAAAAGTATGAATTTCTAATCTCTTAGATAATTCGTCTATTAATCTCTCATCTCTCGATCTTAAAGATTAACGCTTTCATAACAAAGGTGTAAGATTTCTCAATCTAGCAACCTAGAAATTAACCTAACAACTCTCATTATTTTTAGGTTAAAAATCTAATCTTTACTACGGTGATCTAAGTCTAACAACGATTCTCATCAAACGTTAAACATCAAGCATGCAACAATCTCTCGATTTAAATTGCATAACAATATGAACATAATAAAGAAACAAACTTTATTTAAAACTCACAAAACATCCAAAGATTGAAATCAAGTTGCTCGATCGGCTTCACAAGCTTGTTCAACTGGCCTCAGCCTCTACTCATCTCCAGCATGCAGAATAAAAATAAAAAATAAAAAAAAACATGGCTCGGTCGACCGAGCAGGGGCACTCGGTCGACCAAGTGAAGCCTCCTAGGTTTCTGGCCGCAGCTTGTGGTTCAGGATCAATTGTTCTTTCTGTTCTGCTGAATGACTCCTTTATATAGTTGTTTTGGCCGACTTAGGGTATAATTGGTAGAAAGTCTAAACCCTAATAAATAAAAAATAAAGATAATTCCAAGTCTATCCTTTCTATTCTCCTGGACGCCCGTTTAAGGTAGCTGGACGCCCGTCCAACTACTTGAAATCTTCGAGTCGGGCCGAGTCATATCAGACGTCCGTCCTATGCATTTCTGAACGCTCATTCAACAAAAAGCTGTCTTCCCTGAATCGAATTTCTTTCGTGGACGCCCGTCCTCTTCCTCAGACGCCCGTCCTGATGGACGGAGTGGCAAACGCACGTCTAGATTGCTTGATATCTTTATTCCAAGTTCCACTTGCATCTTCCTCCTTCCCATTTAAACTCCGTTCACAACATGTTCGCGGACCTACAAAACCATGAAAACGTGCAAAGTGTAAAACCACACATAATTATCAATAAGACCACGAAATTAGCTCAACTTTGCAATTAGATCAATTCCATACGCATTCTTTCAATAAATCATTTAAACACTTAATTTTCTATAAAAAGTAATAAAACACAAAGGAAATTGCTACGAAATAAAGTCGTATAAACCGTAAAAATCACCGTTAACAAATATCTAATACAATATATGCTAACACTCATCTCAGTGGAATCGCGGTGTTTCTCAAAAGCGTGTACCTTGATTGGTCCCTAGTTGTCAAATCCCATCGAGGACAAGAGCCTCCTCACGGTTGGTTCCAGGCATGTCAACCCGACAAAAGCGAGCAGTCTAGGTCTGATATATGACATTCAACTCGAAGACTACATCTCTTAACTATGTGGACTGAATTACACGAATCAAGAGGTTGAAAACATCTTGCAAAAGAAAGTGCGAATTGCACGGCGAGCATGAGTGTAACGGAAACACAAAATAATTATCCCTCGTTTATGTAAAGAATGTCGGGAATTCTAATTTTCATATCATTTTTAAATGGAAGAATACAATATTTATAGCCAAAGTCAACTAGTCAAGGCTTCCGTATCTATACACAATTACCACACTAGTCTCAATAAAAATAAATACTATTTTATCAATTACATCAAAAATATATCCTCTATATCGCAATACCCCCCTCAAGTGGGAGCGTGAACGTCCCGAACGATGGCCCAACGCCTTCGTAAAAATATCCGCCAGCTGATGCTTCGTAGGAACATACGAAGGAAGAATCAAACCATCTAATTAAGCTTGATCGGCCTGACTAGGCTTCCAATCTAACCGGCAGAGTACCGGATCGACTATAGTCTAGTTAGGTGAGTCAATATTGTATCCACAGAGAGAAATCTCAATTGAGTACCAAAGTGGCCGGAACATCTAGTCTAGGTGTATCCATTACTCAAGAATTGGAATCTTAACCAACTACAAAGAAAGATAAAAAAAACAAACTAAAAGTGCATTTAACTATGACCAAAATGACTTAGATGAAGGGGAAATGATATGAAACGAGGTGGCTCGGGTGATGTTCCAATGAACTAGATACGAGGTCTTGCAACTACTCGGAATCAAGCTTCAACAAGGAGTTCTTAATACATTCAAGGTGCAATTCACAAAATTAACGTAAATCGATCTCACGCATTCACGAACTATAACCAAACACCAAACCTATCAGCTAGGACTAAATTAGGATGAATGGATACGCATTAAAGTGCTATGAATTACCCAATCTAAGATTAGGTAACACACACACTCTAGAAATCAATTCTATCTCTAGATGAGTTTATTAAGTGCTCATGGTGACTAGTGTCCATGCCAATTCTTACAATTACGCCTCGAATTAAGACTTAGATGATGCAATTAGTCATGAATTAAAACACACCCATGATGATCAATCACCATGACTTGAGCCAATTAAGAGCATACCAGACTGCCCAACTTGAAACAAGCAATTACAAGCTATCTAGCTCAAATTCATATCACCCAAGCCACAATTAACTTAGCTACTCATGATTAATACAATGGCAAAGCAAGTTATACCAAATACATCCATGAAAATAAAATTACACTAAAAGGAGAAGATATACTTAATTCAAAGGTGAAAACATGAAATTAATCCATTTACCATGAAGATTCAATCAAAGATTGATGTATCCACCATGGATGAACAATGCCCATGCTCCAATTACAAGAAATTGCAAAAATTAAAGCTAAGAACAAATCTTTTGGGTTTTTGTATAAGAAACTAAAAGGGGAAAAACTATCTAAGATAATAGAAGGAGATTACATAAATTGGTTTGGATTTAATCTCCTTTTGTGGCTAAATCTACCCTAGAACTAAGAATTTTGACGTGAGAAGAGGGTGCTCTCCAAGCCCCAAATTCACCCCATGAGCTGTCCCTTTTTGTTCCCGTTCAAAAAAAATGAGGAAAATGGGTTAATATGCTTCAAAATAGAGCTTGGTGGCCGCCGCGGGTTTTCCTAGTAAGTACCGAGTTTAGGAACCTTTCTGCTCAATTCTCGGTAGTCAACAAGGCTTGTCTAGTGGCTACCGAGTTTGCAGTGTATTCTGCCCAGATTCTGGTGACCAACTTATGTCTGGTGGCTACCGAGTTTGCAGTGTATTCTACCCAGATTCTGGTGACCAACAAGAAGGCTTCGGTAAGTACCGAGAATGCATATTCAAAGCTATTTTCTCAAAATTCTTCTTCAACTCCCTTTTTAATCATCACTCTTTATACAAATCATCCTTTTAAACCTTCTCCACCTGAAATCACACAACACAAACAACACAAACAACCCAAGTAAAATCATGGGGTCCGAAGTACCCCATGTGCGATAAAGGTCCACATTTCAATGATACAAATGAGATTTCCAATTAAGTGTGGTGTGGAACCGTGAGTGATAAAATAAGTGTGATCGGCATCTAAATTATTGAACTGAGGCTCGAAGTACTACAAAATAGGGGTAAAACACATGTGAAATTCATGAAAAGATTGACTCCGTCACCATCTGTGATTGCATCTTGCACGAAATGACAGTCCGCCTAGATATGCTACGTGTGTTCATGAAATACCGGTTTCTGAGCGAGATATAAAGCCGATTGGCTGTCACAAAAGAGTCGGATCCTAAAGGGATGACGAACACCAAAATGAGCAAGTAACTGTTTCAACCACTTTAATTCATCCGTAATAGAGGCCATGGATCGATATTCTACCTCTGCCGAAGATCGAGACGCTGTAGTTTGTTTCTTTGACTTACAAGAAATCAGGGAAAGACCAAGAAACACAAACCAACCGCTCAAAGACCGATGAGTAAGCGGGAAACTTGCCCAATCATAATCGCACCAACCTTCGTGTTGGAAATAAAATTTATGTTTTGAGATGATTCATCAATTACTTAATTATTTCTCTTAACCCCATTGATGAAGTGTCATAACTAGCTGTTATAGTGCAAAGCAAAAAGATGTCTAGAAATCAATGTATAGGATTTAATAGAGTCTGTTATTTGTATAAGTAAATCAGATAAGCACTGTAATAATTCTAGGATCAGAACTGAGAAAACGAGAAACTGACTTGATAACTCTAAGAATACTGAGTTTACAATTGAAGATATATCAGTTTAGAAAATTGACTCAGAATACACCAATTAAAGAACTGAAGAAGGTAAGTTCACTGAGGGACACAGACTCGGTTGACTTATCCAAAAGCAGAGCCGAGGGAACAAACTCAGTGGATGGAGAACTGAGGGACCCAGACTCAGTTATAAAAGATTGAAGAACTGAGGGTTCAAAGTCAGTTATGAAGATTAAAAGCCGAGACTGTAAAGTTAGAATTCAGGCTTGTGATGACCAGAACTGACTTTATAGATCTTGTATGTTACCTAAGATACATAAGAACAATGATATCTTAGCTGATTTTTGAATTATGGTGTACTCTGATTAAGTCAATTATAATCAGATGAAAAATAGAGTACTGAGCTTTTTGAAGAAGAGTAAAAACTCAGTTAATGCTCTTAAGCTGAAAACTGACTAAGTATAGTTTTCATGATGAGGTCAAGAAAAACTGAAGGAGAATCTGACCGTTATAAAACAGGCAATTTTATTGGTTGCATAGAAATGTCAGAAAGGACACTGACATTCAACAGAATAAGCAGGACCACCAACGGATACAGGGATTCAAATTCAAACGTTCAAATTATTCTAACCGTTGGAGAAACCCCTATAAATAGGTCACTTCTACCTCAAGAAGAAGTGCGAGTTCTAAGGTTAAAATTATCAAGAAAGATTCAAGTAAGAGGAAAAGTGAATCAAAAGAACTCCTGCTAATTTCAATATTGCAACATCAAGATAGATAGTGTTCATAAGCACTCAAAGAAACATCAAGACTCACACTTGAAGAAAAACAGAGCCTGAGTATATCATATACATCTAGAAAAAGAAGCCCGAAACACAAATTGAATCATAGTTATTGTTTCAAGTCTCAACTTTGATTTCATCAAAGGCTTAGACTGTGAAACACCAAGAAGGTGTGAAGGACAGTTGAGTGCAGTCAGGAAGACTGTGTTTGTGTAGAGCTGGTGAAGAGGCAATCCTACCCTTCAAGGACCAGTGTAGCAAGCTTAGTTCAAACAGCAACTCCACATGTTGAAGACTGAAGCTGGAAGATTGTGCTAGGGATTAGTGAAGGGCAATCAGTGTTTAAATTTACTTTGTGAATTTGGCCTCCTACTTCACAGGGGAAGAGAGGACGGACAGGATTACACCACCTGTAACATCTATAATTTATGTCTCACTTATTTACTTACTTTACGCATTTATTTACTGCATCTTAGTTTTCATAGCACCTGATCACAGACTCAGCAAACATTAGAAACTGAGTCAGCACAACACTGAATTTAATGTAGACAAACTGATAAACTCAAGTTTTTCATAAAGGCTTAATTTAATCCGCTGCCGGTTAACTCAGTAAAGGATAAGTCAGTCTTGACTTATACTCAGCTAAGTTAGCTTAACTCCGCACAAGTTTGAAGTTGAACTCAATTTGTTCAAGATTCAGTTTTCAGTTGGTCTTTGGGGACAAGTTTATTCACCCCCTTTCTAAACTTGTGCTAGCCTTTCCAAGGGACCAACACTTCGAGTATAAGAGAACTATCTAAGCAGAGCAAATTGCCTTGACCCGGATGTTTCTTTAAATACCGAATGAGACGTAAGGATGCCTCCTAATGATCAACCAGAGGTGCCTGCCTGCATCACTCAACTTATGATTGTGCTCCATAGGGCATATTACAGATCAAGTCGAGTAACCTCAAGATAAATGACAATACGCGAAGGGAATATGCCAGATCAGGTCACGTAACCCCAAGATAAATAAGTCATTCAATCAAATAACGATAATGCTCTGGATCACTCAACAATTCACATGTATCAAGCGCCAACTTATGATTGTGCTCCATAGGGAAATCTGCCGGTTTGCTGCCAAGTAGACCTGCCTCATGAATAATATCAAGCGCATTCTTCCGTTGATTCAATAAAATCCCATCATTGTTCCTGGCCACCTCTATCCCAAGGAAGTACTTCAAAGTCCCGAGGTCCTTCACCTTGAAATAATCCCCCAAATATTTTTTAAAAATCGTCATGGCAACCTTATCATTTCCAGCAATAATCATATCAACTACGTACAAGAGCACAAAAAGTTGAATGCCATTAAGATGCAAAGTAAATAATGAATAATCGGAGTAGGACTGGCGATAACCATACACACGCAAACCACAAGCGAGCTACGCAAACCTGCACCTCGGTGCATGTTTCAATCCGTTCAAGGACTTGTGCATCCGGTAGACCAAGTTTGAACCCCTCTTCTCAAAACCAGGATGAACTTTCATGTAAATCTCATCCTCCAAATCCTCATGCAAAAAAGCATTATGCACGTCCATTTGGTGAATATCCCACCACTACAAGAAAATATACTTTTCGCGGCTTGGAATTGGCAGCGTGTGTTCGAAAAATGCTGCAAATTTAGCGATTTACGGCTTGCAAAATTTTTTACGCTGCGGATATTTAATATTTATAGTAAAGGAAGCGTGTAAAAATAGTGCGCTGGTGATAATTTTGTAATCGGCTTGCGTAGGTGCACCGTCAATAGAATAAACATCGGAAGCTTGAAGATCATGCCGCCAAAGCCTCCCCCCTTATTTTTCATTTCCCGCGATTCCCAAAATTTCCCGGCCTCCCACAATTCCAAAAATAAAAACCCTCATTGAGCTCGTAAAATCCATTGTTGACGATTGTAACAATCAAATCGTCATTCTCTTTCAGTTTTTCTTCAAATTGTAAAGCTGGAGCTTCTACGGTATCGATGAATTCGTACTACCGGGAAATCGTAGACGGATGAGCTACTACGACGTTGTCCCGATATGTTCTTCTTTGCTTTTTGCTCCATTATTGGAGTAATCAATGGATGTCCAGGCGATTCCGACTTTAATTACCTGTAAGTCCGACCTGAATTAACTTAGGTAAAACTAATTTGTAGAATTCTCAGTTAGCTATTGCTGCAATTTATATGGACCTGTTCTTGAGCCCCTTCCCTGCATTTAGAAATTTCTGTGTGAGGTGGGCTTCTTGGCCATATTCTCATGATGGTGAATTGAATTTTGATGGCTTAAGTGTGTAGCTTACAAAGCCTTTCCCCATTTCTTTTTGATAGGTCTACCAAATATTTGTATTTTTTCGACATTCATAGGCGCTTCAATGGTAACTTGCTCGTCAAAAATGCTATACATGGTGCGTATGGATTGACCATTTTGATGCCTTCAGTAACCAGTGAGTCTAAAGAGTTTGAGACATCAGAGACGACTTCAGGGGATTATACTGTTATTTTACCTTATGAGACAAAAACTAGGAGGGTGTATGAAGGCTGATGGTTTTGGAAATGACGTGGAACTTTTTTCATTGGAAGTTACATTAATTCTGAAGAAATTGATGAAGTTCTTGTTTTGGAAGATGTTAAGGTGGCTTTTTTTTTTTCTCTTTACATGTTTGATTTTTTGTCGGTGAGAGTAATATTAGGCAGAGAAGAAAATGATATGTATTCATTGAACTCGAACTCGTTTTGCTCATCAATGTATGTCTCATTAAGAGATGGACCACCCACAACAACTCGGATCGCAACGTTCGTTTTAGGCTCGTTGTATCAAACTACTTTAAGCCATTGTTGCATCGCCTAGAATGGAGGCTACTCTATGGTGCACAAATTGTAGATAGTCACACTCATATCCCACAAGAATGCTCATTGACATTGGTTTATTTCCCAACTCAATCAGCCTACAAGAACATTTGTTTTAGCAGAGACTACATTACTTGCATAGTGGTAAGTGTTATTTCTTACCCTTCAACAACATTTTGATTGTATATGACTGTCTACTTTATATGTGGTTGCTGTAGCTTTAATTGCTAATGATTCGTCCATCAAAAGCCAACTATTATACAAGCACTCAACATTTTCATTAATGTAATTTACAAAATTACAGCAAGTTGATGCAATTTATATTCTCCATCGACACTAGAGACACATCTTTATATATTCTATATACTTATGCATGTCTTGTTAGTCTTTGGTATGGTAACAATATTGATGAAGATAGCATATTCCATCATCGGTCTTATTTTGACAATTTATTGACATTTGAAAGGAATATGCTCTCTCTCTCGTTCACCGATAGTGGCTAAGTTTACATGACACTTCAATTTTTTTGCTTCTACTTATTTTCACTTGAAAATCGCCCGATTTGCTTGTTTGTAGCTAGGCTTACATGACAATTCAAAACACATATTCTTTTGGCTTTATAATACAAGAGTCCTATTTTTTTTAAAAGGCCTTGGTGCAAAATTGTTGGAGGTTATGCACGAAAAATTTAGCTTTTGTTACACCTATATCGATGTGAGCCCATGTTTGAAATGCAAGTGGTTGCTTGAATACCCATATTGGTCCTTCCGGCCTCCCTTGTATTTATTTACTCATTTTTCTTGTAATCGCGTTTAGTCTTTCCAATGTATGTATGTACTCGTTGATCATGTAATCTTTTGATATGGAGTGTTCTTGTAACGAAAAGAAAGAGTATAGAGTGAGATAGTAAGAACGTGTTGACCCTTGTGGTAATATTTTTCAAAGCTGTTTGGCTTTGTTTTGCTTATTTGTTTTTAGGTGGTTTTAGTCCTTATATCAATTTTAGAACACATGACATCCTTTCATGTACAAAAGGATGTACCAATGACTATGATTGTAGACAATTTCTTTAAATCATATAATCACTCAAAAGTAAAAACTATGAAACAACGATTCATGATTTTATTCAATGATGTGGTCATTTCTTACTTTGAATTTCTGATGAATACTGTGCATTCTGACAGAGTCGTGGTGATAAGAACAAAATAAAATAAGAACAAAAGCAGGGAAAAGCCAAGTTGAACATGTTAGGGCAAAGAGGCCAAGAAACTCGCCACTTCTTGTTGAACATGTTAGGACAATGTGAGGCCATGAAACTTAGTCACAGTCTGGCTAGGAGGGTAAGCATTTCTTACTGTACTTATCTTTCCAAAGTCCTCAACTTTTTCTTTTATATATATTTTAAAAGTTAAGCTAAGTCTATCTTTGAATGGCTAAAATAAAAGGAAAGCAAGGTTTACCGTATAAGTCTATCTCTCGGATAAATTTTCTCAAAAGCGAAAAGAGATTCTCGACAACAACAGTTTGATAAGATATTCCCTTGTTTATTTCAAACCATGCCCGATATATGTACTAAAACATATGGTTAAACAGATTCCTTGGCTTTCAGAAATCAGAAGGATGTTGTTTTTGTGACTACTAAACTTTATGCGAAGGATGTTGATTTTGTGCTGAAAATAACTTCAAAAACAGAAGATAAAAGGCACGAAGTATATTATGGGGCCTTGGTTTGTTGTATATTTGAGCTTTAAATAATTTACTTTGCGTGAGCTGATTGAAATAGTGTGGCCAAATTCATCTTTTAGTGTATTACCATAGTTCTTCATTCAATGTCTTGGATTTAGTAAGAACCCGATGTACGGAGGCTATTTTTATTTTACGGTATTGTCCTAGTTATTCCACTGTGTTGGATTTTCTGTTTCTATTTGTGTCATTGAATTACTTGGTTTGGTATTGAGTTGTGTAGATTGAAAAGATTTTGTGTACCGTTGATGGCTTTAGTTTTTTTTTTACAGTGTGGGTGAGCATTGTTTTATGTATTGGGTAAATATTATTTTTTTTAAAAGAAAAAAAAAATCTCATGGCGTGCCTACATAGGTTGCTATTGATACATCTCATACTTTATCGACATGCATAAGCATGCCGCTTTTAATACATTTTTGTCTTGGCAAAGACACATGGTAAGATGCTAAAAATAGTTTTGGCAAAGACGCGAAGATAAGTCGTCGATAATAGCATTAGCGGCACGTAACATTGCTTTAGCAAAGATGCATATTCTCACCTCTTAATGTATGTATCGTATTGACAAGATGCATCGTAAGTCGCTAAAAGTAGTATTAGCAAAGCAAGTGTACCGTATGCCGTATATTCCCTTGTACCTTTAGCGGCTTTGAACTTTACAAATGCAACGTGCGTCGCCAATAGCTATTTTGCATGCCGCGAAAAGTCTTTTTTGTTGTAGTGAAAGTTTAAACAGTAACCATTTTTGCCATAGGAGCAAACGTCTCTGTATAAACAATTCCCTCTTCATGATGATGTCCAAATGCCTCTAATTGGGCTTTCAACCACTGCAGGGTCCTATGCTCATCATATTTCTCAGTATATACCCACAGACTCCCCAACGCCTTTTCCCGGGAGGAAGAGGTTGCACCACCCATGTACCTTGATCTTCTAGGGCCTGAATTTCTTTAGCCATGGCCCAACGCCAACCTTCATGTTTAAGCTCCTCCTTAAAAGATTTAGGAGGGTTCTCAACTGTGATAGCTGTGAGAAACTTACGATTCTTATCAAAGAACATATCATAATTTAAAAAATTTATAAGAGGATACGGAGTACCTGAGGATGCCGATGGGGTGGAAGAGCGTGGATTAGGACTTTTCGGTACAACCGGCGTATGTTTGGCAAAATCCTGAAGCTGAGAATTCAGATCTTCGGTCGTCTACTTATACCTAATTCTTCCGCACCGTCACCTGACTATCAAAGTTGTGGTGAGGATGCAATATCATGTGTTGGATTGCCTGTATCATCATGCCCGTGCGTCCACCCTCAACCCGAGGATCCGGCAATGGTGGATCCCCGGGAGAAGAAAAAAAAGCCTCGAACCGTGAATCTACTATATCAATATCATCAAAAACTGGGTAAAGGAGAGCGAGACATACTACCCTCGTCCTGGTGAGAGAAAGGGAAAACGTGTTCATAAAATTTTACATCTCGGGATACAAAAATCTCCTCCGAATCAAGGTCGTACAAGGTCCACCCTTTCTTCCTAAAAGGATACCCTAAGAACACACACTTGCGACTACGAATGGCAAATTTATGTGAGGGGTGATGGTCATGGGCATAACACAAACACCCCAAAATTCTAAGCATCGATAAATCCGGTTCTTTGTGAAATAGAAGCTCATAAGGTGTTTTGTAGTTCAAAATACTCAAAGGGGTTTGGTTTATTATATAGGCAGCCGACATAACACACTCTCCCCAGAACTTAAGGGGTAAATAACCATCAAACATAATGGCTCGTGAAACATTTAGGATGTGTTGATGCTTACGTTCTACCTTTCCATTCTGCTGCGGAGTACCAACACATGAAGTTTCAAAAAGTATCCCTTCATTTCGAAAATAAGGAAGTAGCAGCCTAAACTCAGTCCCATTGTCACTACGGATGCGTTTAATCGTGGCCTCAAACTGACGAGCAATTAAGGCGACAAAATCCATAAAAACGGTTTCAACCTCCATTTTATTTAGAAATAAATAAATCCAGACGGAACGAGAGTAGTCATCCACAATAGTTAAAAAATAAATAACACCACATGTAGAGGGAACACTATAGGGACCCCATAAATCATAATGTATCAAGTCAAAAATACGACTAGCTTTTTTTGACTAAGGGAAAAAGGTTTTTAAGGGTCTGATTTGCCCGAAAGCAAATATCACATCCATCTTTATTTAAATGTTTGGAAATATAAATATTAGGCATATGTCGAAAGACCTTTTCTGATGGGTGTCTTAATCTCCGGTGCCACAAATCCCAGTCTGTCCACCATCAACTTCCAGGACCCGAACCTCCAAAACTCCCAAGAACAGAAAAAGTCCATCCACACGCTCACCCAATCCAATCAGCATCCTCGTCACTCGGTCCTGCATAATACATAAATGGGCAGTGATCTGAATAACACAACGATGATCATCCAAAGATTGATAGGCCGAGAGCAAGTTACAATTTAATTTCAGTACATATAAAACATTCATAAGCTGTAAATTTCCCGATAAGATAATTGTTCCCGTGTGAGCTATGAATGACGAACTCACATCCGGTAAGCCAATAGAACAATGTTCAATAAGTCGTAAATCAACAAAAAAAATTTGGTCACCTGTCACGTGGTGCGTGGCCCCAGTATCAATAATCCACGAGTCCTTACCAGTCTCGATCTCGTGATTTCGAGCTATTTAAAAGATCTAACATTTCTTGCCATTGGGCTAGTCTTATATTCGCGAGTCCAGATTCGTTCAAGGTGTGATGCGAACCTGAACACGCAGTGGACTGGACCGAGCTAGATAGACCGTCCTGATTCACCTTCGGCTGGGAAGAGGTTCCGTCCTTAGCCCGTTCCCGTTCATTCGCACGTTCCACTCTCACCGCACCAACACGAACCTCATGGCCGTCGCCATGCCCAGGCCGGTGACAATCACACCACCAATCGGAGCAATGGTGTGCCTGAGAGGATCATTTTACATTGTCCTCTTAACTATGGCAGTCAGCGGATTTGGAAAATGAATCTGCCGGTTTTTTCCGGTTTCGTCTCTCCGGCGGAAAGTTAAACACCATCATGGCGTCCTTGTCTTGTTTCTCCAACCTGCCATCAAGAGTCGGTAACCTTGCCTCCTGTATCAAGGTTCGGTACGCACGATCAAGAACAAGTATAGTCTACTGTAGAATTTAAGAATCTCTTTGGTTTAAACATTAATGGCTCATCCCAAATGGAGGGATCGCGTCCAATTGCCCAAATATTGATGCAAATCTGAGCATTTTCAGGTATAGTGTAATTCATTACTTGACATGTTTCGGGGGCCTGTCCAAGTAGCAACAATGGTCCTAATGGTCCTAGTGGATGTAGGCGAAGCATTTCTTTAACACATGCCTGAAGATAATTAAGAGAGTTTTACTAAATGAGACTTTTTACCTACTTCTTTGTCTAGTTTTGAATCACTTTCTCCATGGCCATTATGGGTTCTTTCTTGATTCATCCATTGTCCATTCTAATGTTGTAGTAGATGTGTCTATGCCAGCTAAAAGCAGTCATGTTGATTCATTAAACATTATGGTAACAACTCTATTTTTTTTTTAAAGGTAAAAAATGTATAATCAAGGTATATAAGAGTACAAGACACTTACATCCTAAAAAATGAAAAATTGGGGTCATATGAGAAAACTTCATAGAGCTAATCCCAGGACAATGACACAACATTGGCAGAGTAAACATTTTATCTTCAAAAGAGTGTTCAAAGAGGACATCTCTAAGAAACCAAAAATATAAACTCTACCAACTTGAGCCACAGGTGCATACACCACAAAAAGAAGAGGCATATGCATCCGGAAAACACCTTAAGATGTACAAAATCCACCAGAATTGTCTATGTCAGTCCCAGGGCACATGAAAAAACTTATATAACTAATATAATTAAAATATGTGTGCCCACCCAACTCCTTCTTCTCCCCCTCACCCCACACCAAAAAAAATATTTTTTTTGTATGACAAGACTGTGGGAGAGGCACATAGTAATTGTATGCATTTGTATGGGGAACAATTACTAGGCTAGAAGGGTTTATGTTAAGATGGGCCAAAAGCCCAATTTAGATACACACAATTGTTATATTAATTTGATCCCACATCGTGAGCTTTTGGGGTAGCAGCCAACTTGGCTTATTATTTAATAAGTTTAGCATATTGTTTTTATAATGTATCAAGGTACCATTTAGATTTATTGATTTATGTCAATTAAGATAAACTTTCAATTGTCTTAGCTATTTTGGCTATTGTTTTTAGGCGCCAAGAGAGTTGTATCTTTTGTAATCCTCCTCGATAGTAATATTTTTTATTTTGCCCATGGACTAGTGACACATTGCCCGAAACCACATAAATTTGGTGTTTTTGTAACGCAAATTTCGTGTTAATCCCTGAAAATAAACAAAGAAACACAAAATTGTAACAAATGAAATTTTTATTAATTTATGAAATAAAAAGCGGGTTACAATCTCTTGAATCCTTTGATTCTCCCTATTGGGAATTAATTGTCTTCCGGATATCGCGGAAGGACTTCGAATTTAGTGTTGGGTTTTTGATCTCCCGGATATTGTGGAAGAGCTTTGAATTTATGATCTTCCGGATATGGCGGAAGAGCTTTGAAGTTTGTGATCTTCCAGATATGGCGGAAGAGTTTGGGGATTTGTGGCCTTCCGGATGTAGCGGAAGGGCTTTGAGTTTATGATCTCCCGGATATGGCGGAAGAAATTTGGAATCGAAGACTCCGGATATCACGGAAGGCTCCAAAGTTGATGAAGACTTGAAGGGATTTCGTGTTACCTTCGATCTCCTTGTGGAAGAAACTTCGATTTTGTGAGGATCTTCGAGCGTTGGGGATGCTTTTCGGTCTTCTTTGCTTCTTGAAGAACTTTGAAGATCTTCGAGTGTTGTTGATGAATGCTTGAACCTTCTGGCTCTGCGGTTTCTATCAACTCTTCAATGTATCTTTTGTGTGTTTGCAAATGACCAATGCCTCTCTTATTTATAGTGCTGGATGAGTGCATTGGAAGTAATTCGCATTTAATGCTTTCACACTCATTTAATGTGTTAACACTCTGATTGATTCCAATAATATCCGCATTTAATGCGTCCAGACTCTCCTGATTGGCTCTAGCAATTTGTACACAATCTCCGCATTTATTATAAATCAATAAAATCTCCTAATTAATTGATGTTAAGAGATTTTTATGATTTATTGATTTTTATATTATCTACCAATATTTAATGATGGAAATAATATAAAAATACCTAGATTTTATGGCATGTGTAGTATGTGACAAATATAATATGTCACATATATATTTTATACATCTACATAGCCATTTAATTATATATAATTAAATCTCTAAATTTCTAAGAGATTTTAATTAATCATTTGTTTTACATTATTCCCTAATATATATATATTTTATGGAAATAATATAAAATAAATTTAACTTAGGACAAATGTATTATGTGACATAATTGATGTGCCACGTAAAATTTTTGTATCTACAGTTTTGTCTTTTTCCTTCCGTTTGCTATTATTTGTTACCGTCATTAAGGGTTATCGCTCGGTTTGTTTTTTTCCTAACAAACTGGTATCAGAGCCAAGGTTATTTTTGAGGTGTTTTTCGAGAGCCGAGGTTATACGAGTCGAGGTGTTTTGTTGAGGTTTTGAAAAATTAGCCACCATGGCGGTAACTAAGTGTTATTTTGAGAAGTTAGACAGAAACTTCCACTACAAAAAAACAGCAGTTTTGCGACGGCATTTTTGCGACGGACCTTATTTCCGTCGCAAATTTACGTTTGCGACGGATATTTTAATGTTTGCGACGGGACACTTGGCGGGACCGATTTTTTCACTTGGCGGGCAATTTTGCGACGGAATTTTTATCATTTTGCGACGGACCATCGAATAAAATTTTATTAAATTGTTTTATTATTCTAAATTTAGATAAACTTTGCGACGGACTTTAATTTCCGTCGCAAAACTCCGTTTTGCGACGGAATTTTTATTGTTTGCGACGGAATATTTAATAAATTTTTATAAATTATTTCATTATTCTGTATGCACATGTTTGCGACGGAATTAGGTTTTGTTTGCGACGGACATTATTTTCCGTCGCAAAATGGCGGATATCAGTCGCATTTCCCCCTTTTCTTCCTCATTTCACTTCTTCATCTCCCTCTTCTCTCCCGCCGCCCCCCACCCCCACCTCCCTGCTGAAGCTCTTCCGGCAACGCCACCTCCTCCCACCACCGCCGCGCCCACCCACAGTATGCTCTTCCCTCCCCCCCTCCCTCCCTCTCCCCTGCACCCGATTTCCCCCCCCCCCCCCCCCCCCCCCCCCGCCGCATATGTATGTGTATATTTTATTTTATTTTTTCGTTTTATATATATATATATGTATGTATGTATGTATATGTATATATATATATTGTATATGTATGTATATTTTTTTTATTTCGTTTTATATATATATATATATATATATATATATATATATATATATATATATATATATATATATATGTATATGTATATATATATATATGTATGTATATGTATATATATATTGTATATGTATATGTATGTATATTTTTATGTATGTATGTATATGTATATTTTATGTATGTATGTATATGTATATTTTTATGTATGTATTATATGTATATTTTTATGTATGTATGTATATGTATATGTATATGTATATATATATGGTATATGTATATTTTTTATTTCGTTTTTTATATTTTTTTATATAGTGTATCATATGTAGTATAGATTTATAGATATATATGTGTAGTAATCATGAGTTAGAAAATGCTTACTTATGTATATTAGTTAGATAAGTTAGGAAAATGGTTAAGTATGTGCAAAGCCGGATGTTGGTTGAATTGGTTGAATTGGTTTGTTGAATTGGTTTGTTGAATGCTTAAGTATGTGCAAAGCCGGATGTTGGTTGAAAATGCTTAGTTTAGAAACCGGATGTTGGTTGAATTGGTTTGTTGAATTTGGATTGAAATGATGATAAGTATGTGCTTACATGATAAGCATAACATACATAAGGTCCTCAAAGGGTGCTGTTCCTACCCGTTTGGAAAATGGTACTGGGGGGTACTTTGTTATCCGGCAAAGCCTCCGAATTATTTTGACGTCGAACCTTTGACCATGAATCGAAAATTTAGGTTATAGTGTTGTTAGTTTCATAGTAAGTTGAGTAAAACCCGAGTTTGCAAAAGTGTTGAGACAACCTTCAAAGACTATTGTTAGTCTCATATTTTGTATGATATGATGTGTAGGATTGAAAATGAAGAGAATAGAACGGAGTTGGATGTACGAGAGGTTGGATGCTAACAAGAAATTTAACCCGGTATTTGTGAATGGAGTGGAGGAATTCATAAAACATGCAAAGCAGTTAGATTCGTTTCGGGCAAATAATGGAATGATGAAGTGTCCATGTAGTAAGTGTAAGAACACTAAATTTCAATCGAACATGACGTGAGATTACATTTAACTAAATATGGGTTTTGCGCAAACTACTATGATTGGGTGTGTCATGGTGAAGAGTTTCCCATTCCGATCAACGTTCAGCAAGAACGGAATGTGAACCCTTATCAGGACATGGTTAATGACGCATTACGTGATAGGATTGATCACGTAAGAGAAGAATTTCTTAACCAAGAGGAGAACAATGAGACACCAAACCCGAAGTTGCATCGTTTTTTGAAATGCTTTGAAAAACGCAGAGGAACCCGTATGTGATGGAAGTAGTGTCTCCGTACGCAAGCGGCTTCTAGGTTGCTCACTTTGAAATGTGATCACAACCTCTCTCACAAATGCGTTGACGGGGTTACCGGTTTGATAGGAGATATTCTTCCGAAGAATAACTTAATGACCTCGAACTTCTATCAAACCAAAAAGTTGTTAAAGGCATTAGAGCTACCCCATGAGAAAGTACACGTGTGTCCCGCGGGGTGTATGTTATTTTGGGAGGAGGTCACGAATCTGGACAAGTGTCGGAAGTGTGACCTTGATCGATATAAACCGAAAACGAACGCAAGAGGTCAACGTGTGCCTAACAAAGTGATGACTTATTTCCCGAAAACTAACGCAAGAGGTCAACAGCCTCAATTGACCTCGACAGATATTTGGAATAAACATGAACATGAATTTACCAAATGGTTTGGACAACAAGCATCATTGTTGAATGATGATTTGCTAAAAGCTTTGGCAAGTGGTCCTTCTCGTCAAGTCAAAACTTGGAAACGTTATTCGATTAATGGCTACAACTTTCGGACATTCAACCGGGCAACTGATATTGGTAAATCTTCAGTCAACAACGGAGTTTGTGTCAGTTCCACGGAAGGTGCCGACTATTATGGCACTTTAAATGAAATCATTGAGTTGGTGTATTATGGACATTCGACTGTCTACAAAGCCGTATTGTTCAAATGTGATTGGTTTGATAATTCTGAACGGGGCATGAATGTGCATAAAGATTATAAGATAGTTGAAGTTCATCGTGGTAGGAAATATGGCGCTTATGATCCATTTGTTCGTTTATCAAGTCGAGCAAGTCTACTATGCTCCATATCCAAGTTTGAAAAAAGACAAAGATCAATGGTCGGTTGTTTTCAAAACAAAGGCAAGATCGACTATCGATGCTCCCGTCGAGGAAACCGTTTTCCAAGAACAAGTGATCAATGATGTTTCCCGATTATCTGATCCTCTTAACATTGTCCACCAAGATCTTGATGTCGATGTTGACTCCGATGTTGGGGATAATGACTTGGATGATGATGAGATGGCGGATTTCATTCAACAAGAAGTGGATGTTGAATCCAAGAATGAAGATGGAGAGGAAGAAGAATCGGTTGATGATCTAGATACTGATGAAGAGGAGGAAGAACTCTTCCATTCTAGTAGTGATAGTGAATAATAATGTATTAAATATTTTATTTTGTCATGATAGTGAATAATAATGTATTAAACATTGTAATTTATTATTAATTAGTATAAACGCCTTTTTATTATAATTGCATTTATATTAGTATAAACGTCATTTTCTGTGTCAAATAGATGTCAGGTAGAGGTAGAGGTAGAGGTAGACGCGGTAGGGGTAGTTCCCCCTCCCCCGGAGCGTCTTCCTCCTCACGAACGACGCAACGGTTTGGATGATGAGATACACCGTATGAGCGAGGAGGATTTTGGTGTCATTGTCAATGGTGACCTTGGATTGCCAGTTTTGGATCCCGAGGGGAGATGGTAAGTTAATACATATCTTGCTTTAATTTGTTTGTATTTTTATTTATATTTTGATTAACCAAATATATTAACAACTTATTGTTTTCAATATGACAGGTTTACCGACAACTATGTCAAGAAAATGGCCAAGAACGCCATAATCAGCGGCTTCAACACTTTTGCCACCACGTGGCATAATGCCAGCCAGGAGCAGCAGGATAGGTGGTGGCACGCATTTAGGGTACGTCGTTCATATAAATATAACTATATATAAATATAACTATAATTATAACTATACATATAACATATATATAACTATGTTGCAGGGTCATTTCAGCTTCGAGTTACGCCACGAGCGCCTGGTTAGGGAAGCTTTTGAGCGGTATGCTATCAACAGGGTCCGTGATTATATGTATCGGGCTCAAACAAACCCCCGTGCTCGGCTTTGGATGACCCCGGATATTCTCCGTCAGTTCGAGGAGTGGATTGGGAGTCCCGTAAGCAATTATTCAATATTTAATTAACAATACTTGTTTTATATATATATATATATATATATATATATATATATATATATATATATATATATATATATATATATATATATATATATATATATATATATATGTATGTATGTATGTACTAACTTGTTTATCTTATGTCGGAATAGGCGTTCCAGAAACATCCGCGAAAAAGAAGCTAAACCGAGCTTCGGATCCGGTGAGGAAGGGAAGATCCCCGGGACACATGCTATGGGCGTACGCGGCGTTATCGATTTCGCTCGGGCCATGGAGGACAATAGAGGAGCGCCCCTATCAGTCGGTGATCTGGTGAGTAGTTCGAAGAAGAAGAAGTCGGGCAACTTCGTCTCGAGGAAGTTTGAGAAAATCATGGTACGTTATGTATTCTAAATATTATATATACATTATATATATATCATGTAATTATTGTTACTAACAAATTTATATCATACTTTGCGGACGTCTTCACCTCGAAGAAGGCGAAAGCCCAGAGACGCAGCCGACACCCCCGTCGACGAGTCGCGTCTTTATTACGAAGCCGCCGGGTGGTTACGACAAGAAGGGGAGAGTTTTTGGCATGGGGTCGGTGCCTCCATGTACTACGACAGCTCGCTGTCGCTCGACACTCATCCGCCGAGACATACTCTCCGGGCATAATCACCCGTCTCACCTGGGAGATGGCGAGAGACGAACAGACTCATGCAGAAACCCAGGCGAGGTTGGAGGAGCTAGAGAGAGACAGAAAGCGTCAGGATGACAGACTAGCGCAGATGGAGGCGTGGATTACCCAGCGGTTAGGCAGCATCCCTCCGGAGGGATGCAACCCGGGTACGAGGCAGCACAAGAGATGACCATTCGATCATGGACCTGGAGGAGGTGACGTGGGTTTATGTAGTACACCGGGTCTGACTGGGTGACATTGTTTTGATACATTTTTATTTATTTTGGCTTATCGTATCCCCTTTGACATATCGTTTTATTCATTTTTTGACATTTCCCCTTTGACGTATTTTTTGACATATCCCCTTTGATATCGTATTCCCGTTTATATTGTTGTTGTTGATAGCCGGTAGCAATTGTAATGCTACCGGGGAAAATTAAGGTGTTTTGCGGCGGTGGTTTGGCCGGGCGCCGCAAAACAAATGTACCATAATTTTCTGTTTAATTTTATTTTTTGCGACGGAATATTTCCGTCGCAATATGGTATTTGCGACGGTAAAGGCTCATTTGCGACGGATATGCAAAGATCTAAAAATAAATAAATTATTTAATAAAAATAAGTTGCGACGGATTATACATTTTTTGCGACGAATTATACATTTTTGCGACGGCATTTTACATTTTTGCGACGGAATATTTCCGTCGCTTTTTTGTTATTTGCGACGGACTATACATTTTTTGCGACGGAAATTATAATTAAAAAATAAAATAAAATACGTTATTATCCGTCGCAAAATCCGTCGCAAACAATTTGCGACGGATAAACCGTCGCAAAACTGGGTTTTTGCGACTAAAAAATGCGACAATGAAAAATCGTCGCAAATCCGTCGCAAACTAGGGTTTGCGACGGAATAACCCTTGTTTGCGACGGTAATCTTCCGTCGCAAAACTGCTGTTTTTTTGTAGTGTTCAACTTCGGAATGTGGCAGTTGAAGATGGAGGCCATGCTGATTCAGGTGGGCTTTGATATTGCGCTACTGGGAAGGAGAAAAATCCAGAGAATATGTCAGATGAGGAATTTGCAGGTCTCGACAAGAAGGCCATGTCAAGTATCATTTTGTGTCTTTCTAATAAGGTTTTAAGAGAGGTAGCCACTGAGGCTACTGCTAAGGATTTGTGGGAAAAATTAAAATCCTTATATATGAAGAAAACCGTTGAGAATAGATTTTATTTAAAGCTGAGTTTGTATATGCTTCGTATGTTTGAAGGGTCATCTATATTATCGCACTTAGATAAAGTTGATTCCCTGCTTATGGATTTGAGTAATATAAATGCTAAGATTGATGATGAGGATCAGGCCATGTTGTTATTGTGTTCGCTTCCACAGTCGTTTAAGCATTTTAGGGAAATGTGCTTTATGGTAAGGATACTATTTCTTACAAAGAAATTAAGTTGATTTTGAAATCGAAAGAGCAATTGATAAAGAAATATAACTGGGGAAGTAGTAGTAGTCAAGCAGACGTCGTGCTGATAGTTCGGGGCAGATCAAATAAGAAGGATGCCGATAGTGAAAATTATGTTTTGAATTCAAGACATAAAGATTTGACGTGCAATTATTGTAAGAAAATTGGGCATATCAAATCCGATTGCTTTCGTCTTAAGAACAAAGAAAATCATGAACAAAAGAAAGAGCATGGTAAAGAGTCTGGTCAGGCCAGTGTCCTAGAAGATGAGAGTGATGGAGATATTTTCTTTGCTGATGATAAATTAAGGTCTGTTGATGAATGGATCTTTGATTCTGGTTGCACGTATCATATGTGTCCCAATAGGGATTGGTTTTCCATATATGATTCAGTTCAAGGTGGATTTGTTTCATTGGGCAATGGCGCAGTTTGCAAGGTTGCTAGTATTGGTACGGCTATAATCAAGACCCATGATGGTGCTGTCAGAACACTTAAGAAAGTCAGACATGTTTCGGATTTGAAGAAATATCTCATCTCTTTGGGCGCACTTGAGACTCTTGGATTTAGGTACACCACTGAAGGTGGAGTTCTGAAGATAATTAAAGGTGCTCTTGGTGTTATGAAAGCTTGCAGGTCTAGTGGTTTGTATGTTTTGAAGGGATCCACAGTTATTGGAAATTCTGCAACCCGTATGTCATCTCGTTCAGAATTAGACATTACAAAGCGTCGTCCATTTGTTAAGTTCAAACAGTGTTTGGACTTATTTGACACAATCTCAAAACTTTTGAAGTTTGTGGAGAAAGAGTGGTATTACTATTTCTAGATTTTGGGCCTTTGTCCCAATGTGGAGATTTGTTAAGATGGGCCAAAAGCCCAATTTAGATACACACAATTGTTATATCAATTTGATCCCACGTCGTGAGCTTTTGGGGTGGCAGCTGACTTGGCTTATTATTTAATAAGTTTAGCCTATTGTTTTTACGATGTACCAAAGTACCATTGAGATGTACCGATTTGTGTCAATTAAGATAAACTCTCAATTGTCTTAACTATTTTGGCTATTGTTTTTAGGCGTCAGGAGAGTTGTATCTTTTGTAATCCTCCTCGATAGTATCATTTTCTCTTTCACCCGTGGACTAGTAGGCATATTGCCGGAAACCACGTAAATTTGGTGTTTTGTCTTTTTCCTTCCGTTTGTTATTATTTGTTACCGTCGTTAAGGGCTATCGCTCGGTTTGTTTTTTCCTAACAGTTTGCACCATCGACCTTAACACAAGATCACCATTGGATGATTGAAAGACTAATGTCATTCTCATGAATCAGTAGGAGATATATAATCATTTGAGCTCACATTGTCTGGGCTAGCTCTATTACACTTTCATTCAGGACCAATATAGTTATTGCTTGCTTTTAGATTTCATTTTACTTTTCTGTAAATTTGGTGACTAAGACCAGAAGAATATAGTCATTTGATATTTAACCTCAAATCTTTGTACATCCGACCATGACTCGTCCTTCCTAGAAAACAGTTGACCTGGTATTCTTTCCGGTGATTTTGGACACCTAGAAAAAGCCTATCGAGTATCCAAGATATTTGAATCATTAAAAATTTTCACTTAACCTTAGACCCTTGACATGTATCACATTTTAATCAAATGGTGGGTAAGTGCTCACTATTCTTCAGTTGTCCCTTTTGAACTATGATTTTAGATCTAATAAGAGTACACAATAAAAATTCATAGGGGAGTAGGAATATGTTGTGAGAGATTGCAGAATTGGTTTTTGTAACTGTGTTCAATATGGTTCCGTCCATAGCTCGTTCTCGTTCATTATCACGTTCCACTCTCACCGCACCAACATGAACCTCACAGCCGCCGCCATGCCCAGGCCGGTGACAATCACACCACCGATCAGAACAATGATGTGCCTGAGAGGATTATTCCGCATCGTCCCCATCACTGTAGCAGTGAGTGGATTTGGAAAACGAATCTGCCGGTTTTTTTCGGTTTCGTCTCTCCGGCGGAACGTTAAACACCATCATGGCGTCCTTGTCTTGTTTCTCCAACCTGCCATCAAGAGTCGGCAACCTTTCCTCTTGTATCAAGGTCCGGTACGCACGATCAAGAACATGTAAAGTCTACTGTAGAATTTAAGAATCTCTTTGGTTTGAACATTAATGGCTTGTCCCTAATGGAGGAATCGCGTCCAATTTCCAAAATATTGATGCAAATCTCAGCATTTTTTCAGGTATAGTGTAATTCATCACTTGACATGTTTCGGGGGCCTGTCGAGGTAGCAACAATGGTCCTGGTGGATGTAGGCGAAGCATTTCTTTAACACATGCCTGAAGATAATTAAGAGAGTTTTACTGAATGAGACTCTTTTACCTACTTCTTTGTCTAGTTCTTGGATCACTTTCTCCATGGCATTATGGGTTCTTTGTTGATTCAGCCATTGTCAATTCTATATTGTAGTAGATGTGTCTGTACAAGCTAAAAGCAGTTCCTGTTGATTCATTAAACATTATGGAAACAACTTTATAATGTTTAGTGTCCAAGTCCAACTCACTTCTTCTCCTTCTCATAAAATGCGATAGTGTCAAATTGAAACATTTGAAATACACATGCAATACCCCTAAAAAAAGGAATACACGTGCAAAAACTTGTATATAACTAATATAATAAAAATCTGTGTGCCCACCCAACTCCCTCTCTCCCCCCCCCCCCCCCCCCCACACACACACACACTCACAAAAATAATATTTTGTATAACTAGACTGTGGGAGAGGCACATAGTAATTGTATGCATCTGTATGGGGAACAATTACCAGGCTAGAAGGGTTTGCACCATCGACCTTAACACAAGGTCACAATTGGGTGGTTGAAAGACTAATGTCATTCTCATGAATCTATGGGAGATATATAATCATTTGATCTCACATTGTCTTGGCTAGCTCTATTACACTTTCATTTAGGACCAATTTAATTATTGCTTGCTTTTAGATTTCATTTTACTTTTTCCGTAAATTTGGTGACTAAGACCAGAAGAATATAGTCATCTGATATTTAACCTCAGATCTTTGTGAATCCGACCTTGACTCGTCCTTCCTAGAAAATAGTTGACCTGGTATTATTTCCGGTGATTTTGGACACCTAGAAAAAGCCTATCAAGTATCCAAGATATTTGAATCATTAAAAATTTCCACTTAACCTTAGACCCATGACATGCATCACATTTCAATCAAATAGTTGGTAAGTGCTCACTAATTCTTCAGTTGTCCCTTTTGAACTATGATTTTAGATCTAATAATAGTACATAATAAAAATTCATAAGGGAGTAGGAATATGTTGTGAGAGATCGCCATACTCTTAAATGTATAAGGAAATACAGTAGCACATTTACTAATACCAATAGGTTTTAGTAGAATGCTAAGCGCTTGATCCTAACATGGTATCAGAGCTAGAGGTCATGAGATTGAATCCTAGTGTGAACGTTATTTTCATAATTTATATTGTGCAAGTGTTGGGAGAGATGCTCACATTTGAGGGGGCGTGTTGAACCCCAATTATATTATGCAAGTGTTGTGACAGATTGCCCACACTTGAGGGAGGGTGTTGGGAGAGATTGCCCACACTCTTAAATATATAAGGAAATATAGTAGCACATTTACTAGCACCAATTGATTTTAGTAGAATGGTAAGTGCTCAATCCTAACAGAATAAAGGACAAAAAAGAGGTAGAAAAAATATCAAGACAATGGCAAAAAAATGGGTGATAAGGACAAATTCATTGTTCGTTACGGTGGAACAGATGCCAAATCCACTGTTACACTATACCACGTTTTGATGTTTTTTACAAAAATAATCTTGAAAAAGAATCAGAAAAATATCAAATGAGATGACAAATGTAGAGGATGAAGAAATGAAGAATATTGTGAATGAATTACAAACTTTTGACGTTTAGATCAAAAGATACGTCTCTTTTTGTAATGGAACATGAGAAAGTGTGTAAAAAAATTAGTGGAATTGAGACCATCCTAGGACTAAATACTTGTTTTCATCTTTACATCGTCCATTTTCATATTTGTCTAAAATTCTTTATTAGAAGATAAAGTCACATAAGTGATAAAGTTGATGATAAAATTATTCAATTAGTCAAATAGTTAAATTTAATTAAATGTTTAGTTTATCTTTAGTCATTTTAATATTTGTTTATCTTTATCTTTTAGACTAGAGTTTCACTATAAATATTGGTTGTATTCTACCATTTGTTTAATCAATCAATAAAAGAACTACCTTTCACATCTATTCGATTTTCTTCAAATGATGTGAAAGGTAGTTCTTTTATTGATTGATTAAACAAATGGTAGAATACAACCAATATTTATAGTGAAACTCTAGTCTAAAAGATAAAGATAAACAAATATTAAAATGACTAAAGATAAACAAATATTAAAATGACTAAAGATAAACTAAACATTTAATTAAATTTAACTATTTGACTAATTGAATAATTTTATCATCAACTTTATCACTTATGTGACTTTATCTTCTAATACCCTCCCTCAAACGAGGCCGAGTTTCGAGGCTGAGTTTGTCTTGGCATAATTTGGAGGGCATCTCCACTCCGACGGCTCTTTCGGAGTCCATAGTTGTGATTTTTGGAGGGCATCTCCACTCCGGTTGTTCTTCCGGAGTCCATAGTTGATATTTTGGAGGGCATCTCCACTCCGGATGCTTTTCCGGAGTCCATAGGTTGTTGTGTTTTGGAGGGCATCTCCACTCCGGCTGTTCTTCCGGAGTCCATAGTTGTGATTTTGGAGGGCATCTCCACCCCAGCTGTTCTTCTGGAGTCCATAGTTGTGATTTTCGGAGGGCATCTCCACCCCGGATGCTTTTCCGGAGTCCATAGGTTGTTGTGTTTTGGAGGGCATCTCCACTTCGGTTTTTCTTCCGAAGTCCGTAGTTGTGTTGTCATGGCCCTGGGTGCAAGCTTGATTCTGCCATTCTGGTTGAATGAATCTGATATCGGCCTCCAATTTTGACACTGCAGTAGATCTGTATATTTTTTGTCACCTGGAAAAACATTTATAGAATGGTCGCCAAAAAGATAAAATTGATGCTATATATGAGTGTTTGTTTATCTATTTAAATAATAATTTAAACTCTAATAAACCATTTTTTTTTTTTAAAAAAAAACTGTTTGGAAACCGGCTGAAATAAAAAAAATGGGAAATTAGGGATAAGGACACAATTTGGAATATTATTAAGCAACAGGACAACTACATATTTTTTATAGGGAGAAGGACAACTGCATAATTTTTATAGCGAGAAGGACAAACAAATGAATCCCGAAAATCGGTGAATCTCCCTAGTGAATCCCGAAATCGGTGAATTTCGATAGTGAATTTTGACAAATGAATCCCGAAAATCGGTGAATCTCGACAATGAATTTTGAAAATTAGTGAATTTCGACAAAGAATTTCGGCAAAGTGAATTTAAACAAATGAATTTTGAACACAAGTGAATTTCGATAGTGGATAAATAGTTTTCTTTATGCAAAAGTTTCAAAAGATCGTCCTTCTACTCAATCGATTTAAATATTTTTGTCCTTCTCCCTCATTCCCCCTAAAAAAAAAGGTTTAGGTTGTTTGACTGTGTGATCGATTTGAACTGGCTTCAAAAAAAAACCATAGGGAATGAATTTGCTGAACCAAATTGATGACTTCCCTGGACCAAAGTGAATTTTTTTTTTTTTTTTTTTTTTTTTTTTTTTTTTTTTTTTTTGTGGACACGAATTGCAACTAAGATGACTAAACAAATGCGTACTTTGATGAAATATTGGACACAGAAGCAGATGCTTATGATGACGGGAAATAAGAAATGAAAGATTAAAAGCGGAAAAGGGATCGGGCGAGGGTTCACCAATGTTAAGGTTTACAAACCCTCGCCCCCGTCGTCTCCGATACCACGTGAAGAAAATCGGGAATAGATGTGAAAGGTAGTTTTTTATTGATTGATTAAACAAATGGTAGAATACAACCAATATTTATAATAAACTCTACTAAAAGATAAAGATAAACAAATATTAAAATGACTAAAGATAAACAAATATTAAAATGACTAAAGATAAACTAAACATTTAATTAAATTTAACTATTTGACTAATTGAATAATTTTATCATCAACTTTATCACTTATGTGACTTTATCTTCTAATATTCTTAATGGTTGAAATTGCTTACATGGTGGTCCTTCAACTTGGTCTTAGACAACCATAAAATTAATCTTTGTTCTAACAAAGAACTTGAACGTTTCAAGATACTCAAGACAACATGAATTAATACTCAACAATATGTCTGGCACAAAATTTATGGAAAATAAGAATGCATTTGTCTACACGTACGGTGTCATAATGACACTATAAATTGTCCAAATAAAACAAAGCACATACATAATATGAAAAAGAAATACGCCCCTAGCATGCATGTTAATGTTCAGTTCCTAGGTTTAGGGATGAGAACTAATGGTTGTTTTTTCTGCAAGCTACTTCCAAATTTCTCTGTCATATCTAATTCCTGAGAGCTCTTTCCGTCTGGCAAAGACCAATCAAATGAATGGAGCAACGTTGCAAGGAATAATGAAACTTGTCGTCTAGCCATCGGTAAGCCTGGGCAGATTCTCTGTCCACCTCCAAAGGGTATATATATAAAATCATTTCCTTGAAAATCCATTGTAGAGTTCAAGAATCTCTCTGGTTTAAACATTAGTGGCTCATCCCAAATCATAGGGTCACGTCCCATTGCCCAAACATTGACGTAAACTTGGGCATTTTCAGGTATAGTATAATTCATCACTTGACATGTTTTAGAAGCTTTACGAGGGAGAAGAAATGCCGCCGGTGGATGCAGCCGAAGCGTTTCTTTAATACATGCATGAAGATAAGACAATTTTACTAAACAAGACTCTTTTACTAGGTCTGCACCTAGAACTCTGTCTAGTTCTTCAATGACTTTCGCCATAGATGTTGGGCTCTTTATTAGTTCAGTCATTGTCCACTCCACCGTTGAAATCGTGGTGTCTGTGCCAGCTGCAAACAATTCCTGTTGATTGAAAGAAAAATGAAAAATCACCATTAAGGATAAGCGGGCGGATCCTCTGCTGTGTTGTTTCCTGTTGTGGCTTGATGTGACCATGGGAAGGAGTGGTTAAAGTGGAATTTTACAACCAAAACTTTAAAAATACAAAATAAAAACAGAAACAAAATAAGGCATTCAATCCCAATGTAAGCATTGTTTATGATATAAATTTCTTTCATTTCCCAAAATACTATATAACATACACACACAACAATTAATTAATCAAATATACTTACCATACTTCTCAAAAAAAAAAAAAAAAAAAAAAAAAAAAAAAAAAAAAAACTTTCAAAAAAAAAAAAAAAAAAAATACTTACCATTAGCATATGATGAATCTGAAGATCAGTGAATTTGTTTAGGAGGAGAACATCCAAAAAGTCATTTTGGCTGGTAGGATCTTTTGCCTTTCTTCTTTGTTGTATGATGGGCTCATATATAGCCTGAACCTTCATTCCCATCTTCAATGAATTTCTCCTTATACCTTGAAGATCTAAACCACTTAATATCGGATAAAAATCCGATATATTTGGAGCAACTGCAATCTCAGACATCTCCCTAAACAAAAATTTCATCCCCCCGTCTTCGTTTTTCTCATTCAATCGAATAAGATCACGAGACAACAACACATTGCTCAACATATTGAACACAGTTACAAACACCAATTCTCCAATATTCACCTCATTTTTACCTTTAACATGCTCAATCATTTCTGATATCTTTTTCTCCCTCAAGCATGACTGAGCGTCTAATGTTTTCACCGAGAAAAGCTCGGTTCGACCAAGGGTACGTAGGAATTTCCATCCTTCTTTACTTGTTTCTGCCCAGACAATCGAGCACTTGTTCAGATGTTCGCGATTAGTGATACACTGGGGAATATATCGCAAGGATAAAATCCGATCATGAGTTTGGAGGATTTCTTTCGCAGCTGCGGATGATGATGCTACAACCATTTTCTGAGTTCCTAGCTTAAGCATCATTAAAGGGCCGTGAATTTTCGATAAATCTGATAGCGCGATATGAGGCATTTTGGTGGCCAAATGAGGAATATTGCCTAATAGTGGCCATGGTGTTGGCCCTGGTGGAAATGGTGGGATACTTTTTGATGTCTTGAATTGCTTGAAGATCAAATAAGACAAAGTAACAAAAAAGATTAAAATCAGGAAATATTGAGCCATTGTCTTCCTGCAAAGAGGTAGATTGAAAAACAATTGCTTGATTTGATATCTTTTAATTTATAAAGAGAGAATTGGTTTTGTCATTCTCAACACTTCTAGTAAAATCTTTATATACGATTTAAATTGGTGAATAGGTTGTTAAAAGCTATTATAGTAAAGACTTAACGGTCATTAAAAATGTTCAACTGTTTACTAAAATCAAATTGAATTTGGTTGGCAACATTCAACAAAAAAAAACGTTTTCCTTTGACTCAATTAAAGTCCCTGCATGTCTATCAATTACAATCTCGGCCCCTAAATAATAATCCCTTCGTTTAAATTTGTCTGAAATAGATGTTAAAATTATGGGGGAATTAGGGAGAAGGACAGAAATATTTCATCAATTGAGTAGAAGGACGGTTTTTTGAAACTTTTGCATAAAGGACAAAACTATTTATTTACTGTCGAAATTCACTTGTGTTCGAAATTCACTGTTTAAATTCACTACCGAAATTCACTCTCGAAATTCACTAATTTTCAAAATTCATTGTCGAGATTCACTGATTTTCGGGATTCACTGTCAAAATTCACTGTCGAAATTCACTGATTTCGGGATTCACTGAGGAGATTCACTAATTTTCGGAATTCACTGTTTGTCCTTCTCGCTATAAAAATTATGCAGTTGTCCTTCTTCCTATAAAAAATATGTAGCTGTCCTGTGTTTTAAAAATATTCCAGATTGTGTCCTTATCCCTAATTTTCTATAAAATTATTTGTTAAATTTTATATGATGTAATATCATTTTTAATGTAACAATTAGTTTATTTTTTTCTTTGTTTACCCTTATTTATTACAATATGAGAGAATGAAAAAAAAAAGGGGGAAGGGGCTACAAGGACAAAAAAACACATAAATGGGTCTGCAAGGACATTCTTATTTTTCAGCTGTTATAAAGGACAAAAACAAAATATTTGGACAAAAATACCCCTTGTTACTTTTTACCCTTCTACAAATTGTAACGATACGAAACAAGTAGTAATGTACCTTATAAAATGTCGTAACATCCAATGAAAAAGTAGTAACGGTCTAAAAACAATTAGTAACAACCCTTATTTGTTAAAAAATAAGTAGTAACAGCCCGTAAAATGTCGTAACGGAGTAACAGCCCGTAACATTAAAATGTCGTAACATCCATAAACAAGTAGTAACAGCCTAAAAAAAAGGAGTAACAACCCGTAAAATGTCGTAACGGTCAATAAACAAATAGTAACAGTCCTTAAAATATAGTAACGACCAGTAAACAAGTCGTATCAGTCCGTAAAAATGTTGTAACACCTCATAAACAAGTAGTAACATCCCATAAAAATATCGTAACATCAAATGAAAAGTACTAAAAGCCTAAAAAAAATTAGTAACAGCCCGTAAAAATGTCGTAACATCCAATGAAAAAAGTAGTAACAGCTTTAAAACAAGTAGTA